>JAIEZT010001368.1:33869823-34164823 GCA_019594935.1 Periophthalmus modestus
CCTCTTCCTCTTCTCCCTCTTTCTCCTCTTCCTTCCTCTTCCTCTTCTCCCTCTTCTTCCTCTTCCTCCTCTTCCTCTTCTCTCCTCTCTCCTCTTCTCTCTCTCTCCTCTCTCCTCTTCCTCTTCTCTTTCCTCCTCTTCTTCCTTCTTCTTCCTCTTCTCCCTCTTCTTCCTTTTCTCCCTATTCTTCCTTTTCCTCTTCCTCCTCTTTCTCCTCTTCTCCCTCTTCCTCCTCTTCCTCCTCTTCCTCCTCTTTCTCCTCTTCCTTCCTCTCCCTCCTCTTCCTCTTTCTCCTCTTCCTCTTCTTCCTTCACTAGAATCATTTGGATCATTTCAAACCTGAAATTTCCAGTTTCTACTGAACTAAAGGTAAAAGTCGCTGTTAAAACCTGTTAAACTACCACTTGATGACATCACAAGGTGGAACAGAGCGTTTTGAGCTGTGCAGATGTTACAAACATAACTCCAGGTCTGTTTTTGAGGAGGGAGCAGTGTTAGAACTCGACTTAAACCTCACAGAGTCAGTTTGGTGAAATATTGGAGCTTTATTAAAATATTCACACCTGAATCTCACTGAAAAGTTCGTTCTGTCTCATTTGTGACTTTAAAAAACTCCGGTTCAGTGAAAAAGTCTCCTGCCTCTTCTCTGTGATTATGTTTTTACAGTTTTAAATTGGCCGGTGTTATTAGGTCATTATTCAAAGATGTCTCCACTTTAACTTTAACCTAAATTCCCCTCGATACCAAGAAAAATGAAACAATTTAATGTTCAAACTTCTGTGATATTTAATGTGGAACAGTGAATGTCTTAAATGTCTTTATGAACACGACGGCTCCTCTTCATTTTTATCATTTATTTCCCTGATATTTCAGAGGCTCAAACCCGAGTGTTCAGCTCATTTTTATTAATTCATTCATAACTGGATTAATACAGCGATGTTCACGACCAGAGCATCACAGACACTGTCCAGTCTCCACACGAGGTGGAGATACGACTGTAGCCACAGCTGCCCTGGGACAGACTGATGGAAACGAGGCTGTTAATCTGCACCATCACCACATCTAACCCGACCAACACTAACCACAGTCCACCTTCACACGAGGCAACAAAGTCCTAGTTTTGGTCTGACTTTAGTCTTGGTTTAGTCCTGGTTTAGTCCTGGTTTAGTTCTTGTTTAGTCCCGATAAAGTCCTAGTTTTGGTTTTACTTTAGTCCTGGTTTAGTCCCAACAAAGTCCTAGTTTTAGTCCTTCTTTAGTCCTGTTTTAGTCCTGGTTTAGTCCCAACAAAGTCCTAGTTTTGGTCCTGGTTTAGTCCTGTTTTAGTCCTGGTTTAGTTCTTGTTTAGTCCCGATAAAGTCCTAGTTTTGGTTTTACTTTACTCTTGGTTTAGTCTTGCTGAAGTTCTGGTTTAGTCCCAACAAAGTCCTAGTTTTGGTTTTACTTTACTCTTGGTTTAGTCTTGCTGAAGTTCAGGTTTAGTTCCGGTTTAGTCCTAACAAAGTCCTTGTTTTGGTCCTACTTTAGTCCTGGTTTAGTTCTGGTTTAGTCCCGATAAAGTCCTCGTTTTGAACCGGGACGAGGGGCCTTGTCGCTCTCACACACCTGAGCCTCTGTCCTGAAGAAGTCGACTGCAGATGAAGATTTGAACATTAATAAAAGACAAACCAGGCGCCTTCTTTTCTTTTACTCTTTTATCTCCAGAGCTGCTCGAGTCACTTTTTAGTATCACTTCAGCTCAAGTTTTAACAGTTTTGTCTCTTCAGTTTGTTTGTTCTACCAGTTAAATCCTTGTAATTCGATTGATGCTCCTACAAAATAACTAACACACATCCCTGCGTTTCCACGTTTTCTTCTCGTTCTCCGTGTTTGTTCCTTCTGTGACTGTTTACCTGGCTCTGAAAACACGACGCTTCCTCTAAAATCCCGTCGCTCTTCAAACTCGCAAACGCCCGGAGCTGCTCGTCGTCGTAGTTACCGCAGCTTTGAAACTGTTTTTTCACGTACACAGATCTGCCGTGGATGGAGTTGAATCCTGAATGAAACGAGTCTGCTTGGCCTTTCACTCTCGCTCCGTCAGACCCCGGACGAGGATCAGATCTGCAGAGCGAAAGAAATGTCTGACTTCTATCGTTTTTTATTCATCTCGTGGATTTGGGAAAAGAAAGACACAAATATGTTAACTTCACTCTCAAGGCAGGATGTCGACTTGGTTTAGTCCTGGTTTAGTCCTGAATTAGTCCTGGTTTAGTCCTGGTTTAGTCCTGGTTTAGTCCTGGTTTAGCCCTGGTTTAGTCCTGGTTTAGTCCTACTTTAGTCCTTGTTTGGTCCTGGTTTAGTTCTGATAAAGTCCTAGTTTTTGGTTCTACTTTAGTCCTGGTTTAGTCCTGGTTAACTTCTGGTTTAGTCCTGATAAAGTCCTAATTTTGGTCCTACTTTAATCCTGGTTTAGTTCTGGTTTAGTCCCAATAAAGTCCTAGTTTTGGTGCTAATTTAGTCCTGATTTAGTTTTGGTTTAGTGCAAATAAAATCCGAGTTTAGGTCCCGCTTTAGTCCTGGTTTAGTCCTGGTTTAGTCCTGGTTTAGTCCTGGTTTAGTCCTGGTTTAGTCCTGGTTTAGTCCTGGTTTAGACCTGGTTTAGTCCTGGTTTCATGGAGGTTCACATATAAATTTCACAGTAATATTATAATAAAGTGAAAACATCTGGCTTTAATTCTCAGTTTTGTCATTGTGTTTGTTTATTTTCTGTTTTTATTTCACGTTTCATCCTTTTTAAAGTTTTTTCTCTCTGGTTGTCGACACTTTGGAGGAATCTGCGTCTGTTTTCCTCTTTGAACTGTATTTATTTCATCGTTAAAACCTCGTCCTCCGTCTTTCGAGTTTGTTCGTGGTCATTACGATTCTTTCTCCACAAATATAAATATGGATCTGACCCGGAGGAGCGATGGTCGTGATGGTGGTTTAGTCCTGGTTTAGTCCTGGTTTAGTCCTGGTTTAGTCCTGGTTTAGTCCTACATATGGATCTGACCCGGAGGAGTGATGGTCGTGATGGTCGTGATGGTGTCGACAGACGGATGATGATGTGAGTCGGGAGGATCATAAATCACATGTGACGGCACAAACTCGCCAAAGCGCCGCCTGCGTCTCGGGGTTATGATGTCATCACCGAGCCTCTTTTCGCTGAAGCGTCGTTTTTGAGTTTGTGTCACACGGCTCGGCCAAAGACGCCGAGGTGAAGGTTAAAGGTCAGATTTAAGACAGATTTATATTAAAGGGGGAAGTGAAATATATTTGTTTTTTGGAGATAGTTTCTGCCTGAGTTGCTGAGTTTTTCATATTTAGTTTAGAATCGATCTGCAGCATTTTCATCTTGTTTTGTGACGTCATTTGTATTATTTGAGTATATTTAGTGTTAAATATTACACAACATTGACTCTTGTAGCTTTAAGTCATGTTTTAATGCTGTTACCTCCTCAAAAACAGACCTGGAGCTGTGTTTGTTTCATCTCCAAAGCTCAAAACGCTCTGTTCCACCTTGTGATGTCATCAAGTGGTAGTTTAACAGGTTTTAACAGAGACTTTTACCTTTAGTTCAGTAGAAACTGGAAATTTCAGGTTTTAAATGATCCAAATGATTCTAGTGAAGGAAGAAGAGGAAGAGGAGGAAGAGGAGAAAGAGGGAGAATTAACAAATTAACAAAAAAATAAATTAAAAAATGAAATTAAAAATAAAATAAATAAAAATTAAAATAACAAAAAAACAAACAAAAAAACATAAAAACTGAAAAAAAACAAAAAAAAAAAAAAAAACAACCCTCAAAATAACAAAAATAAACAAATAACAAAAAAAACAAAAACCAAATAAAAAAAAAACCCTCAAAATATCTAAAAATAAATGAACTCCAGGATCATGGGTTAATAAGAACATTTAAGACCAAAATGATGAGTCTGACAGCGCTGACAGAAGTTTGGCTGCTAATCTGTGCCTAAAGTGTCTTGCCCAAGTGCACAATAACACTCCGGTCCAACCTTCAGTCTAAACACTGAACCACTGCCGCCCCATAATTAAATTTATATATTTTAAACTGTATTATAATCTCACTGAAACCTGGTAAAGCGTTTTTGCACAGCTCATAAAACACATTTTTCTCCATTACAGACTCGCTGTTGAGTAATGACCCGGCGTCCGATTACGGCATCATCACTTTATATAAACTCCTGAGTAAAACCGTTTGTATTTCTCTGTGTTTTCGAGCGTCTGGTGGTCACCTCAGATCTTATTACACGCCAGGCTCTTGTTTGGAGAAGACACTTTTATCCCCACGCTCGATGTGGACATTTACCGAGGTGGATGGCTGCGTCCTTCAGGCGGATCCACTTCCTTCTCACACGTGTTATTTAAGATAAAACCAAGAATCGCCCCTGTAAACCAGCGCTCTGGAACAACAAGCCCGATAAGTCCAGCAATTTTACACCGCTGCACTTCAATAGAGCAAAAGAGCACACACACATACACACACACACACACACATACACACACACACACACACACACACACACATACACTTCATACGTCTTGTTCAGTGATGCGCCGCAGACTGACATGTTACAGTGGCATCTTCAGAATGAGAAAATTTCAGATTTGATAAAGAAAAATGTCTCTTCAGTGTGTTTCTATTTGACTGTCACGTTTAAAACCAGACTGACGACAAACAGAGAGACGAGAAAAGAGGAGAAAAGTGGAGAAAACTGGAGACTTTTTTATATATGATTTTGTAAAGAAATAAAAAAGAGTGGAATGGATTTAAGGTCAAGTTTAAGATCAAATGTTCTACTGAAAAATGTGTCTCATTTTCCAGAGGTTTAGGTGAAAGTTTAGCTCAGACACGGGAAAACTACGGCCCGGGGGCCACACACGGCCCACTGGGCTCATTAATCCGGCCGAACGTGACCAAATTATATTAAAATAGATAAGAGTAAATCTTTTTCAGTTTAACTTTTCAACAAGTTGTTGATCTGTTGACACTTGATAAAACCAAATGTGACTTTTTCTGCTGTTTTTATTGAACTGAAATTTAATAAATTATCAATTTAATTAATGCATTTTGAAAGCAATTTGTACAATGAGCCTTATATGTTCATACTTTGCTGCATGTTGGCCGCAGTCTAAGCAGAGACTCCCAGATTTCCCTCACCCCAGACATGTCCTCCTGCTCCTCCGGTGGGACCCTGAGGTGTTCCCAGGCCAGAGAGACATCAGTCCCTCCAGAGTGTCCTGGGTCTTCCCCGGGGCCTCCTCCTGGTGGGACATGCCCCAAACACCTCTCCAGGGAGGCGTCCTAGTGTTAAAATAAATACAAAAAAAAAAAATACTAGGCAACGTGGGTGTGAAGTGTCTCGCCCAAAGAAGTAAAAGGGAACATCCAGGATTTACTCTGAATCAGACCTGGGGATCACACAGACATCTTGCTTAAGGACACAACAACAGTCAGTCTCACCCAGCAGCCTCCCGCCCAGCCCCGGCCCAGCCCCGGCCCAGCCCCGGCCCAGCCCCAGCCCCAGCCCCGGCCCTGCTTCACTTCTGACAGTTTGTCCACTACATCGACTGTTGTGAAGATGAGTTTAGTTCGAGCAGCTCCACGACGCCTCCCTCAAACTGCCTCAGCGTCAGAACCAGGATGTTTTAACGTCTCCACCTGCTCCTCGCTCAGACGTTCAGCTTATAGGACCGAGCTTCTTCAAATAGCATAATGTAAAACGGGTTAGCTCCCTGTACTCGCGCCTCTTTATTGGGGGAATGGGCCTTCTGTGCCTCATTGTGTCGAGGAGCAATAGACGTTCACGGCCAATTTCACACACTCATAAAAATGTTAATCTACAATGATAATACTGCAAATTGAGTTCAATAATTTGATCGGGCACCAGAGGAACCGCGTCTGCAGTCTTGCCAATCTCGGTTTCTCTCTCGTCTGTCGCTGCCTCGGTCTCTCGCTCTGGTCACATGATCAGACCTGCACGAGCCGCCGTGACAAATGGATGAAATGGCGTTATCACATCTACGCGGTTTCCCCTGCGCCGCGCTTCAGACATGTGTAAAACAGGCTTTTAAGAGTTTCATTTGTGACATTTTTTGCCTATCAAGACATTTCATCACGCATTTAAAGGTCTACTATGTCACTTTTCTGATGGATAGTCAGCTTGTTCCTATGGCAACGCAACTCCTTACCTTGATTTGTTCCACGTTTAACATACATTATTTTATTACAGGGGTTTTGCTCGTATATATAAATGGACATATGATCCAAATATGAAACGAGCATGTGCGTGATTCTAGCACCATCAACTCTGACTCCAATTCACTTTCAATTGAAAAACTGTGTCCCCTCTCTCTGTAACTGTAACCAAGTGAAGCATGGCATGAGTTAAACTAATAATCATAGACTGTATATATAAACGGACATAGCTAACCTGCTAACCGCCTCCTCTCTCTGTACCTGCTGCTGTCAGACTCATTTTGGTCTTAAATAATGTTTGTATTAACCCTTTACATGATACTGGGGTTCTTTTTTTTTTTTTTTTTTTTTTTTTTTAATTTGAGTTTTTTTTTTTTTTCATGTATTTTTTTTAAATGTTTTATTTATTTATTTATTTATTTTTAGTTATTTATTATTTAATTAATTAATTTCTTTTTTTTTTCTTTTTTTTTTTTTTTTTGGAGGGTTTTTGAAATTTATTTTTTGTTATTTTATTTATTTTTTAGTTCTTATTTTGAGTTCATTTTGCATTTAATATCACCTTTAGTTTAATCATAAAACACACCTGTAACTTTAAAGATATTTTTTATTTTATACATTCATCCGCTCACCTGAACCTCACACGGTCCAGACACAGAGGGGGCGTGTCCTAGGGCGGCCATTTTTAAAGGTTTGGGGCGTGACCATGTGGAGGGAGAACTGGGTTAAGTTCTTTTTGTTGCAGTGTCTTTTGTATTTTGTAATGTTTAAGTGTTTATAGTTTTTTCTTAAACACTTTAAAAGGATTTAGGTCTTAATAAATAAAGTAATACAGTCTGAGATCCTGCTAAAGTTGTACCTCACACCTCAGGAGGAGCTTCTGGGTATAAAATCAGGGCAAGTCAGTATTTCTGGGGACGATCAGTGTCGCCTGGTGGGATTATTTCCTCAGTTTCTTCATTTCTGTTGCTTTTTGCTTATGTTGAGCGCAGTTATTTTTGTATTTTATGTTTTTTTTCACGCGTGAGCTGTAATTTCTTTCATTAATTGGGAATTTTTGAGTCTTCGCCCACGTCAGGCCAGCCTCCCCACACTGGGCTCCCAAATTTCTGTTCGCTCCTCTGCTCCACAGGTTGGCGGTGCGATTCCAGCTCCCACAGATGAACGGCGTCGCTGTGTCATTGGGCAAAACACTTAACCCACCTCACCCCAGTGTCTGTGTGTGAGAATGATCCTTGAAAGTGGAAAAACGCTGTATAAAAACGTGACTTAATCATCACAAACATGAATCACATCAAAAGTCAGAACAAAGAGTCGTATTTATCCTGATTAAACTTCGATTCTGGCTCATTTCGTGAGTTCTACGCTGCACCAAACTTTGACAGTGGCTCTTGCTGCAGGATTTGAGCAGCGCGAGTCCCCAAGGTGCAGGTTTGTGAGGAGCCTTATCTCCCAGCGCAGATGCATGAGGCGAATAACTCAATATTTGACCGATGCTGTTGTGCTGTAAAGGACTGCAGCTCCACGGTCACGACTGAACCTCCTCACCTGTTTAACCTGCTCCGAGTCCGCCCCCCCGCCCTCCACAGAACTGCACAACCTTTATACTGTTTATACTGTCTCTACTGTCTCTTTACAGCCTCATCACTCAAACCTCAGACGAATTTCAAAGCCTGACTTTTTATTTTCCTCTGACTATATCAAGAATGTTCACTGCAGCTCAACTCAGTCACATCCTCAACCACAGACACAAGATTCTAGGGACTTTTTCGTCTATCGAGAAGTTAATGACGTATTTCTTCATGTTCCACAGTATTTCATTATTCACATTACACATGTTTTTATTGCTCGGAAATACCTTGAAATCAGACTGTAGGCAAGGCAAGTTTATTTGTAAGATTTGCCTTTATTAGTCCCACAGTGGGGAAAGTCCAGCCTTGCACCGCACAGAGAACAGAAGGAAAATCAAACATGCAAAAAAAAAAAAAGTAATTAAACAAGATAATAGATAAATAGCTAGAAATAATTTAAGAAATAGACTCAAAAATAAAACTCTAATATACACATATATATACATATAGATATACATCTCCGTATGTTTATATATATATATATGTGTATATTAGAGTTTTATTTATAGCACAATTCGTACAGAAGGTGATTCAAAGAGCTTCACAGAATAAAAAAGACATTAAAATCACACAAATCAAAACAATACAATTCAAAATGTCAAACCTGTAACACGACTTTAACCTGTTTTACTATCAGGACTTTAACCTGAACATGGAACCTTTCTTTGTGAGGGACTTTAACCCTCACACGGGACTCTAACCCCCTGTAACAATAATTACCAGTTGGGGACTCTAACCTCGTGCTTTTATTATTTTTGAGGGACCCAAAACTCCCCAGGGAAGCACTGTACACACCCAGCTACGCAGGGACACGTCTGCCCACTACACCAGTCCACGGTGGGTCACAGGACTCAAACCTGTATACAGGACTTTAACCTGTTTTACTATCAGGACTTTAACCTGAACACGGCTTCGTGAGGGACTTTAACCCTCACGCGGGACTCTAACCCCGTAACAATACCTTAACCTTTCTCTGTGAGGGACTTTAACCCTCACCGGGGACTCTAACCCTGTAACAATAATTACCAGTTGGGGACTCTAACCCCGTGCTTTTATTATTTTTGAGGCTCTGTACGCACCCAGCTACTGTATATATGAAAGGATAGAGCAAACCTACTAGCTGCTGAATTTTGATTATTGGAATCAGATTATTTGGGTTTTTTTTATTTATCTTTATTTACACAGGGGGCGCCAGTGAGAGCACTGGACTCTCTTTTTCATGGGCGCCATGTCCAAAATACAACACAAACTGAAAAACAATCAAAACAAGTAAGTCCATATAAAAAACATCTCAAACAGGAGCAGGTGTGAGTGTAAAAGTCAGATCAGATCATCAAACTGCGACTGACTCACCAGCGTCTCCAGTTTTGCTTTTCCTTGGAGTTTTTTCCATTTTTCTGAAGCCAAACTGCTCCTTCACCTTCTGCATCATGTGATCTGGTGTTAAATGTTCCAGTATCAATGATTAACGAGCAGGTGAGATGTTCTGGCAGATTTTGAAGTCGACCCTTATAGATAAACTTCATACTGAGCTGTTCTCTTCTGACAGATGCTGTGGATGTGAGCGTGAGCGCCCCCTCCCTGTTGTCACACTCGTCTTTTTGGTGTTAAATGTTCGTAAGGAGCCGGGCTTATCTCCCAGAGCAGCTCAACTCAACACCAGCGACCAAAACACAAGGTCAAATGATAAACTGTGACTCAAAATCGTGACGGTCACAGAAAAAGAGACGGTAAAGCCGAACTCATGATAATATATCACAGTAACTTCTATTTTTACGTCTTTGTGTTTTACTTCTTCACTCTCTGGGGTCAGGTTAAGAACAGGAAATAGAGAGTTCGTTCACTGATTCGATGGTTGATGGTTCGAATCCCGCTCTCAAATGTCTGTTGTAAATGTGGTGTTTTATAATCTACATTGATGGTGCTGTGATTTTTGCCCCAATAATGTATGTGAAAAGTTTGCTACTCGCAAGTTAAAGGACTTGGGGTTGGCTAAAGGACTTTAGACAATTGTGTTCTGCGTCCTGATTGGCTGAGGGACTGTAGACCATTGTGTTCTGCGTCCTGATTGGCTGAGGGACTGTAGACCATTGTGTTCTGCGTCCTGATTGGCTGAGGGACTGTAGACCATTGTGTTCTGCGTCCTGATTGGCTGAGGGACTGTAGACCATTGTGTTCTGCGTCCTGATTGGCTGAGGGACTGTAGACCATTGTCCATCAGTCTCCTCCGTGTCTCCTGTACAGTACAGAATGTGTCAGACAAATTTACATAAATGTTGGATCAGTGTGACTCTGAAGTGCTGTATGTTTGCAAGTTTTCTCCCCGACAAAACCCACAATGTCGATGAAACGTTCTGCACCGACAAAGGCACCGACGAAGGTTTGAACTTTGTGTTTAAACGAGAGAGAAATGTGAGAAAATGTTAATGCCTGTGTGAGAAAAGTGTATAAAGTGTGTGGTGAGGGGTTTTACAGACAAGAAACAGAGAGAATAATGTAAAAAATAAAGCTGAGACTAAACCAGGACTCAACCAGAACTAAACTGGGACTGAACCAGGACTAAACCAGGACTAAACCGGGACTAAACCGGGGCTAAACCAGGTCTAAACCAAGACTAAACCAGGTCTAAACCAAGATTAAACCAGGACTAAACCTGGACTAAACCAGGTGAATATTTTTTTCAGTTTTGTTCAGTTTAAATCTGTCTCACTTCCTGAAGATGTGAGACAGACCTCTATATATCTGTCCAGCAGCGAAACATCTACAAACCGTTTTGTCCAGTTGATCGATTTTACTTTTGACTTTTACTAGGAACCACTCAGCCTGTAGGGGGCGACGGTAGCTCAGTGTTTGTCCGTTCATCAGAAGTTTAGCAGCTCGAATCCGCTTCAAACCGACACATAGTTTGTTCATAATGTGACTGGCCGTTGCGTTCGCGCCTTGCTCTCCAGAACGAGCCTCCTCAGACGCCGCGGCCGGACTCCGCTCGCCTTAACTACGTGTGTTTTGTTGAAATGCTCCTTAGGACTAAATCAATATCAGAGATCTTCACTTTACTCACTTGTGTCTTGACTAATGGCTAAACCTGTTAGCCCCAGAAACACTTTGGCTGAATGGAGCGTAAAAAGCGATCATTTACTATAAAATGTCAGCGTGTGAGGTTACAGTGAGGGCAGTGCCGTCTCGGTCGCCTAGCAACAGGAGGCAAGAGGACGGCGTCTTCGGTCGGCGTGCATAAATACATAGGGGATTATTTTAGTTTAGTGGTGATAAATACTGTAGAAGCGTTTCTGAGATCAAAGTTTGAAGATGAAGTGGATTATCTGGGTTCTGCACAAAGGTAATGTCTGTTTTTAAGAGCAGATTAATAATATGGCAAAAAAATATCCACAAAACATCCACGATTAAAGGTGTTTGAAGTAGAAATTTACCCAAAAAGCTGCCAGCTAGAGGCTATAAATAAGTCTTTATGATGTAATGTGTTGAAATGTGACACTAATTATCACAGATGCTCCACAGAAAGTGAACAGAATCACGAGATAGGGTGAGGAGCTCGGCGTAGAGTCACTGCTCCTTCACATTTTGAGGTGGTGTTTCAGACTTTATATATAGATGGACATAGTGAACATAACAGGCTTGTGTGGTTTCTCACCTCTGTAGCCGTCCTCTGGTCCGGAGCGGGATGCGTTTAAGGATTGACTCAAAAGACACAAGTTCTGATAGTTTAGCGCAAAGTTCACACCAATTACAGACAGAAGGTCGGAGAATTCTATGAGCCAACGTAGAATTTCCCTGAACAAAGGAGAGTCGCCTGTATTTATGATCTAGAGAACGGCTCCTTATGTAACTTGTCTCATATCCCAGATGTTCCACACATACATCTCAGACCAGATACTACACTAGCCGCTGTGTTTCAAACAGGAAGTGATCATAGTCGTGCTTCCAGCTCTATCGACTCTGGCTCCAATTCACTTTCTATTGAAAAACTGTGTCCCCTCTCTCTGTAACTGCTGCTGTCAGACTCATCATTTTGGTCTTAAATATTCATCTTAACCCTCTCTACATGATCCTGGGGTTTATTTTGTTTTTCAGTTTATTTTTATTTATTTATTTTGAGTTCATTTATGTATTATTTTTATTTGTTAGTTAGGTTTTTTTTTAGTTTATTATTTATTTATTTTGTTATTTTGAGTTTATTTATTTATTTATTTTTTGTTAGTTTGAGGTTGTTGGTTTTTTTTTTATTGTTATTGTATTTTTTTTTTTTTTTTTTTTTTTTTTTTTTTTTTTTTTTTGTATGGGCAATGTTCTCCCACCTCTATTGTTGATGCGGCTGCCCGTAGCTGTGGTCGTAAGGTCTGCGGTGCTTGTCGCGGCGGCAATCCCCGAACCCGGTGGTGGACACCGGAAGTAAGGGATGCCGTCAGGCTGAAGAAGGAGTCCTATCAGGCCTTGTTGGCTTGTGGGACTCCTGAGGCAGCTGACGGGTACCGGCAGGCCAAGCGTGCTGCGGCTCGTGCTGTCGTGGAGGCAAAAACTCGGGGTTGGGAGGAGTTCGGGGAGGCCATGGAGGAGGACTATCGGACGGCCTCAAAGAAATTCTGGCAAACCGTTCGGCGCCTCAGGAGGGGGAAGCAGTGCTTCACCAACACTGTTTACAGTGCGGGTGGAGAGCTGTTGACCTCAACTGGGGATGTTGTCGGACGGTGGAAGGAATACTTTGAGGATCTCCTCAATCCCACTGTCACGTCTTCCGAGGAGGAAGCCGAGGCTGGGGACCCGGAGGCGGACTCATCCATCACCCTGGCCGAAGTCACTGAGGTGGTTAGCAAGCTCCTCGGTGGCAAGGCTCCGGGCGTTGATGAGATCCGTCCCGAGTACCTTAAGTCTCTGGATGTTGTGGGGCTGTCTTGGCTGACACGTCTCTACAACATCGCGTGGCGGTCGGTCGGGGACAGTACCGCTGGACTGGCAGACCGGGGTGGTGGTCCCTCTGTATAAAAAGGGGGACCGGAGGGTGTGTTCCAATTACAGGGGAATCACACTCCTCAGCCTTCCCGGTAAGGTCTATTCCAGGGTACTGGAGAGGAGAGTCCGGCCGATAGTCGAACCTCGGATCAAGGAGGAGCAGTGTGGTTTTCGTCCTGGTCGTGTAACACTGGACCAGCTCTACACTCTCCATCGGGTGCTCGAGGGTTCATGGGAGTTTGCCCAACCGGTCCACATGTGTTTTGTGGATCTGGAGAAGGCATTCGACCGTGTCCGCCGTGGTGTCCTTTGGGGGGTGCTCTGGGAGTATGGGGTACGGGGCCCTTTGCTAAGGGGGTGTCCAGTCCCTGTATGACCGGAGCAGGAGCTGTGTTCGCATTGCCGGCAGTAAGTCAGACTTGTTCCCGGTGCATGTTGGACTCCGCCAGGGCTGCTATTTGTCACTGGTTCTGTTCATTATATTTATGGACAGAATTTCTAGGCGCAGCCAGGGGCTGGAGGGGGTCTGGTTCGGGAACCACAGGATCTCATCTCTGCTGTTTGCAGATGATGTTGTCCTGATGGCTTCTTTCGAGCCAGGACCTGCAGCAGGCACTGGGGCGGTTTGCAGCCGAGTGTGAAGCGGCTGGGATGAGAATCAGCTCTTCTAAATCTGAGGCCATGGTTCTCGACCGGAAAAAAGGTGGTCTGCCCTCTCCGGGTGGGTGGAGAGCCCTTGCCTCAAGTGGAGGAGTTCAAGTATCTCGGGGTCTTGTTCACGAGTGAGGGAAGGATGGAACGCGAGATTGACAGGCGGATCGGTGCAGCGTCTGCAGTGATGCGGTCGCTGTATCGGTCCGTTGTGTAAAGAAGGAGCTGAGTCGAAGGCAAAAAGCTCTCGATTTACCGGTCAATCTACGTTCCTACCCTCACCTATGGTCATGAGCTCTGGGTCATGACCGAAAGGACAAGATCGCGGATACAAGCGGCCGAAATGAGTTTCCTCCGCAGAGTGGCTGGGCGCACCCTTAGAGACAGGGTGAGGAGCTCAGTCACACGGGAGGAGCTCGGAGTAGAGCCGCTGCTCCTTCACGTCGAGAGGAACCAGCTGAGGTGGCTCGGGCATCTGCTCAGGATGCCTCCTGGACGCCTCCCAAGGGAGGTGTTCTGGGCATGTCCCACCGGGAGGAGGCCCCGAGGAAGACCCAGGACACGCTGGAGGGACTATGTCTCTCGGCTGGCCTGGGAACGCCTTGGGGTCCCACCGGAGGAGCTGGAGGACGTGTCTGGGGTGAGGGAAGTCTGGGAGTCCCTGCTTAGACTGCTGCCCCCGCGACCCGGCCCCGGATAAGCGGAAGAAAATGGATGGATGGATGGAGTTTTTTGTAGTTATTTTTTGTATTTTTTTTTTTTTTTGTTAGTTTGCGTTTTTTTGTTGTTGTTTTTTTGTTAGAGTTTATTATTATTATTATTATTTATTTATTTTTATTGTTATTTTGAGTTATTTTGATTTTTTTTAAAAGTGATTTTGAATTAATTAATTTTTTCTTTGAGTTTTTTTTTTTTTTGAGTTATTTAGAGTTTATTTTATTTTTTTTTTAAATGTATTGTTATTTTGAGGTATTTATTATTTTTTTTTAACTGTGCCTCCTCTCTCTGTAACTGCTGCTGTCAGACTGCTCTGGCCTCGATGAGCTTCATTTAAGTGGAGACAAACGCTGTGGGTGACGTCACTCTCACTTCGTCCACGTCTTCACACAGTCGATGAAGAGGACGCACACAGACGGACATATTGTCACCTGTGTGTCCTCGGAGACTGAAGTTTGAGCGGTTCTGACGTTCTCTGATCATTACTGCCCCACAGCTCTGAGCGGAGATGGCAGAGTCTCGTGTTTTAACGGAGCCACTTGGCTGTTGTGAAATGAACATTTTGGAGGCTTTGGCAGTGCATTTATTTAACTGTGATACTGAAGATTGAATAACTGTCCATCGCACTTGTGCAAATTGTCCTTAACTACAATACAGTCCCATTAGAGTCGGGACTTGGCAGACGGGCGCTTACAGCTTGCTGCTTTTGTACTTATAAATGTGAAAGTAAGATCAGCCTTTTTCTGTTGCAAAGGAACTAAAGTGTTTTTAGAGAAGCCCCGAGGGAAAGTCTGGGCCACTAACATGTGAATATATATAAATACACGTGTGTGAAGTGTGTGCATGCATTTTCCAGGACTTTTCCAGGACCTTTCTGATTAAGTGACCAGGCTGTTTATGAATAAATGACTCTCTTTTCATATATTTTTCAAAGGCAAACACACTTTTCACACATAAAACCTATAGATCTATAGAATGTTCTTGTGGCTGAACTCAGATTTGATACAGACATGAGCCGTTCGCACTAAATACTTTTATATTCATTCTATAAATCAGTATGTTTTGGGGTGGCATGTGTTGGTCTGTGAGTCGAGAGTTGCCTTTGCCGTGGTCGATGGTGAGGTCACTTCAGGAGCAGGTGGTGAGATAAGGAGGTGAAGGGGGTTTGGAGGTCCTCCCCCAAGAAAAGTTGTACAAATTTGGTGTAATTTCCTGCATTTTGGTGGGTTTTAAATTAGGTTTTTAAAAAAAAAAACAGCTGTTCTTTCTGTTCTTTTTACGGTGATGATGGTAGCAACAATCTCTGTTCATTTTACATCCCGCGAGCGACAAAAGCAACGGACTGAGGCTAAAAACAGCTCTGCTCCTTGAACCAGCACCAAGAATCTCCCACATGTTAAAGCCACAAGAACCATCTCACACTATGAGGACTAAACCGGGACTAAACCGGGATTAAACCGGGATTAAACCGGGGCTAAACCGGGACTAAACCAGGACTAAAACCAGGACTAAACATGAACAGAACCAGCACTAAACATGGACTAAAGCAGGACTAAACTGCGACTAAACTGGGACTAAACCGGGACTAAACCGGGACTAAATCGGGACTAAACCAAGATTAAACTGGGACTAAACTGGGACTAAAGCAGGACTAAAGCAGGACTAAAGCAGGACTAAACTGGGACTAAACCGAGACTAAACCAGATCTAAACCGGGTCTAAACTGGGACTAAATCTAATGCGTTGAACAGGCCAATTACAGTATTTTCCAGGTTTTCCAGAACTTCCAGGACGTTTGGGACCCCTGTTTATAGTCAGAGCCCCATCCATCTCTAATTGTGCCCCTGTCAGATCAATTGTTTTATCATTAAAAAAGCTGCACTGTGTAACTTTTCTGCTGGAATCCGTCTTCTTTTCGTCGTCTTAGATGTTGTTGCTTTTCCTGGCGCGCTGGTTTTAAGCCGGGCTGCATCTCCGCAGGTCTGGACCGTGACTTGGCCTAGTGGCATGACCTGCTCGTCTCCATGGAAACAGTTTTGGTTTGTTTTCCTGGTCCCGCCTCCGTCCGCTGGGCCCCTCCGTCCGCCGGGCCCCTCCGTCCGCCGGGCCCCTCCGTCCGCCGGGCCCCTCCGTCCGCCGGGCCCCGGACTCGCAGACAGGGGGCGTCGGTCGTGTTGTTCTGTGTAATCTGGGACACATCCTTAGCTCTCGCCATAATGCTCCCAATTCTCCAGAGCACTGACCCTTTGGAAGCAATTTAGAGAGAGCGAAGCAGCGCCGTGACAGACAGAGTCCCGCCTGCCCCCGGACCACAGGGTCACAGCTCCGAGTCCCCCCGGGGGCCCCTCTCCGCTGATGACACAGCTCCACTATTGTTACAGCACAGAGGGACTCCGCCGACGCCGACGCCGCCGTCTTTGTCACCGTCTTTCAGCCAAAACTCCACCATTTTCCAATTATTACGTGGAAAAAGAATTTGAAATGTGATTTTTATCGCGTTGTGCTGGTTAGAATGTTTTTCTCTCAGCGCGAACATCGAAATCGAAATAAACCAGACGAGTTTCTTACAGTTCGTCTGGAAGTAACAGCCAATAATTAAGTTTGTTAACAGTGAAATGAGAGAAGTTGTGTTGTGATAAACGAGACAGATACAGATTTATTGCATATTTATATACTTTTATGAATTTATACAGCAATATTTTTTGTGAAACACGACGTCAGGTTTTTAATCCAAACAATATGTGAAAAACAATATCTAAGACACCGTAGCTTGAAGATGGAAAAGCGCTTTACAAAAATGTGACTTTTGACCATTTTATCTATGTTCCGATACAAAGAGATGAAAAGATATTTAAGAAAGACACAGGAGAACAGAGGAAGGTTATTATTTTTGTAACTTCTGGTTCTTGTTGAGTTTTAAAGCTGTTGGAAGAAAGTGCCCCATAGTGAGACCAGCCATGGGGAAAAAAATAAGGAAGCTAAGCTCAACAAAAAAAAGAAAGAAAAAACAGCTCATAAAAGCTAACGCCTCAAGTGCACCCAAGACTCCAAAATGAAAGAACCAAAACAACGAAAAATATACTTACAAAAAAAAAAATACAAAAATACATCTCAAAAAACTTAAAATATCAGCAAAAAAAATATATAGTTATGTTCTAAAAATAACCCACAATAAGCGAAATCTGTGAAGTATCAGCTTTATTTTTTACATTATTCTCTCTGTTTCTTGTCTGTAAAACCCCTCACCACACACTTTATACACTTTTCTCACACAGGCATTAACATTTTCTCACATTTCTCTCTTGTTTAAACACAAAGTTCAAACCTTCGTCGGTGCCTTTGTCGGTGCAGAACGTTTCATCGACATTGTGGGTTTTGTCGGGGAGAAAACTTGCAAACATACAGCACTTCAGAGTCACACTGATCCAACATTTATGTAAATTTGTCTGACACATTCTGTACTGTACAGGAGACACGGAGGAGACTGATGGACAATGGTCTACAGTCCCTCAGCCAATCAGGACGCAGAACACAATGGTCTACAGTCCCTCAGCCAATCAGGACGCAGAACACAATGCACGTCCCTCATAATCAAAAATGCACAATGGTCAAAAAGTCTCTTAGCCAAACAGCGAGAACACAAAAGGTGAACCCTCGATATACGCAGAGGGATGCACTGTTCAGGAAAAATGCACCAAAAAAAGATCCGCGAAACAGCGAACTTCTTCGAATAACTTCTTATGAATTAAAACTGGGAAAATAAGACTTAAGTCTGTCCATCATTATGAGGCTTAAACCCCAAGGAGGCGCTGTGGAGTCTGAGAACATACTATAAAACTTCTTTTTGTAAAGGTTACCATCTACTCCCATCACCTGAATCAACTTTAAAATAATCTTCAATTTATCCAAACTATAATCCATCTTCCTCGGCGACCTCTGCGTGTCCACGGCTCCTCATCATCACCGCGGTGTTTTCACAGTCTAATGAGGCACTTATCGTCTGCATCGGGTTCAGTCTGTGCTGTATCTGTTTTTTCAGAGTTATGGTGATGTGAAAGGGGCCTCTCTGTGAATAATGTCACGATGTGGGTTTAACCTTCAGTCTGCGCCGAAGCTCCAAAGACCCACATCAAAGCAGCCATTTTGTTTTTGCTTCCCACGACATTAAACGCAGCTGATTGGCTCAGGGAAATCGCCAATTACACACAGGTCTTTGAAAGTCCCAACCGTTTCATGCTCTGATTAATTACAGATCCAGGGCACGGACGATTCTGCCAGGAAGTCCATAAAAGGAGCTGGCAGAGCAAAATGATATTTAATTTTATGTGGAAACGTGTGTGCGCATGGCGATGAGTTTATTTCTGTTTTATGTTTGTTTGTTTCTGGCGAATTCAAAGCCCAGTGATGTGAAACGACTTGGAGCTAAACGGCTAAAGTTTGTGACGTCAATCCCGCAAATAAAGATAAAGTTTGACCCATTCTTCACTGCGGCTGGAGGAGCCCGTCAGGAGCAGCGAAGAAGGGGTGAAATCACACAGACACAGGGAGAACATGCAGTGAGGAGGTCAGGAAGGCCTTAGCTGGACTATTTTACCTGTGGGGAGTGTTTGAAACTGGAGGAAACCCACACAGACACAGAGAACATGCAAACTCCACACAGACCTAGAGAGAACATGCAAACTCCACAGAGACACAGAAAGAACATGGAACCTCGACACAGACACAGAGAGAACATGCAAACTCCACACAGACACAGGGAGAACATGCAAACTCCACAGAGACACAGGGAGAACATGCAAACTCCACAGAGACACAGGAAGAACATGCAAACTCCACACAGACCTAGAGAGAACATGGAACCTCGACACAGACACAGGGAGAACATGCAAACTCCACACAGACGCAGAGAGAACATGCAAATTGCCTTTTGTCTCTTAGATTCCTTCTACACATCCTCAAAATAATGAAACATGGAGAATCAGATATTTTGGGTTTTTTTTACTTCTCTGAAACATTCTCAGTGTCAGTGATGTTCATGAACGATTCGGCTCTTTTGAACGATTCCTTAACGTGAAAGGTGAGAACCGGATCTCATTTTTGAAAAGAACCGAATCTTTTTCTTGTAAATTTTAAGCATTTTAACAATGAACCGACACAAGAATCGGCTCAGAATCAGATCAGGCGACACCAGAGATTTGAAATGACAGTTTCATTCTTAATTATGTTAATTGCCTCATTTCAAAGAGTCACTTCTGTCTTTACATAAATATAAAAAGAGCCGGTCTTTAAACGGCTCTTCTAAACGGTCTTTTAAACGGCTCTTCTAAACGGCTCTTTTAAACGGCTCTTCTAAACGGTCTTTTAAACGGCTCTTCTAAACGGCTCTTCTAAACGGTCTTTTAAACGGCTCTTCTAAACGGCTCTTCTAAACGGTCTTTTAAACAGCTCTTCTAAACGGTCTTTTAAACGGCTCTTTTAAACGGCTCTTCTAAACGGTCTTTTAAACGGCTCTTCTAAACGGTCTTTTAAACGGCTCTTTTAAACGGCTCTTTTAAACGGCTCTTCTAAACGGTCTTTTAAACGGCTCTTCTAAACGGCTCTTTTAAACGGCTCTTCTAAACGGTCTTTTAAACGGCTCTTCTAAACGGCTCTTCTAAACAGTTCTTCTAAACGGCTCTTTTAAACGGCTCTTCAGTGTGAACAGATCCAACAGATTCAGATCCCATAAAAGAGCCAAAAGTCCCGTCACTCACTGGTGCTGTGGAAATGCCTCAGGCTTGTAACGCAGACAGTGGATGAAGTACTCAGTGTTGTTACTTAAGTAAAAGTACAGATACAGAGATAAAAAAGTTACTCAAGTAAAAGTATCACATGAAAACAGATACTGAAGTAAAAGTATTAAAGTACCTGTTTAAAATGTACTTAAACAGTAAAAAGTAGAAGTGTTGTTCATTTGTTAAAGTGTAAATGTAGAAATATTGATAAAAATGAGACGTATTTTGTCACAGAAACGACACAAATCTTAATTTTTCATCTGATTTTTGTGAATTTATTTTCGTTTTCTCAAAGTTGAAGCTCAGACTCTTTAACTTTATTCAGGATGTTTCCGCGAACATGGTAAAAATAACCCCTCAAATCAGATGAAAAGTACTTTTTACTTTTCAGTCCTGTTCAAAATTGTAGTGGAGTAGAAAGTACAGACTCAAATGTACTGCAGTAAAAGTAAAAAGTACCTCTAAAGATTCTACTTCCACCATTGATTCTCGGAGCGTTCACTTCAGACACAAACGGCTCTAATTGTGCTTCGAGGCTCCTCTTCTCGGGTTTGTGATCGAGGACGAGACGACTCAAACTCCTCGTTCTCTCCTCCACCAACGAAATCTCCAAGAAGCTCGTCTCTGAAGCGTCAGCGATGGAGACGAGAGGCGTGGACGAGGTCGGCGGGAGAGGTTAGTCCAGTCTTCAGCGCGGGTCAGGACAGAGCGATAATGATCCTCAGGTTGGAGCGCTGCTGGAATCATTCACTTAGTCGTCAGAAACTCGACCCATTAAGCCTTAAACCGGAGCGCTATAATATGCAGATAAGACGCAGAGTGTTCTAAGGTGACCTCTGACCCCGATGAGCCAAAACAGGAGAAGAAGAGGCTGTATCGAAAAACTGAGTGTTAAAGGTCCGATATTAACAAAATGGACTTGTGTGATGTATAAGTCTTGTTCTAAAGCTGTTCCCTCCTCAAAAACAGACCTGGAGTTGTGTTTTGTTTCATTCACATGTTTGAGTAACACATCTCCAAACCTCAAAACACTCCGTTCCACCTGGTGATGTCATGAAGTGGTAGTTTTCAACAGGTTTTAACAGCTCCTTTTACCATTACTTCAGTAGAGATAGGAAATGCCAGGACTGAAAAGATCCAAATGAATCTAGTGAAGGTGTGTGGAGTTTAAAAACACAGTGAAGCACTTCCTGTATTTTTTTAACTTTATTTTTACTTTACTTTACTTTATTTTTTTATTTTATTTTGATTTTATTTTATTTATTTTATTTGATTTTATTTTATTTTATTTTTTTATATTTTTTAATCTAATTTTTTTTTTTGAATTTTTTTTTGAATTGAATTGATTTTGAATTGAATTGAATTGAATTGAATTGAATTGAATTGATTTTTTTTTTTATTTTTCAATCTAATTTTTTTTTTTTTTTTTTTTTTTTTTATTTACATTTTTTATTTTATTTTTTTTATTTATTTATTTGGGACAGTGCATGTTAATGAACATGATTCAACATAAAAGTAAAAACACTGGATTATAGTAAAGTCTAATTTCCGTCTGTTTTCTCTGGGCTGGGGTCACAGAAGGGTCAAAATAAAAATTGCACATTCCCCATTATTTCAGTGAGTTTGGTCCTTTCACGACACATTTTACTCCCACCCGCTTCATATTTTGCCCAAACCTGCAGATATGTCTCTGTAGAAAAGTTAAAATGACACTGCCACTGCTCCACATGATGACATCACAAGGTGAACAGTGTTTTCTCAGCCTCTGCAGGGTTTGTGTTAAACTCGTGTGAATGGTCTGTTTTCTGATGTGTGATTTGTGTCTTTCACGTTGGACCTGGAAGGACGGATGAGAGGGAGAAGTGTAATGAAGAGGATGAAAGGAGCCGTGTTGTTGTTGAAGTGTTGCTGTGACTAAAAGGATCGTTTTCAAAAGCAGGTTGGGAATAAAAAGCAGAGCTGACATGTACGAGGGGGTGAGGGGACGGAGGAGGGACGAGGGATGGGGGACGGAGGAGGGACGGGGGACGGAGGGGGGGATGGTGGGAGTGAGGCTGTGAGTGAGGCTTTACAGTATTCATGCTTTTACACATTTTATTCTTGATTTCCTCAGTTTTTTCCTGCTAAAACGGTCCATTCTGACTTGGGTTGCCAGATAATTCCAAATGACACTTGACACTAAAGCAATGATTTGTGCAGTATAAAGTTAAAATACCTTGTGATCATGGTGTTTTTCAACCTGCAAAAGCTGAAGTTTGTGGATCCGATATGAAATACACGTGATTTTTGTGTTAGTTTTAGCATTTTTCTGTATTTCACAAACTCTTTTGGACCTGTTTATAATGTTTAAAATGTTAAAATGTGCCTTTGAACTGAATCTTAGTTTGAGAAGTTACACTGCAAATTGAAATGCAGTTGCAGAACTTGTCTGAATATTCACAGTTAGTCATTTTTCTAATTTACATATCTATGTTTTGTAGTTTATCTTTGTAAAGCTAATTTGTGAGTAACAGGCATAGAGTGTTTATATACATGGACACAGCTAACAGCTGGCACCGCTTTCCAAACAGGAAGTGATCATGTGTGCAATTCCTGTTCCATCGACTTCAGTGGCGCCAATTCAATAACCCTCTACATGATCCTGGGTTCTTTTTTTTTTTTTTTTTTTTAGTTATTATGAGTTGTTGTTTTTTTTTGTGCTTTTTTTTTTTAGAGTTGTTTTGAATGTATTTATTATTTTTTTAGTGTTAGTATAGTATAGTAGTATATATATTTAGTATTTATTTATTTATCTGTTATGTTGAGTTTATTTTCTTCATTTTTTGAGTTATTTTGAGTTTATTTATTATTTTGAGGGTTTTTTTTTTTAAGTTATTTTGAGGTGTTTTTTTTTTTTAAGTTATTTTGAGTTTATTAATTCATTTTATTTATTTATTTATTTATTATTTGTTTAGTTTTGAGTTTTTTGTTGTTGTTTTTTTTTGTTGTTGTTTTTTTTTGTTATTTTGAGGTTTTGTTTTTTGTTGGGTTTTTTTGAGGTATTTTGAGTTATTTTATTTTTTTAATCTATTTTTTGAAAAACTGTGTCCCCTCTGCTGCTGTCAGACTCATTTTGGTCCTAAATGTTCGTATTAACCCTCTACATGATCCTGGGGTTTTTATTTCACTTTCGTGTCTGTAAATCAACATATGAACATTAATAACAGACACATCGATCTTCTTTCCTCGACATCGCTCTTGTTAGCTTTAGCTTTAGCGTTAGCGTAGCTTCTTTGCACAGTCTGTAGTAACAGTTTTTATTCTGTGTCATGTTTCAGTCTTTTAATCGTACAAATAAACACATATTTAAACTAACTCTGCAGAACGTTTGGATTTGCAGTTCGAGAGCAGCCCCCGTCCTTCTGTCCTGGTGTTTATTATTGACAAAGTGGAGCCAGAGAAGCAAAGCATGATGGGAGTAATGCTCTGAAAGCCAGTGTGAGCCTCCATCATCCCAGCGGCTCCTGCAGGGCCAGAAAAGCACCAGGGACCGAATTAAACAGAGCTCTGCCCACTGACCAGAGACGACCACGGCCACAAGGACTGAGCGAGAGGGAGGTCTGAACGGAGGATGGATGACAGGGACGGAGGAGAGGAGGAGAGGAGGAGGAGAGGAGGAGAGAGAGGAGAGGAGGAGAGAGGATAGATGACAGGTCCAGAGGAGAGGAGGAGAAGGAGGAGAAAGAGGAGAGGAGGAGAGAGGATGGATGACAGGGACAGAGGAGAGGAGGAGAGGAGGAGAAAGAGGAGAGAGGATGGATGACAGGGACAGAGGAGAGAGGAGAAGAGGAGGAGAGAGAGGAGAGAGAGGAGAGGAGGAGAGAGGATGGATGACCAGTCCAGAGGGGAGAGGAGGGGAGGAGGAGAGGGGAGGAGAGAGGAGGAGAAAGAGGAGAGAGGATGGATGACAGCTCCAGAGGAGAGAGGAGGAGAAAGAGGAGAGAGGATGGATGACAGGTCCAGAGGAGAGAGGGGGAGAGGAGGAGAGAGGAGGAAAAAGAGAGAGGATGGATAACAGGTCCAGAGGGGAGAGGAGGAGAAAGAGGAGAGAGTATCATGACCAGTCCAGAGGGGAGAGGAGAGAGAGGAGAAGAGAGGATGGAAGACCATGGAAGACCATGGGAGTCCAGAGGGAAGAGGAGGAGAGGAGAAGAGGAGGAGAGAAGGAGAAAGAAGAGAGAGGATGGATGACCACGGGAGTCCGGAGGAGAGAGGAGGAGAAAGAGGAGAGAGGATAGATGACCAGTCCAAAGGAGAGAGAAGAGGAGAGGAGGAGAGAGAGAGAGAGAGAGAGAGAGAGGAGGAGAGAGGATGGATGACAACGGCAGTCCAGAGGGGAGAGAAGAGGAGAGGAGGAGAGAGGAGGAGAAAGAGGAGAGAGGATGGATGACCAGTCCAGAGGGGAGAGAGGGGAGAGGAGGAGAAAGAGGAGAGTGGATGGATGACCATGGGAGTCCAGAGGGGAGAGGAGGAGCGGAGGAGAAAGAGGAGAGAGGATGGATGACCAGTCCAGAGGAGAGAGGAGGAGAGAGAGAGAGAGAGAGAGAGAGAGCAGAGGAGGAGAGAGGAGAGAGGATGGATGACAGGTCCAGAGGGGAGAGGAGGAGAGGAGAAAGAGGAGAGAGGATGGATGACCAGTCCCGAGGGGAGGAGGAGAAAGAGGAGAGAAGACTGATGACCACGGGAGTCCAGAGGGGAGAGAGAGGAGGAGGAGAGAGAGAGAGGAGGCGAGAGGATGGATGACCAGAGAGGAAGAGAAGAGGGAGAGAGAGAAATAGGGGAGAGAGGGGAGGAGAGAGGAAAAGAGGGGAGAGAGAGCGAGGAGGGAGGAGAGAGGGGAGAGTGGGGAGAGGGGAGGAGAGATAGGAGAGGAGAGGATGGATGGCCACAAGAGTCTGTGAGGGTCTTGGAAGGAGAGAGAAGAAAGCTGAGAGAAAGGAGAGGGGAGAGAGAGAGAGAAGAGAGGAGGACGAGAGAGAGAAGAGAGGAGGAGAGAGAGAGAGAATAGAGGAAGAGAGAGGAGGAGAGAGGTTAAGTCTGAACCCGTGACACGACTGATGCTTCAAAAATGAACCGTGGCCCGACACAAACTCACTGTGTCTGTGTCTCTGGGGACGAGACCTCGAGCTTCAGGATCAGGACAAAACCTCCTCAAAACGAGCTCAGGAGACGCTTCCTCACATTTTTACTCTTGCCTCGGATAAAAACGATGAACTCTGCTGAGTAACTCCTCGTGAGAAGCTGCAAATCCAAAAAGCAAAACAAGATTCAAGAGTATTTTTAACTCCAGCGTAGATGTTCTGACAGAAGATGATGTTCTGACCCCAAATGTAAAAGAAAATGAGTCTCACACAGCGTCTCGTTCAGTCGCAGAGCCGCTCGTGCGTCTCATTACGAGCGTCATAATCCCGCTAAGCACCAGCCTCATTAAGTCTCCGTTAACCAACAACCAAACGATTTGGTGAGAGCTGAATTATTCATAGAGCAGATCTGCCGCCGCGAGCTACGAGGAAAAACACAAACCTCGTACCATCTCTGTTTATCCACAACTCACCGAGGACTTTACCGAGCGCTCGTGCAAACCCGGCGCTCGTGCAAACCCGGAGCTCGTGCAAACCCGGCGCTCGTGCAAACCCGGCGCTCGTGCAAACCCGGCGCTCGTGCAAACCCGGCGCTCGTGCAAACCCGGCGCTCGTGCAAACCCGGCGCTCGTGCAAACCCGGCGCTCGTGCAAACCCCGGCGCTCGCTGCAAACCCAGGGCTCGTGCAACCCGGCGCTCGTGCAAAACCGGCGCTCGTGCAAAACCCGGCGCTCGTGCAAAACCCGGCGCTCGTGCAAAACCCGGCGCTCGTGTAAACCCAGGGCTCGTGCAAACCCGGCGCTCGTGCAAACCCGGCGCTCGTGCAAACCCAGGGCTCGTGCAAACCCGGCGCTCGTGCAAACCCGGCGATCGTGCAAACCCGGCGCTCGTACAAACCCGGCGCTCGTGCAAACCCAGGGCTCGTGCAAACCCGGCGCTTGTGAGGAATTCAGACGGTACAAAGTCGCCCACAGCGTTCAGCTTCAGTCTATCGAAGCTCGTCGAGGCTCGAGGTCAAAGACATCGAACAGTGGAACAAACTGCCACAAAGTCTGAAACTTTCCTCTGACATGAAAAACTTTTAATTTAATGTTAAGAAATGATTGTTAGAGAGTCGTCAGTGTCAGGATTAAGATGGTAATGAGTGTGATATAGTTTGAGTGAGATTTTATTGTTGCGGACTCTCCTGTTGCTGTTCATTTTTACCAGTTAAAACATGACGCGTCTCTTCGCTTCTGTGGGATCGAACAGATGCCAAACATGATACACGATAAAGAGACACGACGCCTGTTGGATTTTTACCCCACAAACTCTTCGTCCAAAAGGCTTAAATGATGAACTGTTTAATGTGATGTGGACATGTTGAGGCTGTTTTTTGCCCTTCCTCTGAGGGAGATGTAATGGAAGTTTTTGGAGGTGTCAGCTATGTCATTTATGCCGTCTATGTAGTTTGTTTTTTTTTTTTTTATGTAAAAATTATAGTATGTAACTGCTACTTTTTTTGATTGATAATAATTTTTATATTTTTCTAGTTATTATCCATGCATTTTAACTCACAAAAAACGTTTGTACAGTGAATTACGCACAATCTTGTGGGTTTATTGGGGTCTAATTGTTAATAGATGTGTCTCACTATTATTGGTTGATTAAACTGAAGGGGGCGCTCTCTTAACTTATATAAGGGGAGCGGAAGAGGCTGTGCTCAAACCCGAGGAAGGTCAGAGCGACCGAAATGTTGTGTAGAATAAAATTTGCATTAAGAGTGAGACAGTGTGCCGGAGTTTCCTTTATTTTTCAGACTAAGTGACATTTTATTGTAAATTTGATTGTGTAATAGTTGGTCATTTGTAGCGTGAGTGTGTTGATTATATTTCTTACATTTTATATTGTATTTCTCACCTGCTCAGGGACGACAGATGGAAACTAGCTTCAGCTATAATCTGGTGTAAAGTATTTTTAACGTTTTTGCACATTGTCCCTGTCAGATAAACTAATAAAGTAAAGTAGCGGCTAATTTAGAGCAGAGTTTCATATTTGGAGCTCCGAGCGTGAGTATCATAGCAACCAAAGAGCCAACCAGGAGCGAGAATATTGAAGGTAACGCCCCTTCCTACCTGCAATGCTGGTTTAGCAGGGACAAAATGGTGAAATGAAAAACCCTAGGATCATGTAGAGCGGGTTAATGCGAACATTTTAATTTAATTTCAGCTCAGTTTATTTGTGTAAAGCCCAAAATCACAGCAGCAGTCGCCTCTTGGGGCTGAACTGGATGAATGAGAATCGATTTAACCAACAGAAAAATGTCGTAATGTCCAGAGGGACCAAAGATAAAGACTCGGGAAAACAGTTCAACAGTTTATTAGCAATACGAAATGGGAAAGGTGGTTGTTGGAGAAAGTGGTGGAGGGCTGGGTTGGCGACGGGCGTTCGGGTACAGGACGAGGTGAGCTGGGTCGGAGGCGGAGGTGCGTGAATAGTCCAAGAAGCAAAATCACGAGGATCTGGACTGGAACTGGAACGACTTGTGGAAACACCAGAAGCTGATGAGACGATCTGGCCTCGAGAGTCGGAATCTCCGCCCAGCTCCAGGCTCAAACACAGAAGAGAGGAGGGAAAACCGCACAGAACACACGAAAAAACCCAAACCCTGACAGAAAATCAACAATGAAGCAGAAACAGACAAGCAAATTAAACAACAGAAACGAAGAAAATGCAGAACTTAAACTTAAACGATGAGTTGATGGAGCCGGTAGCGCCGATGATCACTTCCTGTTTGGAACGTGGCGGCTAGCAGGTTAGCTACGTCCATTTATACAAACAGTCTATGGTGTAATTAGAAAAATACCCCACACACCTGAAGTTCGAGTGTAATCCTTTGAGTACTGCATTCATTACTTCAGTATTGTTTGAGCGAATACATTTACCATCGAACAATACAGTATATCTGACCGATACTCCCTTCGATACGAAAAGCCGTTAGGAACCTGTTAGGAATTCATTTTAAATCAAATTGCTTCAGGGCTTCAGGGAAAGGCTGTAATTAAAGCAGCATTAAGATGAATTTGTCACTTTGGACGATGATCGAGCGACTGCGATGGCGAACGTGGAGGAAATATGGGGCAAAGAGAGAAGAAGACGAAGGAGGACTGTGGTCACTGTTCCTATGTGTTTGGTTTGGATTATTTTGCTGGAAGAAGCTTTTTGGGGTCAGTAGTTATCGTGGAGACTTTTTCTTAGAATCAGTCGGGAACTTTTTGTTATTTTTCCTGTTCTACGATTAGTTTTGAGCTGTGGAGGGTTGACTAACTCACTTTTATGACTCGTTACAGATACAAACTCACAACCAAAGTGTTTCAATCTGCTATTTATTTACTGCCTTTGTGTCGTTTATCGTCTGTAGCTTCAGCGATACATCGAACTTCAAGATATGTTTTCATGACAGGTCTATGGATTAGGTATAATATGACCTTTCATGCACAAAGCTATTTTCTAACACAGACCGATTGATTTTTGAGTCAATAGAAAACAGCTCGGACAACCATAGATCGTATAAAGAAGTGACTAAGTGAGTGTGACGTCACCCACAGCGTTCAGCTCTAAATGAAGCTCATCGAGGCTGGAGCAGGTATAGCGGCGAATTTGGAGCCAAATTCTGATCGTGAGTATCATAGAAATCGAAGAGTCGATCCAGAGTGAGGCTGTTGAAGGTAACGCCCCTTCCCGCCCCCACACTGCTGGTTTAGCAGGGAGCGGTACCTGAGCAATGCTGTTAATCAAACCTGTTGCTAACGCTAGCTGGAGCGACCTCGGGGAAAGAAGGAGCCTGATTTTTCTGTTGTGAATGTTCATACCTCGATTTACAGACACAGGTGAGGTGTAGGTAGGTGCTGGAGATGCAAAAATGGCCAGACAAAAAAGTGGGAACAGTGAAACGTACAAATCTAAGGTCCAAAGTCCAAAGGTGAGTAAGAGCGCCATGGAGAGTAGTTACACTGACAGAATACAGACAAACCGAGCTGGGTGTATATGTGTTGATTGCAGAATGAGGCCTGACAGGCTGCAGCTGGTGTTGAACCGTGGCTCCTCCAGGTTGGTGGCAACAGACCTTCCAGAGTGAAGGACACGAGGAGGGAGGAGTCAAGGGAGAGAGCTGAAGGATCATGACACTGTGGCCTTGTCCCAATTTGACAAACGCACACTTCGAAGTACCTTTCAAAGTACCCAGCCGACAAAGGATACTCCTCCATGTAGCCGCCATCTTGCCGAAATGGGACAGGCCTATGCCACGGAGCGTACTTCGACCTCTGTCTGTGCACTTATGTTATGTCGCCTAGCAACCTTAACGACTGCTGAGTAATGAGCTATAGGTGTAAAATGGACACCCAAATAATTACAGTTTTACTTTTAATGATTTATTATTTACTTGAAGAAGAGTCAAGGTGTCGTCGAATGAAGTAAGGATTCAATCTTCCCCTTTGAATATCAACAGGCAAATATAACGTTATTGGTGATTTTTTCCCCAATTGAAGCGAGTATTACATAACTTTAAGAAAATATACCTTCTTTCTTTTGTAGAAGAAGTCGCGCACGGTGCATGATGGGATACAAAAGGGCACATTTGTCGTCTTTTCATGAAATAGGACAGGAATTGTTGCGCCGGAAGTGACATAAAAGCCCTTCAAATGCAGCCGTCGAAGTGCGAAACCGACAAATTGAGACACGACATATTTGCGTTGCTCAAATACATGGGAAAAAATCCGGTACAGGCCCTTTAACTGTAGTACTTCCTTGTGTTCTATATTGGTTTATCTCTTGTCCTCAGCGACCTCACTTCACACATGTGGCACCATCTCTCCCTCGAGGAAAAAAAGGTGATGAAACGCCCTCCTACAGCTTTAAACATGACCTCAGTTGCCATAGGAACAGATGTAAAAGCGATCAGATATGACGCCGCCAGCAGAGCCCGATCAGTCGCTGTTCATAACCGTTTCTCAGTCACTCAATGGATAATTTGATATGAATCACTTTCCACACAGTCGTCTTCCCCGTTCCCTCGCTCACATTTAGGCCACACGCTGCTCTCAACAACACCTCCTTCGATACATCTCGTTTTTGCTTCGGAGAGTCGTCTTCATCTCGGGATCGGAAGCAGAAGTCAAGCGGAGATCGATGGTGCAACTATGGTTTTCTAAAGGAAGAAAGAAACAACAAAGATAGGTCCAAGAAGCAAACAAAAGGGAGAGTGGGAGGATTACAATGGCGGAGGAAGAAGAAGAAGAAGAAAAGGGCAATCTGGTTCCAAGCTGATTTTTTTTCTGGAAAATAATTATTGTAGTTTCAAAACTGATTCTGTCGTGGAAGAAACACTCGATTTCTAGTGTAAAAGTGCAGATACAGGAGCAAACACTGTCAGCAATGTTGAATAAAAAATGTTCTATTAAAATATAAATGTTGGGCGCGCTCCCGGCTCCATCGACTCTAGCTTCAATTCACTTTCTATTGAAAATCTGTGGCTCCTCTCTCTGTTACGGCTGCTGTCTGACTCGTCATTTTAATAATAATAATAATAATAATAATAATAATCATACATACATACATACATCTAAATAAAAAGGTCTTATTTTGGTCTTAAATGTTCAGATTAACCTGCTCTACATGATCCTGGGGTTTTTGTTTTGAGTTTACTTTTTTACTTTATTTTATTTTATTTTTATTTTATTTTTTTATTGACTTATTTATTTTGTTATTTTGAGTATTATTTATTTATTTTTGCATTTTTTTTTTTTTGTTATTTTGAGTTTTTAGTTTGTTTTAGTTATTTTGAGGGTTTTTTTTCTTTTAGTTATTTTGAGGGTTTTTATTTTTTATTTTTTTTATTAATTAATTAATATTATTATAATTTTTATTTTAATATATTTTGAGTTTATGTTTTTTCTTTTGTGTTTTTTTTGTGTCCTCTCTCTCTTTCCCTGCTGCTGTCAGACTCATTTTGGTCTTAAATGTTCAGATTAACCCTCTACATGATCCTGCAGTTTTTATTTTGTTATAAAACTTGTCTTGAACTTGAACAATCAGAGAATAACACGACAGTAGCTGCAGGATTACCTCTGCGATGGTCCTCTGTCCTCCTCCTCTTCTTCTTCCTTTTCCTCTTCTTCTTCTTCGTTCCTGAGTGCGGTTTTCCGGAGTTTCCAGATTGTTGCTGAAGTGGGGCCCAGCAGGTGGTGGGACCGGGCTGTGGTGACCTGCTCTGGGAGTGTCGTCCACGCTCCATTACCCTCATCTGCATAATGCTCCTGGTGGCCTCATTAAAGACGCCGCAACCTCCTCCTCCTCCTCCTCGCCTCCTCTTCTACCCCTCTCCTCCACTTCACGTCGTCTCCTTTTCTCCAATTTTCTTCTCTCCCCCTCTCCTCCTCCCCTCACCCCCTTCTTGCTCTCTCTTCTCTCCTCTCCCCCTCTCCTCCTCTTTTTTTCCCCTCCCATCCTCGCCCCTCTCCTCCTCTCTCCTCTCCTTCTCTCCTCCTCTCTCCTCCCCCCCTTCTCCTTCTCTCCTATCCCCCTCTCCTCCTCAACTCTTCTCCCTTCTTGTCTCGTCTCGTCTCTCTCTTCTCTCCTCCTCCCCCTCACATCCATCCTCTCCTCTTCTCCTCCCCTCTCATCTCTCTCCTCTCTCTCTCTCCTCTCTCATCTCTCTTCTCTCTCCTCTCTCTCTCTCTCCTCTCTTCTCTCCTCCCTCCTCCTCTCTTGCCTTGTCTTCTCCTCTCTCCTCCTCTGTTGTCTTCTCTCTCCTCCTCTCTTCTGTCCTCATCTCTTCTCTCCTCCTCTCTTTTCTCCTCCTCTCCTCCTCTCTCTTGTCTCTCTTCTCCTCTCTCCTCCTCTCTTGTCTTCTCTCTCCTCCTCTCTCTCCTCCTCTCTTCTCTCCTCTCACCTGCTCTCCCCTCTCCTCCTCTCTTGCCTCTCTCCTCCTCTCTCTCCTCCTCTCTCTCTCTCTCTCTCTCACCTCCTCTCCCCTCTCCTCCTCCTTGTCTCTCTTCTCCTCTCTCCTCCTCTCTTGTGTCTTCTCTCTCTCCTCTCTCTCCTCTCCTCTCTCCTCTCACCTCCTCTCCCCCTCTCCTCCTCCCTTGTCTCTCTTCTCCTCTCTCCACCTCTCTGCCCCGTATCACTTTTTCTCCCCTTGTCCATTTTCTCATTTCTTCGGGCCACCCACCCTCCCTCCGTCCACCGTCCACATGAGAAAGATAAGGCGAACATCTGACACTCCACCTCTCGTCCCTCTCCACCTCTCATCCATCACAGGGAGACGCTCGGCTGCCCTCCATCGGCATCACGAGACGGGCCCATACCCATCCTCATTTGCTCTAACACGTCCTGCCTCCCCTCGCCTCCTCGCCTCCTCGCCTCCTCCCTCCATCTCCGGGCTCCAGCCATGACTACACGTCGGCAGCGGTTTAGGAGAATACACATCTTTCCAGGAAGGGAGGAATAGATTTGGCCTGTGCGTTTTCGCCTTGGACTCTCCTCCAGGTTCCTGCCAGACGCCGCTAAGGGCCACATGCGAGCGTGTTAAAAGTCCCGCGGAGCTGCCAAAAAGTTCTGCCAGTGAATGTCCCTCATCGTTACGTGACTGTTCTTTTGTCCAGAGCCGATTAAGCACTCAGTGTCCTGCAGGAGTGAAAGTGAAGCATGGCACGAGCTAAACTAAGAAGTTTATATATATAAACGGATATAGCGAACCTGCTAACCACCCCTCTCTCTGTAACCAATTAACTAATGCTGTCAGACTCATTTTGGTCTTAAATGTTCGTATTAACTATCAACATGATCCTGGGTTCATTTTTTTTTTTTTTTTTTTTTATTTATTTATTTTTTGGTAATATGAGTTGTTATTTTTTCTTTCTTTTTTTTATTATTATTATTTTTTTTTTTATTTTGAGGTTTTTAAAAAAAAAAAAAAAAAAAATTCATTTTCTTCATTTTTCTTTAGTTATTGTGAGTTATTTTGTTTTGTTTTTGTTTGTTTAGAATTATTTTGAGTTTGACTTTTTTTTGTTTATTTTCTTCATTTTTTTAAACTAATATACCAACCAACACCACAACCAACACCTCAACTAATAAACCAACCAACACCTCAACCAGTACTGCAACCAACACTGCAACAAACACCTCAACATATCCCTCCACCAACACCTCAACGAACGCCACAACCAACGCCTCAGCCAACGCCTCAGCCAACGCCTCAGCCAACGCCTCAACCAACACCTCAACCAACACCTCAACTTATAGCCCAACCAACACCTCAACCAACACCTCAACTTATAGCCCAACCAACACCTCAACCAACACCTCAACTTATAGACCAACCAACATCTCAAGTTATAGCCCAACCAACACCTCAACTTATAGCCCAACCAACACCTCAACCAACACCTCAACTTATAGCCCAACCAACACCTCAACCAACACCTCAACTTATAGACCAACCAACATCTCAAGTTATAGCCCAACCAACACCTCAACTTATAGCCCAACCAACACCTCAACCAACACCTCAACTTATAGACCAACCAACACCTCAACCAACACCTCAACTTATAGACCAACCAACACCTCAACCAACGCCTCAACCAACACCTCAACCAAAAGACCAACCAACACCTCAACTAATAGACCAACCAACACCTCAACCAACAACGCAACCAAAAGGCCAACCTGATTGACACCAGTGTTTTGTTCAGGGACCCTTCTGCAGATCGTGTTCCTGATGCATAATAAGCCTTTAGATTTGGTTCTCACGAGTTCTTTATACAACGCTAAAAGTAGCAGGCAGTAAAATCTGTAGCACTGGCCCATAATAATGAACTGAACTAAACCCACATTCAGAATCTCATTTTATGTCAGTCCTTAGTGAATAATGCTACCTAACCCACTCAGTGCTTAAGCATTACCTTGTCTTTTTCTCTTCAATTCGATGCCACTTTTTCCAACACGTCTGCTGTTGCTCACCCTGTTCTCCCCGCTGCTCTGCACAATCTCTCTTGTTAAAAACCTTTCTGAGATAATGCATTTTTCCCCCTGTACATTTGGTTTGTTTGATTTGTTTGCCCTCTCCTCTGTCTCCTCCCGTCTCTCCTCCTCTGACAGCTGTTGTTGCTTTTCCTCCTGGTGTTCGCTGCCTACGCCTTATCTGAGCGTTCATTCATTTAACTGCCACAGGAGCCGGTGCAGAGACCTGAGCACAGGACTTATGAAGTACTTCCTGGTTTTAGTCAGGACCATAGACTGTATAAAGTGAAGTAAGTGAGTGTGACGTCACCCGTAAAGTTCGGTTCCAGTCAAATGAAGTTCATGGAGGCTGGCAGTTACGAGGTGAAACAGCCAATCTGGAACGAAGCTGTGGAAGGTATCGCCACTTCGCTTAGCAACAATGTCACTCTGTTAACACCAGCAGGACAAAGAAGGCAGCTGATTTGTCTGTTATTAACGTTCATATCTGGATTTACAGGATCATGTAGAGGGTTGAAACGAACATCTAAGACCAAAATGTTCATCGTTGGAGCCCGAAGAATGCCCATGATCACTTTTTTATTTGGCACGTGGCAGCTAACAGTTCAGCTATGTCCATTTAAATAAACAGTTTATGTTCAGGACCCGAGCAGCAGTGTTCTATCTGGATGTACTGTTCTGTCTTAAGGCTCGTTTGGAGAGGCCAGTGAGCAGGACGATACAGTCGTCTAACCTCCTGGAGACAAATGCAGGATAAGTCTGTCCAAGTCTGGTTTTGATAGTAAACCTTTGACTTTTACATGTTTTTAGATGGTAAAAAGCTGCAGATGTCATTTCTAGCCTGATTTGAAGGTTTTGGAGAAAGAGACTGGAGATGAATCTGACACTTTGTCTGTTTCTGTGGGACTATGACTTGAGTCTTGTTTGAGTTTAGCTGGAGAAAGTTGTTTTGCATCCACACACTGATCTGATGGATGCAGTGGCAGAGTGAATCCACTGGTCCATTACGAAGCTTTTCAGAAGGAGACGACCCATTTAAATATCATAAAACAGGAGTTATTTGAGCTGTGTACATGGACATAGGTCATTAAAGGTCCTATGTTACACAAAATGGACTCTCGTGAGCTTTAAGTCGTGTTATAACGCTGTTTCCTCATCAGAAATTTGAGAGAAAAACTCCTAAATCTGCAGGGTTTGTGTGTCCAGGTCTTTTTGTGATGAGGAAACATTAAAACATAGATCAGAAACAGCGTAATTTGAGCCCTGTAACTTCCACATTACTCTTTGGGGAAAGTGGAGCCTTCAGTGTTGTTATCATTTACATAGACATGTTACAGTAAGCGCAGTTTTTCGACATCAAAGCCTTTCCCATCGCCATAACGACACTTAGGGTTGGATTAATGCTGAAATGCGGGGCCTTTTCAGCTCTCGGTGCCTACATATGCAAATGCAGCTCAACTTTTAAACCTTTTATCTGGCTCCACTCCCTCGACTCGCGCTCTCGCGTTCAGAGCATTTTACCTCTCACCTATCCACTCGTATGTCCTTCAAACCGCTGCCTGCCTCTGGAAACATCTGAACGAGGCAAAAATGTCTGAGTTTTCATTAGGTGAGAGCAGAGCTGTAAATAAATCATGTTTATTTATCATATTAAGCCTCAGAACTCGCACAGTGGCTCGAGCATTTGTCCTGATCCTGTTCTCAACATAAACCTCATGGGTGGATCCACTGACCCACAGGTTGTTGGTGCGATTCCAGCTGCGACAGACGAATGCTGCTGTTGTGCCCAAGCTTTAGGAAAAACACTTAACCCACATTACCCCCAGTGTCTGTGTGACCTTGATGTAAAGAGCTTTGAAGGTGGAAAAGCCCCATATAAAAATGTGACCATAACCGCTTCCATAGTGTAAACATGTCAATTCCTTTGCTCTGATTGGCCAAACCAAACACGTCTGACCTTCCGATGCATCTTTATCCAAGCACAACATGTTTTCCTGTGTAACTTTATAAACCGTTTGCATAAGCAGTGCTGTAAAAGTGTTTTTGGATATGGAGTCCAAGTCCAAAGTCCAAGCCTTCAGCAGTAAAGTAGATTTTAGTTCATGTTAAATGTTGCTGTGCCGTGCGTGGGCTTCAGTATTTGTGTTTGGCAGTTAATAGTCACCAAGAAGAACGTAAATAACAGCCTGTAGGACCCACAAGATTGTTGAAATATAAGCAATATAATATAGAACTTACTCCAATCTGTGTAAATTTACTGGTCAATGGTAAATCACCTCAGAATATCACAGTTCACCTTTCATGGTCTTGATGTTTTGTAGATTTTATTTAGTTCAATTTGACATACTTTTTTCAAACGTATGAACGTGCATTGTGTTCTGCGTCCTGATTGGCTGAGGGACTGTAGACCTTTGTGTTCTGCGTCCTGATTGGCTGAGGGACTGTAGACCATTGTGTTCTGCGTCCTGATTGGCTGAGGGACTGTAGACCATTGTGTTCTGCATCAGGGACTGTAGACCATTGTCCATCAGTCTCCTCCGTGTACAGTACAGTACAGAATGTGTCAGACAAATTTACATAAATGTTGGATCAGTGTGACTCTGAAGTGCTGTATGTTTGCAAGTTTTCTCCCCGACAAAACCCACAATGTCGATGAAACGTTCTGCACCGACAAAGGCACCGACGAAGGTTTGAACTTTGTGTTTAAACAAGAGAGAAATGTGAGAAAATGTTAATGCCTGTGTGAGAAAAGTGTATAAACTGTGTGGTGAGGGGTTTTACAGACAAACATGTAGAATAATTATAAAAAATAAAGCTGATACTTCACAGATTTTGCTTATTTCTTATAAACAAGGGACCACTGTAGTGATTTTCTACCTTCAAAGCTCTACACACGCCACCAAAGCTATCAAGGAACAACTCACACATTCACACACCAGTGCACATAGACACTGGGGACGAGGTGGGTCTTAAGTGTCTTGCCCAAGGACGCAACAACAGCATTCATCTGTGGGAGCTGGAATCGCACTGCCAACCTGTGGATTAGTAGATCTGACGGCTCAAACAAAGATGTTTATGTCGAGAGCGGGATTTGATCCAACAACCTTTAGATCAGTGACAAACAAACGCCCTACCAACTGAGATATTTATCATCGTCCAAGCAATTAGCTAAAATACTTAGAGGTGGAAGAAGTCATCAGATTTGTTATTTGAGTAAAAGTACACATACAGATGCAAGGAAAATACTCAAGTAAAAGTAAAATAAAAGTACCTGTTTAAAAATGTACTTAAAGACTAAAAAGTAAAAGTATTTCTTGCATATTTTGCGTCTTAAAAAGCTGAATTTTGCACTTTTTTCCAGCTGTTTTTATTTGTATATTTTTATTTTCTCAAATTATGAAATAAAATAAATAAAATAAAATAAAATAAAACATAAAACATAATAATTTAATTTAATTAACATTTAATTTATTTAATTTAATTTAATTTAATTTAATTTAATTTATTTTATTTTATTTTATTTTATTTTATTTTTTATTTTATTTTATTTTTTATTTTATTTTATTTTATTTTATTTTATTTTATTTTATTTTATTTTTATTTTTTTATTTTATTTTATTTTATTTTTTTATTTTTTTTTATTTTATTTTATTTTTTATTTTTTTATTTTATTTTATTTTATTTTATTTTATTTTATTTTATTTTATTTTATTTTATTTTATTTATTTTTTTATTTATTTATTTTATTTTATTTTATTTTATTTTTATTTTATTTATTTATTAATTCGGCAGGTCTCAAACAATGATAAAAAAATCTTAAACTTTTCAGTGCAGTTCAAAAATGTAGTGGAGTAGAAAGTGCAGATTCTGCTCTTAAATGTACTGAAGTATCAAGTGGAAAAATGCACTTAAGTAACATTTCGGTGTCTGTTCTTTACTGTTTTTCCTTCGTTACCGTGTGTGTTTGCTCCGTGTGTGTTTTCTCCATGTGCGTCTGCTCCGTGTGTGTTTGCTCCGTGTGTGTGTTTGCTCCGTGTGTGTGTTTGCTCCGTGTGTGTGTTTGCTCCGTGTGTGTGTTTGCTCCGTGTGTGTTTTCTCCGTGTGTGTGTTTGCTCCGTGTGTGTGTTTGCTCCGTGTGTGTTTGCTCCGTGTGTGTTTGCTCCGTGTGTGTTTGCTCCGTGTGTGTCTGCTCCGTGTGCGTCTGCTCCGTGTGTTGCGTCCCGGTCTGTGGGTCCTCCCTGAACACACTGAGCGTCCGTGTGGTCCCATCGCTCCGTCAGTGTAGGTGCTGTTAATAGCAGAGTGACTTCCTCTCCGGTGTGATAGCTTTGTCAGGCTGAGCTCTGATAATGTGTCTTCATATCACCTCTCCCAGGTCCACTCATACATATTAATTGAAAGTGAAATTGAAGGAGGACCTGGGCCCCCTGTCACCGTGGCACAGGTATAAATGGAAACTCATTAACCTATTAAGTACCGCCATATTACTGCGCTCAATTAACCAACATCACACATGCATTTATCCAATTTGTGACGAGGGCTCAGACCAAACAGAAGCACGCAGAGGTCTCCACCGACTGAACCGACACACTGCCACTTTAAAGAACCCACAACCCTGCACATTTAGGCTGAGTTCTTCTCTCAAACTGAAAATGCTCCACCTCGTGATGTCATCGTGTGGTGATACAGGAAGCTGTGTTTTCAAACTCCACGCACCTTCATTTCTAGAATCATTTTGATGATGATTTCGGACATGGAATTGCTGATTTCTACTGAACTAAAAGGAGCTGGTAACTTGAAAACTACCACTTCATGACATCACAAGGTGGAACAGAGCGTTTTGAGTTTTGGAGATGTTACAGACTAATAATTATGACTCAAACATGTGTGAATGACGAGAAAACACAACTCCAGGTCTGTTTTTGAGGAGATAACATCATTATAACATGACTTAAAGCTCACAAGAGTCAATTTCGTGTAATATAGAACCTTTAAAGAAAACAAGAGCAGAGTGATGTAATTGTACGACAACATTTAACGAGGCTGTTCACATTTTTTTCTTGAAATAAAGTCATATTTTGTGTTGATCCAGTACAGATAAAGTGTAAAATATGGGTCGGTTAAGTGTTTTGAACTTGGATCAGCAGCGAAACGTCTTCACTCCTACTGCGATTTGTCCAGTTGACAGATTTAATTTCGTCTTTTGCTTTGTCTTGCCCAAGAACACAACAAGAACATGTATTTGTGGAAGCAGGAATTGCTCCGTCAACCTGTGAGTCATTGGATCTGACTGTTCTGCGAGTGGTGTTTGTGTCGAGAGCAGGATTCAAACCGCCAACCTTCGGATCAGTGGACAAACACTCGCCCTTGAGCAGAACTTAATGAGACGACTGTTCGCTGTCGGCATCGAATTATAAAACACTCCATCCTCCACAAACCAGGAAGTGCGCTACTAGCATGCTACTTGTTTCTTAGCATACCTCCACTGTGACTTCTCAGCGTTATGCAGTGCACTTATAACCTCATTGTAGTGAATCATTAGGACGCTTAGAAGGTCTTTGAAAAGTGAAGGATGCTTGGACACTGCTTCAGGCTCTACGTCTTTGTAAAGAAAAGTGAGTTGTCTTCAGTAATCAGTCGTCCGAGGCTTTAGTGGTAGTAGTGAGAGGATCTATGTATTGATTACCTCGTATAATTGACTGCACGTCCTTCCAACAAGACCTAATTTCACCCATGTTTGAGAATGACACATTGCTGAGGTTTTCTGTGAGGGACAAGGATGGACTGGAGCAGAGGGGCCCAAACTCGTTTCACCGAGGGCCAGATCTTGAAAAATATTTGACACAGAGAGCCGCAGTGGACAGTACAGTGAATAATTCAGACGGTGCATTTAACATAGTTTTGACTTCATACTTTAAATAAGGCTTGAAATATTAACATGGGTCTGCTCTAGCTTTCAGGGGGCCCTAAGCAGAATGTGTCTCTGGGGCCCCTCAGCAGTGGATGTACCTGGGCTCAGCTATTGGTGACTCGCATTTTATCGCAGGAGTTACTCTAAAAATAACCCACATTAGGCGAAATCCACGAAGTATCAGCTTTATTTTTTACATTATTCTCTCTGTTTCTTGGCTGTAAAACCCCTCACCTCACACTTTATACACTTTTCTCACACAGGCATTAACATTTTCTCACATTTCTCTCTCGTTTAAACACAAAGTTCAAACCTTCGTCGGTGCCTTTGTCGGTGCAGAACGTTTCATCGACATTGTGGGTTTTGTCGGGGAGAAAACTTGCAAACATACAGCACTTCAGAGTCACACTGATCCAACATTTATGTAAATTTGTCTGACACATTCTGTACTGTACAGGAGACACGGAGGAGACTGATGGACAATGGTCTACAGTCCCTCAGCCAATCAGGACGCAGAACACAATGGTCTACATTCTCTTAGCCAATCAAAACGCAGAACACAATGGTCTACAGTCCCTCAGCCAATCAGGACGCAGAACACAATGGTCTACAGTCCCTCAGCCAATCAGGACGCAGAACACAATGGTCTACAGTCCCTCAGCCAATCAGGACTCAGAACACAATGGTCTACAGTCCCTCAGCCAATCAGGACGCAGAACACAATGCACATGTGAAACTGCATTAAAAAAATCCATAAAAGGTGAACCACGATATACCGAGGGACAACTGTATATATATATATAAAAAACAAATGTATTCTTTATAGAGGGATATTTAGGGCCTCTAGTAGCCAGCTCTCACAGTTGAATTCTGTCGTTGGGCAAGACACTTCACCTCGCCCTTACACTGTAGTATGGATGTGTGGGTGAGTGGTTCCTCGATGTAAAGAGCTTTGAGCCTTGAAAGTGGAAAATATACCCATTAACGATTATAAATAAAGTGTTACCGATCTGAATGCATAATGATAATGTTAGACTTTTCCTTCTAAGCACTTGTTAGTCTAAGTATGTGATGTATTTTTCCAGTGTATTCCCCAAAGCTCCGTGGTCCCCTTGCTGCGGGAGCCGTATAAATGAATCCATTCTCCACTGAGAGTCCTTCCATTTGCTGCTGTTGTCATCGCCTCAAACTGCCGCCTCATTACTGCGCCACAAGCAGCGCGCCCTAATGTCTTTTGACTCCGCTCTAACGACTAACTCCCCATCTGTCCCCGTGGGTCGGAGTCGCAGACGCAAACCCCGTACAGAAGTCACGCTAGCTCTTTATTTGCAACAATTAAGCACAGCCATTCTCGTTCCATCACTTCTTCAGCGCGCCAGGATTTTCGATGTTTCGCTCGGCTATTACAAAGAAATTATTGCCTATTAGATACATCAAGAGACGAGATTAGACAAGACAAGTCCAATCTAGATACACACTCGTGCTTTTCCCATCTGATGTACCTTCTATACGGGTTGGGGAGTTGCCATGCATATTTAACATAGCAAGATCTTCAAAGCGATATTCATTTGCATTTAGAGTGCTAATGAAAACACGCGCCGTGCTAGCATCTTTGCAGTTTGCCCATGCCCCTCCCGACGGTACTACAAATGCCACCCACAGCATCGCACTCACAATCTGCAACACTTTTTCCAGCATTGTCTTCTCTGTACTTTAGTGTATTCAGCACCCAGATTCAATTAAATCGAAAGGGCTTTTAACTTATAAAAGGAAGCGTGTGGGTGAGGTAGCAGAGGCCCCGCAGCGATCTCCTCCCCTCCAAAAACCACCCAAGCGCTCCCTGCGTCTCCCTATGTTCCGTGTATTGAATCATGCGTCTTGAACGGGAGGAGGAGACGGTTCCCGGGGGTAACCAAACTGCGGATTTCATTCCATCACACTGCCCTCATTCTCTGCCTCTGTCTGCGTGTCCTCTTCGCTTGTTCAAAATCGTTTTGAACTCACAGATGAGACAGGAAGTGGCGGTCTGCCTTGGCTAATTGGACAGGAAACGATGTGCAGATGCGTTTAGTTCCAGTGGGTGAGTGGAGCGAAAACGAACGGAGGAGTCTTTTTTCGTTTTCACAATAGTTCCAAACCCAAACAACCAGGATGAAAGTGTGCGCGCTCCCCGGTGATGGTCTGCCCTGTGTAGCCGGCGTTTGAGATGCAGCGTGTCTCTGAAGCAGGTTGACATCGTAATTGGTGGAGTTCGGGTCTGGGGGAGAAATAATAGAAGAAACACAGCAACATTTGGCTCAGTAACTGAAAGGAACCATACGAAGAGTAGAATAGGAGCGAGAGGAGAGATCATTACAAGACGTGGGAGGCAAAAGTCGTGTTTACATTCAGTTATACAAGGCTAGAAGTAAGATATCAGGCAAGAAAAATGTACTTTCTTTTGCTTTTGGCGGCCAAAATCCTGCTCTAGTGCGGTGTCAGAGTCAGGGGCTGCACAGTTGGATGTTTTCCCTGGATGTCGGAGCAGTGTCTCTAGTCCAAGCTTCTCTCCTTTATTTAAAAGTAAATCTCAGACAATCTAACTTTCGCTTTAACCTCCTGAGACCCGAGCTCTTTCATGGCTTTATTCATTTCTCTTTGCTATTTGGGCTGATTGGGACCTGGTGAGAGCCAAAACAAACACTTATCTTTTTACATTATGAGAAAAATGATGTCCACATATAAGGATATTTCTTTTACATTTGAATAATGATATAAAAAACGATTAAGTGCCTGAACGCAGCAACAAAACGAGAGAACAACAATTGTGCCTCTTGGAAAAATGTGGCTCATGTGAAGTGCTGCCGACAGGAGCAGGAGACATTTAAAACAATAATTAAAAATATTCTGAACATTCTAAACTCGTAAAATATTCAAAATTAAACTTGTTTGTTCTTCTAAAAATTTGCATTGTAGCCTAAACAACCCAAAACATGTTCTAGGTCCTAGGAAGATAAGGAAAAACTCTTATACAGCGCTTTTCCAAATGAAGGACACTCAAACCAGTCACACATTCACACAGTCTGACCCCAGTGTACGCAGACACTGGGAGCGAGGTGGGTTAAGTGTCTTGCTCAAGGACGCAACTACAGCATTCATGTGTGAGAGCTGGAAACGCACCTCCAACCTGTGGGTCAGTGGACGATGCTCCACCAACTGAGCTACTGCGGTCGTACCGGTTCAAAGATACAGATTCGAAGTAAAAGTTTGACAGAGTTTATTACAAAGAAGGAAATTGAATATTGGTTGGTGGAGGTAGTAGAGAGAAGGGTCGAAGGTGGAGGTCTTTGAAGCAGTCGTAGGAAACTGGGTCGGAGGCTGAGGTGTTCGTACCGGTCGTGAAGAGCTGGATCGGAGGTGCAGGTGCAGGGTTAGTCCAATAAACAGGATCTAGCAAAAAACGAGAAAACCTGTGAGTACTGTGACCGTAATCACAAAAACTAGACTCAGCTAAGCAGAACTGTACCACGAAGGACACACTGACGATCTGGAGCCGTGTGTAGGATCTTCAGTCCCTTTTTCTAGAGGTGGAGGCTCGGTCGCTCATGGGCTTCAGGTGTGTCGTGGGTGGTGCCAGAGTCTCCGCCCAGCTCCAGAAAAGGACACAGACGAGAGGGGGAAAGACAGCACAGAGACACAGGGACAGACTGGGATCTTTACATGTTATAAATATTCACTTTTCTTTAGAATAAACTTTTTTCCATTAACTTTTCAAGTCAAAATTTTGCCTCAACGACTCCAGAACCCCCCCGTTAACAAAGTGAGTTTTATAGTGAGTTAAAACACATTTACTGTCACACTGCCAAGTACAATGGAAATGGGGCTGGAATTTAAAATTTTATACAAAACAGAAAAGCAGTTTTTGCCTCTACATGAAGACGATTCTTTTCAACACTGAGCTTATTTAAAAACTTCTTCAAGTCCCCGGCTATGACTATTCCAAGTGTGTGTTTGAGTCGTGACCAAGACCTCAAAAACCAATCTTTCAATCCATGCTGCGAGCACAAGACGGGGCTGTGGGGGAGAGCGAATGATCCGGGATTCATTAGACAAAACTGTCCAAGTGGGAAGAGCCATCCAAAAAATACTAAATCAAATTCTCTTTTTATGTCTTTTTCTAAATACACTTCGTACTCTCCCCCTTTTGCAATCCAAAAAGGCTTCAGCACAAGGGGGGACTTTTGTTTCTCCACCTCCGCAGCGCAGCTTCCACCTCTCTACCCACACACAAATACACAGGGGCCCATCCAGGTATAGAGCCTGATTGACAGTGGAGAGGCAGGAGAAAGATAGCATACAGACGCAATAAGGGAAAAAGGTAGCGGAGTGATGAGGAGAGGCGAGGTAGAGGAGGAAAACGAAGGAATGGAGAGAGAGGAAGGGAGGGAGAGACACACTTGAGATAGTGGGTGTTGTGCAGCGAAAGAAAAAGATGGAAGGAGAGAGTTAATCTGCACGGGAACAGATTGGCTTCTCCGTTTGTCTCGTCGTGTCCTTCAAGGCACAACCACAAAAGAAATTAATCTACGTGGTTTTGGGTGTAGCAGGTGTGCACGTTCGATCTACATGCAAAATTATAATAATGAAACCAGCGAACGTGTCCTATTGTGTGGCATATTTAAACATTTAGCAGTCAATATGGTCCCATTGTTCTATTTTTGGACTCTAAGGGAGACCACAGGAAGAGGTTGAAAAGATATGGGTCAATGAAACACAAGGGATTTTTGGGCTCAAAGGAAAATTGATTATTTTTGTGGCCAGAAGGGACTGTGACCTTCTGTGATAAAAGCGAAAGTAAAAAAAATAAAAAAATACTCACATACGAGCTGAGCTGTTTTGTGGATTTACGAGGGTTGAGGACATTTGGTCTCGGTTTGTTCCAAATTTGGCACCACTGCTGTTGCTATGGGCTGACGGGGTTTTGAACAGTGGAAATGTGGGCGATGTCACCACCTTTTGAAAAATACAAGAAGAAGAATTGTGTTTTTGTAGTTTAGGCAAGACAAGTTTGACTTTCGGCTGGTACTTCAACCAACGAACCTTCAATATTTGAATTGGTTCACGACACGTTTGACTGGTTTCAGTGTAATTTGTTAAATGAGTTATTCTTTTTTTTAACCAGGATGTTCACACTCATCTTATTTTCAGAGACCTGCCTCACAATGGGGCCTTTAGTGCATGTGTGAAGTGAATTTGGCAAAAAAAACAAGTGATAAAAAGTTCAAAAACGCCAGTTTGTGAAGTAAATATATCTCACTTACTGTCAAAACTCAACTTTAGATGAATAATAGTCAGATTCTTTTTCTTTAAATAAAGATGATACTGCATAAAGTGGCTCTGAAAAAGTAGGGACAATAAAGGAAACTACTAAAATAATGTATAATATAATACAATATAATATAATATTGTTTATTTGAGCAGGCATATAATGAAAAGAATTAAAAAAATTAAAAAAAAAAAAAAAAAAAAAAGCCGGTTCAGACAAAAACAGTCAAAAACACTGTACATCCAAATTTTGCACATTGCTCAAAAGGAGTAAGCATAAGTATAATACTTGGGAGAGATAAAAAATAAATAAATAAATAAATAAAAAATTAGCCGATTAAAAAAAAAAAAAAAAAAAAAATGTAGTCGATAAAAAAATGTAGCTGATTAAAAAAAAAAAAAAAAAATGGTATGAGCCGTTTTAATATAATAAAATGGCTCATACCTGGACGACTGAGGGTTACACAGACACAAACAGGGATGCAGCGATACTGGTGTCATTTTGGTGGATCAGATATCGTTTTCCAAAATATCGGTTTAGTCGATATCCCATTTTGGTTTTTAAACTGGTTTAATAAGACGATTTACTGGTCAGTGTTGGCTGAAAACGTCTCACAGTATTAAACTTGTATTTTTACAGAACTGTTCTGTTACTTCTGTTACTTATAAATAACAGATGTAGAAAAGAGTAAAAGAAAAAATCAATTCTGTAACTGGACGAAAGGTGAAGACGTTTCAGTTCTGGTCAGATTTCCTGCTGGACACTGACTTATATCTGTCTGAAGGAGGCGCTAACGACACTGAAACTGTAATTAGGTTTTGTCTCCAGTTTCAGCCTTAATGGCCCTATTCAACCTTTAATGTTCCTACTATTGTTCTCCTTTGTTTCTTTTGTTTGCTTTGGGATGAGCAGCGAAACGTCTTCAGTCCTGCAACGATTTGTCCAGTTGACAGATTTAACTTTGGCTTTTGCAGACACACCTTAAGAGTGGACTTCATATTTTTTACAGTCGTTCAGGCCCCTAGTGGGCGCTGTCACACCTGTTAGCATACTGGCTAGCTCTGTTGTTTTCCTTGTTTAGATTTAGGTCTGAGGAGGAGGTATAAAAAGGAGATAAATCATGTCTAACGCCTCATTCCTGTTCAAAGATGGATTGTCTTTCCAAACACAAATTGCCTCTATTTTTCTTTTACTATAAATAACAGTTACAAGACACATTTGGATATATTTTCTTACCATTTGCTGTTTTTATTTAAAAGAAATAAATAGCATTTTCAGTCTCTGCCCCGGTATTGGTTGATATCAGGGATCTGCAGATACTTAAAGCTAAAGTATTGACATCGGTATCCATCCATCCGTCTATTTTCTTCCACTTATCCGGGGCCGGGTCGCAGAGGCAGCAGTCTAAGCAGGGACTCTCAGACTTCCCTCACCCCAGACACGTCCTCTAGCTCCTCCAGTGGGACCCCAAGGTGTTCCCAGGCCAGACGAGAGACAGAGTCCCTCCAGTGTGTCCTGGGCTTCCTCTTTTGCCACCTCCTGGTAGAACGTGCCCGGAACACCTCCCTTGGGAGTCATCCACGAGGCATCCAAAACAGACGCCCGAGCCACCTCAGCTGCTCCTCCCGACGTGGAGGAGCAGCGGCTCTACTCCAAGCTCCTCCCGTGTGACCCTATCTCTACATTGACATCAGTATTGAAACAGAAAAGGCTGGACTGCGCTGAAGATGCCGATGGAAAAAAAACATCCTCTGAAACGTTTTGAAGTTAAATAATCTTATTCCTAGTAAATAAATCTTCCATCCATCCTTTTTTATCTGCTTATCTGGGTTAGAGTTGTGGGGGCAGCAGTCTAAGCAGGGATCCCCAGACTTCCCTCACCCAAGACACGTCCTCCAGCTCCTCCGTTGGGACCCCAAGACGTTCCCAATCCAGCTGAAAGACATAGTCCCTCCAGTGTGTCCTGTGTCTTCCCTGGGGCCTCCTCCTGGTGGAACATGCCCGGAACACCTCTCCAGGAACACCTCAGCTGCTCCTCTCGACGTGGAGGAGCAGCGGCTCTACTCCGAGCGCCTCACCCTACCTCTACATCGACATCGGTATCAAAACACAAAAAGCTGGATAGGTGCCTCCCTGATCACAAGGCTGCGCTGAAGATGCCGATGGACAGGAGTAAAAAAAAAAAAAGGTCAAATAATCCAACTCTTAGTAAATAAATCTTACTCACAGTCAAAACTCAAACTTTAGTTACAATAATATTCATTGAAATGGTTAGAAATTCACAGAGAAACACATAAAACAGCAGTGAGACGGGGCTGGAAACAGGCTCTGAGGAAATCACGAGGGAAGAGGCCGAGGTTCTCTTCAGGAGGATGAGGATGGACAGGAGGAAGATGAGCACATCACACTGACAGTTCATGTTGGAAAGGCCAGATTGAGGAGGTTTGGTTGTAACCGAGGGAGGGCAGCCTGTGTAATGTGGGTGGAAAGATGTCTCGATTTGCCCTGCCCTGGGAAAGTCTGAACCAACGATTTAAGAATGCAGCGGGAAAGAACATGAGGTTAGCCGGTGTGACAGATAAGGAGGAAGACGACGGGGTAAGATGAAAAATAGATTTGTTGAATAAAACTGCCAAAAGGTAAAAGCAACACCACATTTTTATACGCTAGTTTTTCCAGCGTACACATATCAAGGGCGGTGACGCGTTAGCTGTTTTGTCAGGTGCGTAAAATGGACAATAGAACGTTTGCTATACGTGTTAGCCTGCCGCTACCTGTTAGCGTGTGCAGCATGTGACCTGGTTTGTTGACCCATTAATACTGTCCCAGTACTGTTCACCTGGATTACTCACAGTTGTCTGATTCGTGCAGCTCAGACAAAGCCGAAGCGCGGCGGTATCGGCGAAAAAGCAGCTACTACCGCTGCGAAACCACAGCTCCAGGTTTAACGTGAGGCGGTGAACCAGGGTCATGTGATCAAAATAAGTCCATACATGTGCATTTAACACATTTTTAACGCTTTTACATCTAGGAATCACTCACACACACATTCATATAACACTGCACACAGACACTGGGGCGAGGTGGGTTAAGTGTCTTGCCCGAGGACACAATGGCCCTGTCCAAATTCGATTTACGTCATGTCGTCTAGCAACGGCCACTGACTAATGAGCTAAAGGTGTAAAATGAAAACAATTACAGTTTTATTTTTCATTATTATTACTTCATTGAAGAAAAGTCGAGGTGTCATTGTCGTCGCAGCCGTTTATTTGTTTAGACTGAATGAAGTAAGGAATTAATCTTTCTCTTTGAATATCAATAGACAAATATAACGTTATAGGTGATTTCTTCCCCGTTGTCGCTAGTGTTGCATAACTTTAAGAAAATAGACCTTGTTTCTACCGTAGAAGAAGTCCCGAGTCATATATGAACCAGACACACTGAAAACTAAAACCGTCATGAATCCCTCAGACTTAAAGAGCACACACCTTTGAGCTCGTGTCTGTCGTTACAATCTACGACTTTTCTCATTTACCCCTTTGTCCGAGCCAGAAGGAGAAAAATGTCACACGATCATTTCCACGAGACCGAGTTGTGCCCAAACTTTGATCTCACGAGATCTTTGTGCGAGATCTTTGTGTGAGATCTTTGTACGAGATCTTTGTACGAGATCTTTGTACGAGATCTTCCCCCTCCCTCACAAATCCTGTTTAGCAAAGTCTAAGTGATGTTTCTTTTCAAGGTTTTCAAAAGCTCCATCTCGTCCATCAACCAATCACTTGATGCATTTGATTTGGTGAATGTGGCGTTTCTAAGGTCACCACAGTTTGTAGAAAATCAGCACAAACAGAATATTCCGAGGTCGTGCTGAGTGTTTCTTTTGTTGATTTGGCGCAGCTTCCTCGTGTTTCCAAAATGCACAAATTGACTGCAATTTGGTGGAACAAGTTTTCTCTAAATCAGAATCAAGTTTTAACCAGAAAAATGTTGAACTTGTTCCAAAGCGTGACAGAATTCTGATGTAAATGTTTTCACCCAAAACAGAAATAATGAAAACATGAAGAAAGTGTCTGAGGCTCTGTACTTTTTAAATCATTTTTTATCCATCCATTTCTTCTTCTCTTATCCGGGGCCGGGTCATGGGGGCAGCAGTCTAAGCAGGGACGCCCAGACTTCCCTCACCCCAGACACTTCCTCCGAGACCCCAAAGCGTTCCCAGGCCAGAGAGACATCATTCCTCTTTTTTTTTAATCTTTAACAAAATTGAGCTTGCTCCAAAGTCTATCCAACGCCTCACTGTTGACTTGCTTCTATTTTATTTATTGTTTTATATATATATATATATATATATATATATATATATATATATATATATATATATATATATATATATATATATATATATATATAATATTATATTATTATTATTATTATTATTATTATTATATTTTTATGTTATTTTTTTATATTTACTTTTTATATTTATTATTTAATTATATTTTCTTTCTTTATTATTTGTTTATTGTTTGGTTATTTATTTATTTATTATTATTATTCATGTTTTTTATTTTATTTTTCTTATGTGGCACCATGTCACTGAACCAAGTTCCTACTTTGTCAGTTTGTTCACCGACAATAGTAATTCTGACTTTGAAATTTGCCATAATTCAGAAAAACCTATTTACCATAGACTGTTTACATAGATGAACATAGCTACCCTGCTAGCCGCCGCGATCCAAACAGGAAGTGAGCATGTGCTGTGCTTTCAGCTCCATCAACTCTGGCTCCAGTTCACTTTCTATTGAAAACTGTGTCTCCTCTCTCTGTACCTGCTGCTGTCAGACTCGTCATAAATGTTTTTGTTTTTTTGTTTTTTTTGAGTTACCCCAGTCGAGTTGAGTTATTTTAAGGTTTTGTTTTTAGTTTATTTTCTACATTTTTTGAGTTATTTTGAGTTGACTTTTCTTTTGTTATTTTCAGTTTTTGTTGTTGTGTTCTTTTGTTTTTTATTTTTCTTTTGTATTATTTTATGTTTTGTTATTTTGAGTTATTATTTTTTTATTTTTCTTTTGAGTTATTTTCATTATATATATATATATATATATATATATATATATATATATATATATATATATATATATATATATATATATATATATATATATATGTGTATTTATATATATATAATTTATTTATTTATTTATTTTTAGTTATGTTGAGGGTTTTTCTTTTGTTTGTTTTGGGTTTTTTTTATTATATTTTGAGGGTTCTCTTCTTTTTTTTTTTTTGGTCTATTTTTTGTCTTTTGATAAACTCTGTCTTTCTCTCTATCCCTGCTGCTGTCAGACTCATTTTGGTCTTAAATGTTTGTATTAACCCTCAACATGATCCTGGGGTTTTTATTTCACTTTTGTATCTGTAAATCAACATTTGAACATTAATAACAGACACATCAGGTCCTTCTTCCTCGAGGTTGCTCCTGTTAGCGTTAGCAACAGGTCTGAGTATTAACAAACTGCATGTTTTGGTTTGATGGACAAAACTGGAGAAAATCCATCCAGACAAGGGCAGAACATTGGGCTCGTTTGTTATTAAATCCAAATATGTGAGAAAAAGTAGATTATTTGTAGATTATAAAGTTTGTCAAGGTCGACGAGGTGATGAGCTGAGATGACACGAGTTTTATATCGACATGGACTGAAACATCTTCCCATTACGACCCGCAGCTTTGGACAGACGCCTCCAAACCCTCTGACATGTTTGCACAAGCGTCTCTGCTTCTATTCATCTAAAACTCACGACTTCTGTATGAATGAAAGCTCTACCTCCTCCAGACAGCGTTTAGGAGCTATCAAAACACATTAGCGGCTCGCGCGGCTAACAGGGTCAACCCAAATGAGATCAGACGCTCTTACCGGGACGGTCAGAGGGAAAGTAATGATTAACAGAACGTGAGCTGTCAATCAAAGCGTCCCGTGTTTGTGCGATGGAGACGGATCAGGCGCACGTTTGGAGGCTACTGCGGAAAACGGCTCTTCTGTGTGATCACTGCGTTTTTGATTATATCTGTGGTCTATAATCGCTCTGCTCATATTAACGAGGGCGCGGTTTACGGCGGCGGCGCGGTTTATGACGGCGGCGTGGGTAAATAGTACAGACTGTGTAAAGACGAGTGAACGAGACGTCACCCACAGCGTGAAGCTCCAAATGAAGCTAATTGAGGCTAACAGTTATAACGGCTAAACTGGAGCCATGAAATTCTGATCATGAGTGTCATAGAGAGCAGGCACTTAGCAACGCTGTCAATCAAACCTGTTGCTAACGCGAACAGGAGCGACGTCGGGGAAAGAAGGACCTGATGTGTCTGTTATTAATGTTCATATGTTGATTTACAGACACAATAGTTTCTCTCGCTGTCTCTCTCTGTCTTGCTCTCTGTCTCTATGTCTCTCTCTGTTTTTCTCTCCGTGTGTCTGGCTCTCTCTGTCTTTCTGTCTCTCCGTCTCTCTCTCTCTCTGTCTCTCTCTTCACAGACACAGACGTGAAATAAAAACCCCAGGATCATGTAGAGGGTTAATCTGAACATTTAAGACCAAAATGAGTCTGACAACAGCAGGTACAGAGAGAGAGACACAGTTTTTCGATAGAAAGTGAACTGGAGCCAGAGTTGATGGGGCAGGAAGTGCGCACATGATCACTTCCTGTTTGGAACGTGGCAGCAGCTAGCACGTTAGCTATGTCCATTTATATATAAATAGTCTATTAAGTGCATCAAACTGCTATGATTTTATACCAGTTTACAGAGGTGGAAGGTAACAAAGTACAAGTAGTAACTGCACATAAGTACATTTTACAGTGGATACTTTTTACTTTTAATTCAGTACATTTGAGAGCAGTATCTCATTTTTTAACAGGACTGACAAGTAAAAAGTACTTTTTTTCTGACTGTATTGACTAAAGTTTAAGAGTTGAAGCTTCAACTTTGAGCAAAACTAAAATAAAAAACACAAAATTCAGAAGAAAAGTTAAGACATGGATTTGTATTTTTACTGCGACCCAAATATGTGTCACTTTGAATCAACATCTCACATTTACACTTTAACAAATGAACAACACTTCTACTTTTTACTCTTAAAGTGCATTTTTAAGCAGGTTTTTCATGTGATACTTTACTTTTACTTGAGTAACTTTGTACCTCTGCATCAAGTAACAAAACTGAGTACTTCATGCACCGCTGCACAGTATTAGAAGTGTGAATTACTACAGTAAAACCTCATAGTTTTCGAGCGAGACCCTGACAGTTAAATCCAATCTCCTGCATAAGTACTTTACATATGGAACATTTTTCAGACTCACTGTTCACATCCACTCAGAGACTCTACAGAAACTATTGTCTTAAGTAAAACATCTCCCACGAAAAAGCTCACGGTTTGATCCTTTTGCAATTAAACTCTCCTTAAACTCTGCCTTTGAATATAACGCGTCTGTCATAAACGGATTGAGACGCCGCTCGCAGGAGTAAACAGAGCAGCTCTAAAACTGTCAGAGCCGCGACAAAAGCCCGACTGAAGGATCCCGTCCGCTTCCTCGTTCTTAAAAACCCGCTCATAAGTGAATCAGCTCCGTAATGGCTGCGGCGGGTTGATGTATGGCCGTCTTTACCGGAGGAGACAATCACTAGAGACTGACTTTGTTTTACGGAGCTGTTCTTGTCTAATGACCACGGCTTTTTTTTTTTTTTTGGAAAATAAACCGCTCTTTCGTGCTTATGGCTGAGTTTAAGGGATGACTGACCTTGGAGCTGTAATGTGAACTGCGCATCAAAGTTCTGCCCTCGAAGTATTCAGGACAGACGGGGTTTGTCATGTGCGACGTCGACCCCTCTGTGACCTGTGGGTTTAGTTTGTGTTTTGCTTCATTCACAGACAAACACATTTTTAAAAGTCTGATTAATTATGGACCATAGACTGTGTAAAGAAGTGGACTAAGCTCTAGTCAAATGAAGCTCGTCGAGGCTAGAGCGGTTATAGCGGCTAATTTGGAGTCGAGTTTCATGTTTAGGATTCTGATCGTGAGTATCATAGCAACCAAAGAGCCGATCCAGAGTGAGGATTTTTAAGCTAACGCCCCTTCCTGCTGCACAGCTAGTTTAACAGGGAGCGGGCGCTTAGCAACGCTGTCAATCAAACCTGTTGCTAACGCTAACAGGAGCGACCTCTGGGAAAAAAGGCGCCTGATTTGTCTGTTGTTAATGTTCATATCTTGATTTACAGACACAAAAGTGAAATAAAAACCCCGGGATCATGTAGAGGGTTAACTCTGTAGCGTCGGATTCTATCGTCGCCGAAAGAGCGAGATTGTGGAATTTCCATCACCGTAACTCTGCAACCAGCTGTGCTTCATGTAAATTCAAAGTGCGTCTCAAAGCCGAGGCATGAGGCTCTTTAAATATGTTACTGTCATTATGTAATGTGCTTATGTCGCCCTCGAAGACGACCAATCAGAGCACAGGAGCCACCGGGATTCTCCCAGTCAGTTATTTAATGCGTCAAAAGAAAAATAAGGATGGATGTGTAAAATAGAGGTAAAAGTACAGGCTGATACTTCATTTAACATGATTTTTATGAATAAAAAAGAATAAAAGTCTCAGCGAGATATACTGGTCCATAATGTGCTCAGTCCACAGGGTTAATACGAACATTTAAGACCAAAATGACACGTCTGGCAGCAGCAGGGACAGAGAGAGAGACACAGTTTTTCAAAAAACAAAAAATAGACCAAAAAAAAAAGAACCTTCAAAATAAAAAAAATAAAAAAAAAAAACCAAAAAAACCCAAAAAAAACCAACCAAAAAACTAAAAAAAAAAAAACAACAAAAAAAAACCAAAACAAACAAGTCAAAATAACAAAACATAAAATAACTCCAAAAAAAAACAAACAAAAAAAAACAAAACATGAATGACAAGTCTGACAGCAGCAGGTACAGAGAGAGAGACACCGTTTTTCAAAAAAAACAAAAAATAGACTAAAAAAACAAAAAAAAGAACCTCTCAAAATACCCAACCCAAAAAAAACCTCAACATAACTCAAAATAACAAAACATAAAATAACTCAAAATTAATGAAAAAACACAACAACAACACAAAACTGAAAATAACAAAACAAAAACAAAAAAATCAACTCAAAATAAATAAAAATAAATAACTAAAAAAATAACCAAAATAAACATTTAAGACCAAAATGACGAGTCTGACAGCAGCAGGTGCAGAGAGAGGGACAGTTTTTCTATAGAAAGTGAACTGGAGCCAGAGTCAATGGAGCAGGGAGCGCGCCCATGATCACTTCTATTTGGAGCGCAGCGGCTAGCAGGTTAGCTATGTTCACCAATGAATATTGCCATTATGTTCTTGGGCAAGACACTTAACCCACCTCTGTGTGCTCTGGAGTGTGAATGTGAGTGTTTATTTGATTTAAAGTGGTTTGAGTGACTTGAAGGTGAAAAAACGCTGTATAAAAATGTGACTCTTTACCATTTGGAGTTGTGGGTTCACTTCCTGAACACACCTGTTTGCCCAATGTCTAAAATGAGGCATTTGGGCCAGAAAATAAACTAAAAACTAAACAAAAACCAAACAAAAAACATTGGATGTGTCATTTTCCTATCGTCCAAAATAAATCAGTTATTTCTCATTCACTCCTTTCATTTTCATTCATGATTTCTCTGCACGAGTCTGGACTTACATAACCTCAGGGTCAGATATAATTCACATCCACACCCCTCCTCCACCTCCTCAGTCCACACTCGCTCACGGCTCGGAATCCTGCTAAAAGGCCTGTTTTTTCCCACTGGAGGCAGAAAGCGTCACTAATTCTAAACCATGTCAGTCCAAATCGACATGTGTAATGTGAGCTATTCCTCATCTTCTACATTTAAACCATTGTCAGACAGAGACGACCACAAACGCCCCTCGTCACGGTCCTGGCGAGTGCGAGGAGCCAGGCCAAACACGAAAAAGACTCTTTAGCAAAATAAAAACTCAACTAAGACAAAACCAAAACCAAGGTCGGACCAAATGAGGAAAATCATGTATAAAATCTGCCTTTTTGTCGAGTTTACTGTCCAAACACTTGGAAGCACACTGTGAAATGAAGAGCTTTGGGTTGTTGCGATGTATTGTGCAGCTTTAATTTAATGCCATACTGTGGAACATTCACAGGAATAACATCTCCATAAACACTGAGCAAACATTCCACCAGAAAAGTCAGAGCAGCTGCCACTACCGCACATGTCGACCTGCAGCTTCACGTGGATTTATTTTTTGGTTGTTTTGTGCTATAATTGTTCTGTGAGTTTGACACAGGAAGTCTACGTCAGATCCTGGGGGTTTTATTTCACTAAATCAAGATATACAGTAGTTTTGAAATAGAGATCAAAACATAAAACTTTTTTTCTCCTTTCGCTCACGTTTAGCGTTAGCAATGAACTGACAGCATCCAAGCACCTGCTCAAAACAATAAAAAGCGATGCTGCTAGGAAGGGCGTTACCTTCAACATCATTTTTTTTTTTTTTGGCTCTTTTGGTTGCTATGATACTCACGATCAGAGTCCCAAATATGTTTTTTTGCTCGAAACTCGCCACTTTTTTTTTGCTTGGCCTCGATGAGCTTCATTTTTCAGTTTTTTGAGGGTAACGTCGCTTGTTTCTTTTTCCTAGTTTTTCATGTCTTTGTTATTTTTTTATCTTTTTTTCTTTTAAGTAAATGTGAGTTTATTTTATTTTATGTATTTCGTTATTCATGTATTTATCTTTAGTTCAGTCAGAGGGTTTTTTATTTTATTTTATTTATTTTTAATGAGGCCGGCCATTTTGTTTTGTTGTTGTTGTCTATTTTTTGTCTTTTGAAAATCTGTGTCCTGTGTTGCTGCTGTCAGACTCATTTGGGTCTTAAATGTTTGTATTAACCCTCTACATGATCCTGGGTTTTTTAATTTCATTACTGTGCCTGTAAATCAACATATGAACATCTCCTTCTTTTCCCGAGGTCGCACCTGCTAGCGTTAGCAACAGGTTTGCTTGACAGCGTTACCTTCATTGGCTCTTTGGTTGCTATGATACTCACGATCAGAATCCCAAATATGAAACTTTGCTCGAAACTCGCCGCTACACCTGCTCTGGCCTCGATGAGCTTCATTTGGAGCTGAACGCCGTGGGTGACGTCGCTCTCTTAGTCCACTTCTTTGCACAGTCTTTTTTATCACTTTCGGCCGGCGTCTCCTCGGCGAAACGCTCGTCCTCTGGTTCATCTGCAGTCAGAGCGTTTCCATTCTGCCTAAAGGGGATTAATAATGATGCCGGCCATTATAATTTGTTCCTCCCAAATTCGTCATGTCTGTGCGCAGCGATGCCCAGTGTTGTGGAACTACACTAGCATCTACTCCATCAATCAGTATTAGCTTAGCGCTACTTCCCCCGCGGCTAGTCGAGAGGAAAGCTAATTATGTGCAGGTATGGAGAAAATGCATACATCTGGAGCGTTTTGTGAGGATAGACTGGGAAAAACAGGCTAATTCCCATAGCCACATTATGCTAGTCCTTGTACTGTTGTGTTGGTTATAATTGGTGTTTTCTTCTCCTTTCTGAATATCTATGAGAACTAGCATAGCGCTTGACCATTTATATGCGTCTTCCATCGCCTGGTAAATTAATAATGCCTTAATTTGTAGACTGCCCAAGGTGATGCTCATAAATTAACAGATAAAACGCTACCGCCATATTTAAACGCTGCTGTCATAAAGTGTTAGCAACGTATGCAAATTAGCATCAGGGAAGTTAAATGTAGTTTATACACGCTCTATTTAACAATGTAAAAGTGGAATATTTACCGAGGGGGATCCAAACAATATTTAAAAAAACAGGGCATGAACATCCAGGCAAGTTTATTTGTGAAGTATAATTGGTGCTTTAGAAATAAGAAAGACATTAAAGTCACAAAACAAAACAAATGCGAACATAAATAATCATCAGAAAATAAACATTAACAGAGAAGAGGCAGAAAAAAAACCTTCAGTCACAAGCAGCTAAACAGAAATCTGAGCCTGGATTTAAACATCGTCAAAGTCGAGGAAGTGAGACAGATTTAAACTGAACAAAACTCAAACACTGATTCAACTGGTTTAGTCCTGGTTTAGACCTGGTTCAGTCCTGGTTCAGTCCTGGTTAAGTCCTGGTTTAGTCTCGGTTTAGTCCTGGTTTGGTCCTGGTTTAGTCCTGGTTTAGTCCTGGTTTAGTCCTGGTTTAGTCCTGGTTTAGTCGAGGTTTAGTCCTGGTTTAGTCCCGGTTTAGTTCCGGTTTAGTCCTGGTTTAGCCCTGGTTTAGTCCCGGTTTAGTCTCAGTTTAGTCCTGGTTTAGTCCCCGGGTTTAGTCCTGGTTTAGTCGAGGTTTAGTCCTGGTTTAGTCCCGGTTTAGTTCCGGTTTAGTCCTGGGTTTTAGCCCCTGGTTTAGTCCCGGTTTAGTCCCGGTTTAGTCCCGGTTTAGTCCCGGTTTAGTTCCGGTTTAGTCCAGGTTTAGTCCTGGTTTAGTCCCGGTTTAGTTCCGGTTTAGTCCTGGTTTACTGCAGGTTTAGTCCTGGTTTAGTCTTGTTTTAGTGCTTATTTAGTCGTGGTTTAGTCCTGGTTTAGTCCTGGTTCAGTCCTCAGAGTGTGAGATGTTCATGTGGCTCTCACATGTGGGAGATGTTCTTTGGTTCATGGAGAGACTTGTTCACACTGAGCTGCTTTAAAGTCTCTGAGCCACAAGAGCCAGAGACACAGGACACATGTGTGAAGTACTTCACCTGACACAGGACACATGTGTGAAGTACTTCACCTGACACAAGACACATGTGTGAAGTACTTCACCTGACACAGGACACATGTGTGAAGTACTTCACCTGACACAAGACACATGTGTGAAGTACTTCCTGGTTGTAGTCAGACCCGAGCAGCAGTGTTCTGGATGTACTGCCGCTGTCTTAAGGCTTGTTTGGAGAGGCCAACTATCAGCCTCCTCGGCCTCTCCATCTCAGAGTTATATTTCACCTGTCGCTGAAGTGGCTCTCAGCTGTGGCTCTCAGCTCTGGCTCTCAGCTCTGGCTCTCAGCTCTGGCTCTCTGGATCGTGGTTTCCCCAGACCAGTCACTGCAGACACACTGTCCTCCAGCTCTCTATACACAACACTTCAAAAAACACTCAAACCAACAGCTTAAGAACCGCCAGCTCTCCATCCCGGCCTCTTCTTCTAAACATAGATTGGATTATTTCTTTGAAGAATTCTTTCCTTGTTTTTTGCTTTCCTTATATTAAACTTAACTACCATAGACTGTATTTATAAATGGACACAGTATAAAGTTTGTGCTTCGAAGTTTCTCAAGCAAAATGAAAATAGCAAAAGTGATACAACGATTCAAAAAGGGAAATAAACACAGCTTCTCACAAATTCTAGAAAAAATATTCATTCTTCAGAGCAAAAACAACCTCTTCCACGGCAATAAAAAGAAATCACCAACGCACTGGACCAAAAGAAACTGCTGGTGTCTTTATTGATCTGAAAAAAATCATTTAACACAATTAATCATTCAACCCTGCTAAATAAACTTAAAATATATGGTATCAGAGAAGTAGCAGGGGACTGGCTAAAAGATTTCTTAAAAGGACGAGTTCAGTTTGTTAAAATGGGAGAATACTCATCTGAAAACTTTGGCATTGCTTGTGGGGTTCCCCAGGGGTCAGTGTTGGGGCTCATACTTTTCAATCTTTATGTAAATGATATATTTAATCTATCACATTCATTAAAACGAATTATTTTTGCTGGTTGACTAACTTTTATATATAGTAGTTTAGATTATAATGAGCTTGTAGACACTGAATGTGGAGCTAAATAAAATAAAATGATGGACGGATACAAAGAAAAACTGTCATTAATCTAAGTAAAACCAAAGTTATGACGATTGGTGACCGTAAAACCAACCCAGAACTACAAATAAACATTGAGGGTGTACAAACTGAAAATGTGTTTAAGAATAAATTCCTAGGACTAAATTATGGACAGCGAATGATCATGGAAAAACTACATCCCGCAAATAGAAACTAAACGAGCCAAGATGCTCTTCGTACATTATACTTCTCACCCATTATTCTATTGCAAAAACGAGCAGTGCAGATCATACAAAAGGTTGGTTTTCGAGATCATACTCACAAATCGCTTAGGCCATGTCCCGATTCGCCGAAGCGCAGTTAAATACACAGTTCGAACGATGCATTTAAGGGCTTTCATAACATCCGGCGCAACGAGTGCTGTCCCATTTCATGCACCCGACGAATGCGACCGAAAATGTGCCCTGTGTTTCCATGAAGTGAGCATCCGAGCAGACTTTGCTATATCCCATCATGCACCACACCTACGCAAAAAAGAGACAAAAATGTAATACGCTACGCAATACATGTTCAAATGTAAGTCCTGGGTTACGTCACCTACGACAGAGCGACATGAAACTGTTAAAATGTGAGTAAAGATCTGCCCGGGTTTCATCTCTGTGTAACTGACCAAACGTTAGCAGAATTATCCCTGACACTTGTGTATTTGTGTAGCTATTGTAATGTTTAATATTTGTCCTTATTTAACAATATTCTTCCTTATAGACTAGTACAAATCATTATAGACAAGTATAAATACTCACAAAAGGACCTTCTTTTACTTTTAGACATCACCTCATACATATGCACACAAATATAATATTAGCTTGAGCATAGGGCAGAAATGATGTGAGAAAAGTTATCCAGCTATTCATTCAAAGAAAAAGGAAAAAAGACAAAAGGGGAAAAAAGGGAAAGAGGAAAATAAAAGGGAAGAAAGGAAAAGGAAAAAATAAGTAAAAGAGAATGGAAACTCAACCCTGAAACTGAATGTCAAAACTAGTTTTAACTTCACAGCTATACTCACTCATTCGTTCATTTTACCTGCTCAATATTAAAACATTAGCTCATTGTAAAATCTTAGCCCGCCCCTCAACCTGCCCCCTAAACCTGCCCCTAAACCTGCCCCTAAACCTGCCCCTCAACCTGCCCCCCAGCCCGCCCCTCAACCTGTCATGTTTTTGTACTGTTTTTTTTTTCCATCCATCCATTTTCTTCCTCTTATCCGATGCCGGGTCGCGGGGGCAGCAGTCTAAGAAGGGACTCCCAGACTTCCCTCACCCCAGACACATCCTCCAGCTCCTCCGGTGGGACCCCAAGGCGTTCCCAGGCCAGCCGAGAGACACAGTCTCTCCAGCGTATCCTGGGTCTGCCTGGGCCACCTCAGCTGCTCCTCTCGACGTGAAAAAGCAGCGACTACAAAGAGTACCCTTCATCCGGTGGCTACTTCAAACGGTGCATTTGGCGAATAGGACACGGCTTTACTCTACTTTTTTACACAGTTTATGGTCTTGAGACGCGATGGAGGACTTGGGGACCAGACTGAAATGAATCTGTATAAAAAAATACAAAGAGAGATCAGTCTGGATTCACCAAGTGACCAAAATATCCTCGCAAATGAAACAATGGGGGCAGTAGCAGTCTTCACTCGCCGGATCTGCTCTCGTTCTCAGAGACACGCCTTCAATCCGGCCAGACCTGCTCAATCAATTACAGAGCTCGTCTAATTACACCACATGTCAATACCTCATCCCAATTAAAGCAGAACTCCGGCCTGTCCAGCGTCTGCCCGGCCTCTGCTTCCTATCGATCCTCCGCTAATGCCAACATTTGCCCAGCGCCGCCGAGTACAGCCGCTTCCATACATCGCCCGCCTGTCAATCAACAAGTGGCATAATCAAGTCTGCGTTATTATGCAAGAGCCGAGCCAAGTGCATCCAAACTACTTCACTTCTGCAGACAATTGATCAAAGATGTCCGCCTCGTGCCGCAGTGAGGAGAGGGGACTTTTCAGATCTATGGGTAAACGGATTGGGTTTGTCTGCATCTCTGAGGAACAGGCCTGTAGACAAAAGCATGTCCAATTGGTGTCCTGGCATCGGGGCTAAGCTGTGAGCCAATGGAAAATAGCACAATGATTTTGGAGGGCTGTCAGGACTTCCTCTCCCAACACTTCATTTTGTTTCTGCTGCAGGAAGAGAAGCGACTGTGTTTTCTTTAGTAAAACCACAACCTTATTTCAGATTTCCGCAGTGCTGGAAGGGAACAAAGTGTTGTCTTTTTAGGTATCGGTACTTTACTTAAGTATGTTTTACAGTGGATACTTTTACTTTTACTTCACTACATTTGAGAGCAGTATCTGTACTTTCTGCTCCACTACATTTTTGAACAGGACTGAAAAGAAAAAGTACTTTTCATATGATTTGAGGGGTTATTTTTACTATGTTCGTAGAAACATCCTGACTAAAGTTTTCGAGTTTAAGCTTCGACTTTGAGCAAAACAAAATAAATACACAAAATGCAGAAGAAAAATTAAGATTTGTGTTGTTTCTCTGTGACCAAAATATGAATTAATATCTCTACATTTACACTTTAACAAATGAACAACACTTTTACTTTGACTCTCCATCCATCCATGTTCTTCCTCTTATCCGGGGCCGGGTCGTGGAGGCAGGAGTCTCATCAGGGACTCCCAGACTTCCCTCACCCCAGACACTTCCTCCAGCTCCTCCGGTGGGACCCCGAGGTGTTCCCAGGCCAGAGAGACATTGTCCCTCCAGTGTGTCCTGGGTCTTCCCCGGGGCCTCCTCCCCCCAGAGAAGCATCCAGGAGGCATCCGGAACAAATGAGCTGCTCCTCTCGACGTGGAGGAGCAGCGGCTCTACTCCGAGCTCCTCCCGTGTGACTGAGCTCCTCACCCTGTCTCTAAGGGAGCGCCCAGCCACCCTGCGGAGGAGAGTCATTTAGACCGCTTTGAATCTTTAAGTACATTTTTAAAGAGGGACTTAAATACTTTTACTGAAGTAACTTTTTTACTTCTGGTCTGTACTTATACTTAAAGTTAATGTACAAACCCAACGACAGAACCTCAGACCTCGTGTTAGTCGTCGTAGTAGCAGAAGGCGACTTTCTACTGGAGTCTGTTCATTTTAGCTCGATCTATAGAGAACTTTTTTAATTGTTTTATTTAAAAATTGAATATTTACTATTAATTAATATTTACTATATGATGTTGTTTCCTCGTCACAAACAGACCTGGAGTTGTGTTTTTTTGTTTCATTCTCACATGTTTAACACACAAACAAACCTGCAGATTTAGGTTTCTGAGTTGTGAAAACACTCCACCTCGTGATGTCATCGTGTGGTGATACAGGAAGTGCTCCACTGTGTTTTTAAACTCCACACACCTTCATGTCTAGAATCATTTGGATCATTTCAGCCCCTGGAATTGCTGAATCTCTACTGAAACTAAAAGGAGAAACTACCACAGACTAATAACAAAGTGTTACTCAAACATGTGTGAATGAAACAAAACACTACTCCATTTCTTTCTACAGTTTGTGGTAGTGAAGCGTCTGGGGAGCTGTGCGACAGGTGGAGTCACTGATACAAACGCTCTTCTTGGCCTCACTGTTTCCCGTCTCTCCCACAACAACAATGAGCTTTTTATAGTTTATACAGGCACCGGCGTTACTCAGTCACAGGTGTGAGTCAGTGTGGGTAAATGTGTCACTCTGTTCACCGCTCGAAGAAGTACAGTCGTCCCTCGGTGTATCGCGGCTCACCTTTCGCCGTCTCGCTGTTTCACAGATTTTTTAAAGGACTGTAGACCATTGTGTTCTGCGTCCTGATTGGCTGAGGGACTGTAGACCATTGTGTCCTGCGTCCTGATTGGCTGAGGGACTGTAGACCATTGTGTTCTGCGTCCTGATTGGCTGAGGGACTGTAGACCATTGTGTTCTGCATCCTGATTGGCTGAGGGACTGTAGACCATTGTGTTCTGCGTCCTGATTGGCTGAGGGACTGTAGACCATTGTGTTCTGCGTCCTGATTGGCTGAGGGACTGTAGACCATTGTGTTCTGCGTCCTGATTGGCTGAGGGACTGTAGACCATTGTCCATCAGTCTCCTCCGTGTCTCCTGTACAGTACAGAATGTGTCAGACAAATTTACATAAATGTTGGATCAGTGTGACTCTGAAGTGCTGTATGTTTGCAAGTTTTCTTACCGACAAAACCCACGATGTCGATGAAACGTTCTGCACCGACAAAGGCACCGACGAAGGTTTGAACTTTGTGTTTAAATGAGAGAGAAATGTGAGAAAATGTTAATGCCTGTGTGAGAAAAGTGTATAAAGTGTGTGGTGAGGGGTTTTACAGACAAGAAACAGAGAGAATAATGTAAAAAATAAAGACTCTTTGCGGATTTTGCCTATTGCGGGTTATTTTTAGAAAGTGACCCTGTTTTGTTACTCAAGAAAAAGTACAGAAAAAGGAGCAATAAAAAAATACTCAGGTAAAAGTATCACCAGCAAAAATCTACTTAAGCACCTGTTTAACAATGTACTTAAAGAGTAAAAAGTATTTCATGCAGATTTTGAGTCTTATAAAGCTTAAAATGTGGCGAGTTTGATAAAGATTTGAGCTAAATTTGGTTCAAAAGAAACAACTGAATCAATATTTTTTTTCTCAATCAGTTTTTTTTGTTTGTTTTCATCCCTGACAGTTTGTTCTGCTCACTAGCGCCTCACATTGGTCACATGATGTTACTGTGACATGTCCGATCAGCTGGTTTAAACTGGTTTTGGCTCTGTCTTGCTACCGCTTAAGTCAGGACGACAGCGCCACCTGCAGTCCGACTTCTTCAGGGCTGTATCTCAGGTGTGTGACAGTGAAAAGGCCCCTCATCCCGGTTTAAAGTCCTGCCTAAACCTAAACAAACTAAACGCCGGTGTGAAAAAGTAATCCAATAATCCGTTGTGCTTCTTTCGCAGACTGGGACCAGCACGACCAGCGCAGGCGACATTTGAAATCTGCTCCTGTGAGATTAGAAACATTTGAAAAGGTAAAATAAATATGTTTTCTTCCGCAGTGAGAGCGAGAGAGAGACTGAATTACACTGACTGTTCATTACAGTTTTAGCCCTTGGTATTAATGGGTTCCGGGCTCTTCTTTGTGAGTATTTTGAGGACATTTCACTATTCAAAAGATTTCATATGCTGTTTTGAAGTGCTAATCGCTATGGCAACGGTGATTCGTTTTCATCCATTTAAAATTTTTAGATAGATGGAGTTTTAAAGGTGCTATATTAAACAAAACTGACTCACGTGAGCTTTAGTCCATGTTCTAATGTTGTTTCCTCCTCAAAAACAGACCTGGAGTTGTGTTTTGTTTCATTCATTATTAGTCTGTAACATCTCCAAAGCTCAGAATGCTCTGTTCCACCTTGTGATGTCATCAAGTGATAGTTTTCAAGTTAACAGCTGCGTTTTTTACCTTTAGTTCAGTAGAGATCTGAAATTATCCAAATGAACCAGATGATTCTAGTGAAGGAGTGTGTAGTTTAGTATGGAGCGGAGTTTAAAAACACAGTGGAGCACTTCCTGTATTACCACATGATGACATCACAAGGTGGAACGGAGTGTTTTTGAGAGTGTTGGAGAGAAGAACTCAGCCTAAATATGCAGGGTTTGCGTGTTAAACATTTGTGAATGAAACGAAACATGACATCACAAGGTGGAAGATATTTAGACTGAGTTCGTCTCTCAAACGGAAAACACACTGTTCCACCTCGTGATGTCATCATGTGGTAATACAGGAAGTGCTCCACTGTGTTTTCAAACTCCAAACACCTTCACGAGAATCATCTGGATGATTTCAACTTCTGGAATTGTCAATCTCTACTGAAATATCGGTAAAAGGAGCTGTTAACTTGAAAACTACCACTTTGTGACATCACAAGGTGGAACAGAGCATTTTGAGGTTTGCAGATGTAGAGAGACACAACTCCAGGTCTGTTTTTGAGGAGGAAACAGCATTAGAACATGATTTAAACCTCACGAGAGTCCATTTTGTGTGATATCAGCCCTTTGAAACTACTATTCTGTATTACCACATGATGACATCACAAGGTGGAACAGAGTGTTTTCCGTTTACTAGAACTCTAAATCTACAGCTTTGTTTGTGTGTTAAACATGTGTGAATGAAGAAAAAAAAAAAAACACAACTCCAGGTCTATTTGTGACGATGAAACGACATGAGAACAGAGATCAGAGAACTTGAAAACTACCACTTCATGACATCACAAGGTGGAACGGAGCATTTTGAGCTTTGGAGATGTAGAGAAACACAACTCCAGGTCTGTTTTTGAGGAGGAAACGTTAGAACACGACTTAAAGCTACAAGAGTCAGGTTTCTAGCGTCTGGTTTTGCTTTGTGCTTTTTCTTTGTGCGTTTTTCTCGTAATGAGCCTCGTGCCACGTCCTGATTAATGCAAATAGATCTGAGAATAGAACAATGTGAACGATTCAGGGGCAGGAGAAGATGCTGAGACGATGCTTCTCGTTCTTCTGCGTCTGAAGCGTTCACATGTTTCCACTGCCCCCACAGACCTGCCTTTGATCGTTACCCAAAGATGTATGTTAAAGATATTCTCGTTGTCAGGAGTCATGAGGTTGTCTCCGAGCAGATCTCCAGCCCGAAGCGCAACCAGGAAGTAACGAAAAAACTACACTACGGGACTTTACTCGAGTTTAAAGGGCAAATGTTACGATTTAATGTTGTTTCCTCGTCACAAACAGACCTGGAGTTGTGTTTTATTTTTTGCTTCATTCACACATGTTTAACACACAAACAAAACCTGCAGATTTAGAGTTCTAGTAAACGGAAAACGCTCTGTTCCACCTTGTGATGTCATCATGTGGTAATAGTAGTTTAAAGGGCCGATATTACACAAAATGGACTCTCGTGAGGTTTAAGTCATGTTCTGATGCCTCAAAAACAGACCTGGAGTTGTGTCTCGCTACATCTGCAAAGCTCAAAATGCTCTGTTCCACCTTGTGATGTCATCAAGTGGTAGTTTTCAAGTTACACTGTTTTCTGATCTATGTTCTCATGTTGTTTCCTCCTCAAAAACAGACCTGGAGTTGTGTTTTGTTTCATTCACATGTTTGAGTAACACTTTATTATTAGTCTGTAACATCTCCAAATCTCAAAATGATCTGTTCCACCTTGTGATGTCATCAAGTGGTAGTTTTCAAGTTACGTTAGCTACATTTTTACTTTTATTTCAGTAGAGATTTACAATTCCAGGGCTAAAATCATCCAAATTATTCTCTTAATTAAGCTGTATGGAGTTGAAAACACAGTGGAGCACTTCCTGTATCACCATGATGACATCACAAGGTGGAATGGAGTGTTTTTGAGAGTGTTGGAGAGAGGAACTCAGCCTGAATCTGCAGGGTTTGACTGTTAAACATGTGTGAATGAAATAAAACACAATCCAGGTCTGTTTGTGACGAGAGAAACACATGAGAACATAGATCAGAAAACAGTGTAACTTGGAAACTACCACTTCATGACATCACAAGGTGGAACAGAGCATTTTGAGCTTTGCAGATGTAAAGAGACACAACTCCAGGTCTGTTTTTGAGGAGGTAACAGCATTAGAACATGACTTAAACCTCACGAGACTCCATTTTGTGTAATATTGGTCCTTTAAGCTACTATTCTGTATTACCACATGATGACATCACAAGGTGGAACGGCGTTTTTTTGAGAGTGTTTGAGAGAAGAATTCAGCCTAAATATGCAAGGTCTGTGTGTTAAACATGTGTGAATGAAATAAAACATTAATTCACACATGTTTGAGTAACACTTTATTATTAGTCTGTCACATCTCCAAAGCTCAAAACGCTCTGTTCCACCTTGTGATGTCACGAAGTGGTAGTTTTCAAGTTAGCTACGTTTTTACCTTTATTTCAGTAGAGATTTACAATTCCAGGACTGAAATGATCCAAATAAACCAAATTAGTTCCAGAAATGAAGTGTGTGGAGTTTAAAAACACAGTGGAGCACTTCCTGTATCACCACATGATGACATCACAAGGTGGAACGGGGTGTTTTAAGTATCTCTTATGCTGGTGTATGAGTGTGTGTGTGAATAGGTGAGCGTTTACCTTGATGTAAAGCGTTTTAAACCTTGAAGTTGGAAAACGTGACGACTTTTTAAGACTTACGCTTTACCTGAAATGTTCCACAGTGCGGCATTAAACACGTCCATCATTTACAAGTGTTTTTTGTCGGTTTAAAAATACGCAACGAAATACACGGGTTCCCTCTTGACCTCGTGACCCTCCCATTTGACTTTTTTCACTACCGGATTGTGAAACGCTCCAGGCAACGCTAACATCTCCATGACGACAAGCTCCAGGTAAAGTTCCCGCATGCAGCTTTAACCTCCCGCACCTTTTTCCCGTCTTATCGCTCAAGTGAAGTGGTCGGGACAGACGCAGTTCGCTAATCAGCTGGAAAATAAAATCTAATTTCGCCTAATCCCATAATCTCCCGAAATATCCTTTTGTTGAAGAAAGTATCGTAGCGAAACAAAACCTGAGAAGTGATTTGGAGTTTAATAATCCCAGGTCTGATAAACACGCTCATCCCTTTAAGCCTGATTGTGTCAAAAGCACGATTCACGCTCCATTTTGCAAACGAGCGCCGGGCGAAAGAGTCCGTCGCACCATCCATCGCCCAAGTATCTCGCCCAAACCTCATTTCATAATATGTACAAAAGCTCGGAGCCGTGTACCTTTTATTCACGAAATAATTGCCTGCAGCCCTGGCTTAAATCATCAGCTCCTCTTATCAGCGCTCAGCCAGAGGAACGGGGAATGTGAAAAGCGTTTTGCCTGTTCGGAATTGCAGAAACTTATTATAATTTAAACATGCTTAAAAAACAGTTTGGGGCTGGATTAAAGCTATTTTCCGGCCGGTGCTCCATGACGATTTCCCCGCTGCGTTTTCAAATGACCACATGTTCCCGGCGCCTTTCGAAACAACAGAGTCTGCGCTGAAATGTGGCCCCCGCAGGACGACGGGCGACGCTGCTGCTGCTGCTGCCGTGTCCGCTTTAACGAAGAGACGTCTGCGCTTGGCCAGAAAACACGACGCTCAGATTCAAGAAGTGTTCGTCGTCATGGTAACGGGTAACAACGGGATTATTTGTTTTATAGTGCTCAAAAGTGACTCTAGTGAGGTTTAAGTCGTGTTATAATGTTTCATTCTTACATGTTTCTCACATTATTACTCTGCTCAAAATGCTCTGTTCCACCTAAAGACGCATCCTAAAGCTCAAAAGATGTGTCCTAAAGCTCTAAAGACACATCCTAAAGCTCTAAAGATGCGTCCTAAAGCCCTAAAGACATCCTAAAGCTCTAAAGATGCGTCCTAAAGCCCTAAAGACACATCCTAAAGCTCTAAAGACACATCATGAAGCCCTAAAGATGAATCCTAAAGCCCTAAAGACACATCCTAAAGCTCTACATATGCATCCTAAAGCTCTAAAGACACATCCTGAAGCCCTAAAGATGCGTCCTAAAGCTCTAAAGACGCATCCTAAAGCTCTAAAGATGCATCCTAAAGCTCCAAAGACATGTCCTGTAGTCCTAAAGCTCTAAAGACATGTCCTAAAGCTCGAAACACATGTCCCAAAGCTCTAAACATGCATCCTAAAGCTCAAAATACGCGTCCTAAAGCTCTAAAGACGCGTCCCAAAGCTCTAAAGACGCGTCCTAAAGCTCGAGACATGCGCCCTCAAGCTCTAAAGACGCTTCATAAAGCTCTAAAGACACATCCTAAAGCTCTAAAGACGCGTTCCAAAGCCCTAAAGACACATCCTAGGGCCTTACAGACGCCTCCTACAGCCCTAACACGTGTCCTAGAACCCTAAAGACACATCCTAAAACTCTACAGATGCGTCCTAGAGCACGCCCAAAATCCTTAAAGATGCGTCCTAGAGTATAAAAGACACGTCCTCAAGCCCTAAAGATGCGTTTCAAAGCTCTAAACTCATGTCCTAATCCTCTAAAGATGCGTCCTAAAGCTCTAAAGACGCGTCCTAAAGCTCTAAAGACGCGTCCTAAAGCTCGAAACATGCGCCCTCAAGCCCTAAAGACACTTCATAAAGCTCTAAAGTCATGTCCTAAACCTCTAAAGATCCTAAAATCCCTGTATAAATTTGAGACATTTTTTTGCATTTGCTGCTAGTTCTTTATAACCGAGATAATTCTGTTCATTGCTTCCAGTTAAAACGAATAGAGCAGATGTAATTTCAGAGGCGGTAATCAGGACAAAAATGTATAAAAGTGATGATAAGATCCGGTTATAACCATCCGCACTAAGGAGCTGTGAGGTATTTTCTGACTGGTATCTTAATTTACTAATGCTAATGCTAATTACATGTGCACACCAGTGGATAACCCTCTGACTTAATGTTTCAGACTCTTTGACGCTCACACCAGAAAACATTTATACATTCACATTTATAACTGTTATATAAATTTTATCTATAAACTGGTCGTCCCTCTGTCCCAGAACTTGTCTAAGGACCATAAGCATCATCATATCTTTTGTACATCTATTTTTGAGACATTTTGTTCTATCTGGAGTTATTTTTTTGAGCTAATTCTGTTCACTGCTCCTAGTTAATATTAGTGCACAGAATATAATTTGAGGGGCGTCTTTTTATTGTCAGATTTGTCTGATTTATGGCCAAACATCTGCTGGATCTGCTGGATGACTGTTGTTCTCTCTGTGTTTGTGCGAAAACCTCGATCCTCGCTGACAAATTGTGCGAACGTTCTTATTGTAATTGGATGTGAAGTCATGCGCTCGTGCCACCGCTCTCTCCATAGGCTCCCCCAGAAGTGTCTTAAAGCCCTAAAGACGCGCCGTAGAGCTTTAAAGACGCATCCTAGAGCCCTAAAACACGTCCTACAGCCCTAAAGACGAGTCCGAGATCCCTAAAGGCGCATCCTAGAGCCCTACAGATGCGTCCTACAGCCCTAAAGACATGTCGTAGAGCCCTAAATATGCATCCTAAAGCCCTAAAGATGCTTCCTAAAGCCCTAAAGATGCCTCCAAAAGCCCTAAAGATGCCTCCTAAAGCTCTAAAGACACATTCTAACGCTCTTAAGACGTGTCCTACAGCCCTAAAGACGCGTCCTATAGCCCTAAAGTCACATCTTAGAGCCCTAAAGATGCATCCTAGAGCCCTAAAGACGCCTCTTACAGCCCTAAAGACGCATCCTAAAGCTCTAAATATGGCTCCTACAGCCCTAAAGATGCGTCCTATAGCCCTAAAGATACATTCAAGAGTCCTAAAGATGCATTCTACAGCCTTAAACACATGTCCTAGAGCCCTAAAGATCCGACCTAAAACCCTAAAAATGCATCCTACTGCCCTAAAGATGTTGTAAAGTGCTAAAAATGTGTCATTGAGCCCTAAAGACTCTTCCTAAAGCCCTGAAGACATGTCCTACAGCCCCTAAGACACATCCTAAAGCCTTAAAGACGCCTCCGAAAGCCCTAGAGACACGTCCTAAAGCTCTACAGATGTGTCCTACAGTCCTAAAGATACGTCCTATAGCCCAAAAGTTATGTCTTAGATCCCTAAAGATGCTTCCTACAGCCCTAATGACGCATCTTGCTGCCTTAAAGATGTGTTCTATAGCCCTAAAGACACATTCTATAGCCCTAAAGATGCCTCATACAGCCCTAAAGATGCTATATCCCTAGATGCTAGATGGTATAGCCCTAAAGTCGCGTCCTAGAGCCCTAATGACGTGTCATAGAGCCCTAAAGATGCGTCCTACAGCCCTAAATATGTGTCCTACAGCCCTAAAGATGTGTCCTATAGCCCTAAAGATGCCTCCTACAGCCCTACAGACTCGCCCTAAAGCCCTAAAGACACATCCTACAGCCCTAAAGATGCGTCCTAAAGCCCTAAAGATGCCTCCTACAGTCCTAAAGATGCGTCCTATAGCCCTAAAATACATCCTACAGCCCTAAAGACTCGTCCTAAAGCCCTAAAGACACATCCTACATCCCTAAAGATGTGTCCTATAGCCCTAAAGACATGTCCTACAGCCCTACAGACTCGTCCTAAAGCTCTGAAGAGCAGAGCAACACCTCAGACCTCAGTGCGCTGCGGTGCTGCTCTGGTCACGTGCGCGCGCTCTAAGATTTGGCGTAGAAAAAAATAAAAAAACAAAAAAACCATCAGATTTGGAGAGGGGCATGTTTTTTCTGAGCGTGGCTAGTGCTTCGTTTCATACAACAGCAGCCAAGGACACGAGCCTCAGCAGCAGAGCGGAGCAGAGCGGAGCACAGAGGAGCAGAGAGGAGCAGAGAGGAGCAGGAGAGAACAGGAGCAGAGCGGAGAGACGCTGCCTCCTCTCGCCATTGCCATAATTGTCTCGCTGCCGAATCGATGCCGCTGTGAAGCCGCTCTGACTGGAGGTACTGGGAGTTGAGGCGGACATAAAGAGCAGAGGAAGAGGAGAGGCGACCGGGAAGAGGAAGATTTCTTTTCAGGACGCGTCTGGAACACCACAGGACTCAAACCTATGCGTGGATTCCGACTCTTTTCCCCTTCGCCAATGCAAAAGGAATTATGTTGCGAAGCTTCGCCATCCTCTTCACCAGTTTTCTGGGGATGAGCTTAGGTCAAGGCTCAAGTTTTCCAAGCAACATCAACATAGGTAAGCCGTGATGTGTTTTGTAACTTCCCTGAACCTGTTGTCCTCCCGTGGTTCAGCGGGGAGTGTGCGCTTTCCTCCGCCTCGTGCCGTGTAACTAGTGCCTGTCTCTGCTGCTCAACAGGAGGCTTGTTCCCGACCGAATCCCACGAATATGAGGTTTTTCGGTTCGCCCTGTCCCATCACCAGGAAATCCCCAAACTGGTGCCGCAGGTGGATATGGTCAAGATGGGGAACAGCTTCTCAATGACATACGCGTGTAAGTGCAGCGTGGACACGGGTTTGGATCTGCCTTTTGTTTCACTGTATTGTTTGACTTTGAAAACTCCAGCGCGTGTCAGAGCTTTAGGAGATCATGGGTGAGATTTGAGGGGGTTTATGAACTGTTGAATGCGTGCGTTATGGACTGTTCCCTCTGCTTTCCTCTGCACATAACTGCTGCGTGCGTTTTCGCTGCGAGAGATTCAGAAACACAAGGTCTGCAGCAGCCCCCAGCCTCAGCCACACAGCTCCACACGGCTCCACAGCGGCTCCACAGACCCCCCTCGTCATAAAACACCCCTGCTTTACATTCACATGCGTTTTAAAGCCTCTCTGTGCGGGTTTGTGTGCGGGTTTGTGCGTTTACAGCAGAGGCAGCGCGCGCGTCAGGGCTGTGCTGCTGCTGCTGCTGCTGCTGTTGGAGAAAACAAGTCCAAACGCATCCCTCATTAGGCACGGATCACAATGGGATTATCTTTTTCTGGTGCGCCATTATCGTCATCAAACTGTTACTTAGAGGCACGCGCACTGGCACACGCGCGCTCCACATGAATATTTCAACTTGTGGGAGGCAGAGGGAAGAGTCCGCGCGTTTTGGCAAAGGTTTGATTTATGCGTAAAAACATGACGTTATGGAACTTTTCTGGTGACCTGCCCCTGCGCCCCTGAGCTGGAGGTGTCAGGGCTTTGTCTAGAAAGCCCCACACAATGTAGATGTTTTAAAATGTGTTTTATTTTATCCTGGGGGCCGCCTCTCCACAGATATGACCAGTAACTAGAGGTGTAAGCTCTGGCACACGGACACAAGCACACTCCACATGGATATTTCCAGTTAGAAGTGTTATACGTTTTGGTAAAGATTTGATTTATGCATAAAAACATCAAATTAAAGCCGTATTGGGGAACTTTCTGGTGGGCTGCCGGTGAACTGGAGGTGTGGACTGGCCTCTCCACAGATATAACAAATAACTAGAGGGACGAGCGCTGACACATGCTCACTTCACATGAGTATTTCAATATTTCTGGTAATGACATGACGTTATGGAGCTTTTCTGGTGACCTGCCCCTGAGCTGGAGGTGTCAGGGCTTTGTCTAGAAAGCCCCACACGATGTAGATGTTTTAACATGTGTTTTATTTTATCCTGGGGGTCGCCTCTCCACAGATCTGACCAGTAACTAGAGGTGCAAGCGCTGACACAAGCTCTAGCACAGACACACGTACCCCGCATGAATATTTCAGCTTGTGGGATGCAGGTTTTTGTTTTTTTTTGTTCTTTTGGCACTGGGCTCGCCTCTCCACAGATACGACCAGTGACTTGATCTGATAGTGTCACCTGCGTTTAATGCCATTACTTAGATGCACTGGCGCACTGACACACACGTACTCCAGATGAATATTTTAACTCGTGTGATCCGGTTAGAAGTATTATAGACGTATTAGACGATTGGTAAAGATTTGATTTATGCATAAAAACATCTCGTTAAAGCCACATTATGGAACTTTTCTGGTGAGCTGGAGGTGTTAGGGCTTTGTCTGCAATGTTCCACACAATGTACAATTTTTATTTTATGTATTTTTTATTTCTTTCTTTGGGGACTGGGCTCGCCTCTCCACAGATATTTCAACTTGTGAGATACAGTTAGAAGTGTCCAAACATTTATGCAGGAAAACATGACATTATGGAACTTTTCTGGTGAGCTGTCCCTGAGCTGGATGTGTGAGGTCTTTGTCGAGAATGTTCCACACAATTTACAATTTGTATGTTATTTTATAAATGACAATAGTAGGGCCATTAAAGGTTGAATAGGGGCATTAAGGCTCAAACTGGAGACAATACCCGTTTATAGTTTGAGTATAAGTGGTTTGGACAAGCAGCAAAACATCTTCACTCCTACAACGATTTGTCCAGTTACTAATAATAATTTAAATTTTCTTTATTTATTATTTATAATTTTGTTTTTATTTATTTATTATTTATAATTGTATTTTTTATTTTTTTTAATTAATTTTCTTTTTTAATTTTTTTTTTTGTCTGTTTTCTTTGTTTTTGTCTGTTTTCTTATTATTTTTTTATATATATTGGTTGTATTTATTACTTATTATTTACAATAGTAGGGCCATTAAAGGTTGAATAGGGGCATTAAGGCTCAAACTGGAGACAATACCCGTTTATAGTTTGAGTATAAGTGGATTGGACAAGCAGCAAAACGTCTTCACTCCTACGACGATTTGTCCAGTTACTAATAATAATTTTAAATTTATTTATTTATTATTTATAATGTTATTTTTATTTATTTATTATTTATCATTTTGGTTTTATTTATTTATTATTTATCATTTTATTTTTGGTCATTTTTTATAAATTAATTTTTTTTAATTTATGTATTTTTTATTATTTGTCTGTTTTCTTTTTTTTAAAATATTGGTTTTATTTATTACTTATTATTTACAATAGTAGGGCCATTAAAGGTTGAATAGGACATTAAGGACAACAACTGTTTATAGTTTGAGTATAAGTGGTTTGGACGAGCAGCCAAACGTCTTCACTCCTACAACGATTTGTCCAGTTACAGATTTAAACTTTGTCTTTTGCCGTGGATCAGACCTGGACGAGTGGGCTCGCCTCTCCACAGATATGACCAGTGACTAGATCTGGTATTATCTGCATTTAATACCGTTACTTAAATGCACTCCACATGAATAAAACTTAAATTTATTATACATTTTGCCAAAGATTTATGCATAAAAACATGACGTTAAAGCCGCACTATGGAACTTTTCTGTGCGCTGCCCATGAGCTGGAGGAGTTTTGTCTAGAATGTTCCACACAAAGTTGAATTTTTATTTATTTATTTTATTTTTTAGCGGGATGGGGGCTGCCTCTCCACAAATATAACCAGTAACTTAACCTGGTAGTTTCACCAGCGTAACTACACAGTTTAAAGCTGTACTACGGAACATTCCAACAGCAAGTCAAAGGAGAAAAGGATAAATAAAATCTATCTAATGAGACCAGCAGGTGGCGCACCTCTGTCTAACGAGCACAGACCACATATCGAGACTGAACCTCGTGAGTTTGAGCGCGGCCGCCGTTCCCTTCGACCTCGTATCGGTTGCCACGGTGACGGTGTGACTCGCGTGGCAAAAAAAGAGCCGTTCTCTTTTGTTAACCTCATCAAGGGAAGATTTAGATGCCCTTGAGTCTCGTTCGTCCCCGTCACCTTCTCCTCGTTATGATTCCTGAATTTGCCCGCGGCTCTTTCACAAACTGGACAAACAGGGAATCGGATCCTGCAGTTTTGACTCGGAGCCGCAGGGAATCGGCTCCTGCAGTTTTGACTCGGAGCCGCAGGGAATCGGCTCCTGCAGTTTTGACTCGGAGCCAGGTCCGTGACATTGGCTCCTCGCAGAGATCTGATTACTTCTTTCAGACTTTGATTGTAACTTTTCCTCGCCTTAAACCTGTCTGGAATTTGAATTGTTTTGTGTAAATTGGAGAAAGTCGTTCCTGGATTAAAACTGTCAAAATAAATGTGAAGTTATGAAAGATTTAAAACTGAAATAATCTGTTGTCTGACGTAATGAAACACGTCCAGCTAGAAAAAAACTTTAATAAAGTTAAAAATACATTTGAACCTAGAAGGAAAGCGGACATTTTTCACTTGGGATGGGATGTATAACTGAAGTACAATGACAAACATAAAGTAAAAAAAGTAAAAAAAAAAACCAAAAAAATAAAAAAAAAAGTATGTTACCCCTCCTTTATAAATAAATAAATAATAATAATAATTTTAATTTGATTTATTTATTTATTTATAATTTTGTTTTTACTTATTATTTATAATTTTATTTTTAGTCATTTTTAAAATTAATTTTCTTTTTAAATTTATGTATTTTTTTTTATTTTTTATTATTTGTCTGTTTTCTTATTTTTTTTAAATTTATATACTGGTTTTATTTATTACTTATTATTTATTTTTCTGTAAAGTTACTGAAAGTTATTGAAAAAAAAAAGTAATGATTTTTTTATTGACATTTTTCAGCATAATAGTTGGTAATAACCTTATATATGTGTTATCAATATAACTTTACAAAAAAATAAATAAATAAAATAACAATAATAATAATAATAATACTATAAATAATAATAATAAAAATAACACACTTCAGTTGATTGTGGCTCTTTTTGTATCATAATGGTTATTTTTTTGTCTATATGATCAGATTTAAGCTGTAAAAAGTTGAATTCATGACTTTTCTGACTCGTTACAAACTCAAACTAATGACTTAAGTGTTTTATTCTGCTGTTTTTTCACTGCAGCTCATGGTTTTGAAGAATATTGTAGATGTAGAACAGTTGTTGTGGTTTAAATCTGCTCTTGGGTTTGTGTCAATGGCATTAAGAGCTGCGATATTATCGTTTATCGTCTATCTCCGTCCATCCATCTTCTTCTGCTGATCTGGGGTCTAAGCAGTCTAAACAGCAACTCCCACACTTCCCTCACCCCAGACACTTCCTCCAAGGTGTTCCCAGGCCAGCCGAGAGCCACAGTCTTTTAACATTATCGTTTATTTTCCGCGATGTATCGATCTTCAAACTGTGTTATCGTGACAGACCTGCTCCACACCTTCACAGCTGTTTTACAGGGCGGCCCAAAAGTCACTGACACTTTTAAATCTTCAGTAGCTCCTTTAATTCTTAAGTTATACTCACCAAATTTTAGCAGTAGATAAACTGAACCTTCCCAGATTTTGGCAATATATACGGTTATAATTGTTCACTGTTTCGGTTTTGTACTGATCCGAAACACTTTACAGAACATTTAAAACATTTCCGGCTTATGGCTCTTATTTGATCCTCGTTTGAAGTGGTTTATTGTTTGAGGTTTATTCACAAACACCTTTTCTTTAAGATAGACCCACAGGAAGAAATCAGGACGAGTCAGGTCTGTGGAGATCACATACTGCCCCCTGTCTGTGAAAAACACTTATTATTCCTTTAATGACATTTACTCTTGGGGCATCTCTGGTATTAAAATGTGGACGGTAACACCGCTGGGTTTGTGAATTTGACCCATGTGACTCAAAGTCCCACTGTACAATGAGGGTTCGTTCCTCGGTGCTGGATTTGCTCAGATTAATGTGGGAAGAGTCGTTCTAAAGGCTCTGGAAAAATAAAAGAGAAATATTTAGCAACAAAATAGTTATGACTTTTTTTCAGCTGTCAGTGACTTTTGGGCCACTGTATTTATTCACATATCGGGTCTTGAAGCTGTTCGGTGAGAGCTAATAGTTCCTCATAGTGAAAAATCCCCGTTTCATTCATCGGGGTTTCGGATTGCCTCGTTCAGTATTAAAGTCTTTTATTCTCAGTGAATTCCACAAATGAGCTCTCGTATATGACGCTTTTCATTTCTGTCTCTCTGCTCGTCGCTGCTTACATACAGCTCAATTACGTGGTTCAAATTACCAGGCTATCTTCCAAAAACAATACTAAAATTCAAATATTTAGTCACGGGAGCGGCCCGGGGAGACACTGAGCCGGAGTAATGAAATGTAAACACTCTGGAGTTGCCCTTGTTAATGAGGTGGTCCTGAGCTCTGCGGGGCTGAGGCACGGAGCGCAGCGGCGGGGGGCGCAGGGACGGACGGGGCGCAGGGAGGGCGGGGGGCCATAGGGGGCAGCGTACATTAATGTCCCGGTCCCAGCGTGTGCCCCGTGAAGAAGACGACGCACACTGTTAGTTAATTGGAACATAATCGCTTTTAAAATACATTAATATCGAAGAGGAGACGATGGATCTTTGTTTTTGTGTTACATATATGAGCTTGTGTCTCTATGGTTCTCATCTCTGTGCATCATTCTGTTATAATTTACACTTTTTCAATCACAATATTCATCTAAAACGACTTAACAAAAGAAGCAAATCCGCTGAGTTCTGTGTTAGAAAACTGCAGTGTCCAATAGGAGCTGACGTCGCCATAAATGTTGTGACAATAAAGAGTCGTGTAGCTGTAGCGCCCCCTATGGACAGAGCACATCACACTACAGCAGCACATTTTTAAATATTTGGACCAAAATGACGACGCGACACTGCAGAATCCAACGAGTATCAACGATTAAGAGAATAAAACTGGAGAAGGAAGAGCGGACGTCACAGGGGGCGTGGCACAGGGGGCGTGGCATAGGGGGCGTGGCACAGGTGGAGGTTAAACGGGGGCAGATCGACAAAACGGCGTCTTTAAACATCTGAAAAGTCCAGTTGGCTCTGATTTAAATGTTTCTGAATAGCTTTTTGTACGATGTAGCGTCCCATATTGACCAGATGTTTTGAGGACTTTTCCCATTCAAAACATTTTATTTTGTTGTTGTAAAAATGTTATCACTATGGCAACAGACAGACCTAATTTTTCACCGTTCTGTAACCCATCGATTGGTTGAATTGAAATGACAAAACAAGCTCTAAAAAGCAAAGATTTAATCTAAAACGCTGCAGATTTAGATGTTTCTACAGGAGCTGAAAAAACACGTGAACTGCCACAAAGTCGATCTGTTTATGCCTGGCTGTAGGATGTTTCAGTTCATTTATTTTTATCTATTCATTTTTTATTTTTATTTAATTTTATATATTTAATTTAATTTTAATTTATTTTTTATTATTTAATTTTAATTTAATCTAATTTTTTACATTTTATTTCTACTTTCTTCTTTTTTTATTATTTTTTTTTCATTATTATTTTTTCTGTTAACTACTAAATGCAAACAGCTGTGTTCAGATTTGAATTGTGATGCTCGGCTCATAATCCCCTCATCACTCGTGTTGTATCGGCAGCATTATGAACTCTCACTATTTCCATTATTTGGTCTTATATTTAAGATCTTTCAACAATTGTGCCAAATTTTGTCTGATTTCAGCTCGACCTGTCACTTTAATCACCACATCGTCCAGTGAATGAAAGATGGAACAGTATAATTTGGATCTTAAAATTGATCATGTGGACTTTTTATTTGCAAAAGTGGGAGATTTCAGGGTGTTTTTTGTTGTAATGTGATAAGATTTGAGCTGTGGAGGAAAAGAGTCACTTCTGTGGCCAGTTACAGCTTCATTCTGCTGTTTATTTCTTGCATCTCACTGCAAGTTTAAAATGTTTTACTGGGATTATTTCTTACATCACTGTTATTCTGTCAGTATTATCGTTTATTACAGTATCTCTCTGTAGCGATATATTCAAATGTGTTACTGTGACAGGCCGAGTTTCGACATATTTAGATTAAATTTAAACAGGAAAAAAACACGTGAACTTTTGTGTATCGCGTGTTTATCGTGGTTTATCTTTGTAAATAATGACCAAATGCAGTGGAGAAAGCATAAATCACAGACTATATATATATAAATGGACATAGCTAACCTGCTAGCGCCGTGTTCCAAACAGGAAGTGATCATGTGCGTGCTTCCAGGTCCATTGACTCTGGCTCCAATTCACTTTACATTGGAAAAACTGTGTCTCTCTCTCTGTCCCTGCTGCTGTCAGACTCGTCATTTTGGTCGTAAATGTTTGTATTAACCCTCTACATGATCCTGGGGTTAATTATTTTTTAGTTTTTTAGTGTTTTTTTTTTTTTTTTTTTTTTTTGTATTTATTTATTTATTTATTTGTTTTGTTAATTTGAGTTTTTGGGTTTTTTTCTTTGGTTATTTTGAGTTTTTAGTTATTATTTTATTTATTTTTTTATTTTTGTTGTTTTGAGTTGTTGTTTTTTTTGTTATTTTGAGTTTTCTTTTCTTTTTTTAAAGTTTTTTTTTTTAGTTATTTTAATTTATTTAAAAAAAATGTTAGTTTGATTTTTTTTTGTTATATCTTTGTTTATTTACTTTTTGTTATTTTGAGGGGTTGGACTTATTTTGAGTTTTTTTCTGTTATTTTAAATATTTTGTTATTTTGAGTTCATTGTTTTATTTTCAGTTTTTTTTTTTTTTTGTTATTTTTTTTGTTATTTTTGGTTATTTTGAGTTTATTTGAAAATCCGTGCCCCCTCTTTCTGTACCTGTTGCTGTCAGACTCGTCATTTTGGTCTTTGGTTATTTCACTATTGTGTCTGTAAATCCACATCTGAACATTAAAAACAGACACATCAGGTGAATGAACCAGTAGAATCTGGCTGTGTTCATAAACAGAGGGTCTAGTTTAGTCTTTGGTGAAAACATTTGCAGAATTTCCGTGTCTTTTTGAATATAACCTCAAACACTACATTCATAATATCTCCAGCGCGCTCTCGTTGAGGCTCAGGTCTGAGCGTGTCGGGAGTCTCTGGAGCGCGGGGGCGAAAGGGAAAATGACACCCTTACATTGCGTCGTGTCACCCATTTTGATGCAGCGGCGGCGTCAGTGCGGCCTGAGAATCGTCATAAGAAAAAGAGCATCCTCCAGGGGGCAGTTTGTAATGAGTCAGATGCTGGGAGAGCAGAGTCTGCGGAGGAGTCGTACTGTACAGTCGCATCGGGAGCTGCCTCTCACAGGTTGTGTTCTCACTGTGCTGCAGGATTTGAAGAGGTAATTTCAGATAAGACTTTATATTTAACCAAAAGTGAAAATCCACAAATGTTGGACGTTGCTGGGTTGTTGTTATGGACTTGACCGATACATCTTGCGGCTCAGGATTCGTTCACACTCTCATGCAAGTCCTAGACCAGGTTTTGTCCCAGATTTAGTCCTAGTTTAGTTCCAGTTCTCATGAAGGTGAGACTCCAGACATTTTGAACATTTTATATTACACAAATGTGACTCTTGTGAGGTTTAAACATGTTCTAACGCTGTTTCCTCCTCAAAAACAGACCTGGAGTTGTGTTTTGTTTCATTCACATGTTTGAGTAACACTTTATTATTAGTCTGTAACATCTCCAAAGCTTAAAACGCTCTGTTCCACCTCGTGATGTCACAAAGTGGTAGTTTTCAAGTGAACATCTCCTTTTACATTTAGTTCAGTCGACATAAGTGGCAGTTTCCACGACTGAAATCATCCAAATGATTCTAGAAATGAAGGTGTGTGGAGTTTAAAAACACAGCGGAGCACTTCCTGTATTACCACATGATGACATCACAAGGTGGAACAGCGTGTTTTCAGTTTGAATGAAGAACTCAGCCTGAATCTGTTTGTTTGTGCTTTAAACATGTGTGAATGAAACAAAAAACTCCAAGTCTGTTATTATAATATAGATAAAACAAATAAGATAACTTGAAAACTACCACTTCGTGACATCACAAGGTGGAACAGAGCATTTTGAGGTTTGGAGATGTTACAGACTGATAATAAAGTGTAACTCAAACATGTGAAAGAAACAAAACACAACTCCAGGTCTGTTTTTGAGGAGGAAGCAGCTTTAGAACATGTTTAAACCTCTGGAGAGTCCGTTTTGTGTGATATTTGGACGTTTAAACTCGGAGCGTTTGAGCGTTTTGATGATGTCATGTGAACCTCGGCGTCTGGAGCGTTCTGTCTCGTCGGAGAGTGACAGTTCGCTCCTGTGTTTCGGCCCCAGAGCCTCTCGGGGGGCCGCAGTGTGAGAAGCAGCCACTGAAAGGCTCCTTGTGCTTTAGGATGAATGGGCATCCGGACCCACACTGAGGCACGACACCTGCCCCGAGAGCCGCAGGAGGGCGAGGGGGCGGGGTGGGGGGGGTGGGGGGGGGTGGGGGGCGGGGTGGGGACAGAGGGCACTGGGGCAAAGGTGAAAGAGGAAACGAGGGGAGATGGGCGTGGCCTCTTCTTCTTCGTCCAGTCGGGGCCCTTTCCCTCGCTGTGTGTGCAACAACGATGTGTGTGCCTCCTCCTCCTTCTTGTACTTCTACTTCTTGTTCTTCTTCGTCTTCTTTTTCTTCCTCCTCATCTCATCCTCCTTTTTCTTGTTCTTCTTCCTCTTCTTCTGTCTCCTCTTCCTTCTTCTTCTTGTTCTTCTTGTTCTTCTTCCTCCTCAACTCCTCCTCTTCCTTCTTGTTCTTGTTCTTCTTCCTCTTCTTCTCCTCCTCCTCCTCCTTCTTCTTCTTCTTGTTCTTCTTACTCCTCGTCTCCTTCTTCTTCTTGTTCTTCTTCCTCCTCGTCTCCTCCTCCTTCTTGTTCTTCTGCCTGTTCTTCTTGTTCTTCTTCCTCCTCGTCTCCTCCTCTTCCTTCTTGTTCTTCTGCCTCCTCTCTCCTCCTCCTTCTTCTTCTTCTTCTTGTTCTTCTTCCTTCTTCATCTCCTCCTCCTTCTTGTCTTCTCCTGCCTTTCTTCTTGTTCTTCTTCTCTCCTCGCCTCCTCTTCTCCTCCTCCTCCTTCTTCTTCTTCTTGTTCTTCTTCCTCCTTCCTCTCCTCCTCCTTCTTGTTCTTCTTGTTCTTATTCTTCTGCCTCTCTTCTTCTCCTCCTCCTCCTCCTCCTCCTTCTTGTTCTTCTTCCTCCTCGTGTTCTTCTTGTCTTCTTGATCTGCCTCCTCGTCTCCTCCTCCTCCTTCTTGTTCTTCTTGTTCTTGTTCTCCTCCTCCTCCTTCTTCTCCTCCTTCTTCTTCTTCTTCTTCAGGGCTTGATTTGTCCTGTGTTTTTGAGGGTAATGGATCAGTGAAAGATTTAGATGGAGATTATAATGGGGTTTAATGGGAATGTTCTGGCAGCGTCTGAGCCTGGTTCATCCAACTCCAGACAGCGGCCAAAAGCACTCCAGTAATTACCAATATACAAATTAAGCTCTGGTAATTGGTAAATGTAACGATAACGACGGCAGTGATCCTCAGAACGACTGGACATCACGGTGCGATGGTGGAGATATTAACACGTTTATGTCGTTTGCGGTGGAACTGTAAGAGCTCAACGAACGAGTATTTCAGTTCCACATGTGGACTTTTGAAATACGTTAAGAACCGAGAAAAACACTGAAATGTGGTGAAGGCGTCCTGATTGGCTAACGGACTGTAGACCATTGTGTTCTGCGTCCTGATTGGCTAACGGACTGTAGGCCATTGTGTTCTGTGTCCTGATTGGCTGAGGGACTGTAGACCATTGTGTTCTGCGTCCTGATTGGCTGAGGGACTGTAGACCATTGTGTTCTGCGTCCTGATTGGTTAACGGACTGTAGACCATTGTGTTCTGCGTCCTGATTGGTTAATGGACTGTAGGCCATTGTGTTCTGTGTCCTGATTGGCTGAGGGACTGTAGACCATTGTGTTCTGCGTCCTGATTGGCTGAGGGACTGTAGACCATTGTGTTCTGCGTCCTGATTGGCTGAGGGACTGTAGACCATTGTCCATCAGTCTCCTCCGTGTCTCCTGTACAGTACAGAATGTGTCAGACAAATTTACATAAATGTTGGATCAGTGTGACTCTGAAGTGCTGTATGTTTGCAAGTTTTCTCCCCGACAAAACCCACAAGGTCGATGAAACGTTCTGCACCGACAAAGGCACCGACGAAGGTTTGAACTTTGTGTTTAAACAAGAGAGAAATGTGAGAAAATGTTAATGCCTGTGTGAGAAAAGTGTATAAAGTGTGTGGTGAGGGGTTTTATAGCTTTAAAACCAATAATTCTAAAAAATAAAGCTGATACTTCGTGGATTTCGCCTATTGTTAGTTTTAGAACGTGAACGAGGGACCAGTGTAGAGAATATGTCGGAATATCATGTTTTTCCTCTTATATTTTACTTTTTTTAATAGATTTTTAAGGTTTTAAGACGCCACATAGTGAAAATTTAAATATAAAACAATACAAACATAGACAAGGAACATAAGTAAATAAGTAAGTACACGCAAACACATGTTATAGTGTACATATATTTATTTATACACACATTTATACCTGATCTACAGGGCCGTCAGTGAATTGACGCCCACATAAACATCGATACCAAAACAGTATCAAAGATGGACGCCCATCGCACCATGAACCAGCTCTGAAAACAGAACCAACGTTCACATATTCTGACCTGTGTTTTCACGTCTTAATCGTCCAAATAACGATCGTGTTTATCGAAATATGACTATGGTTAGTTTCTATTGTTAATTAATCATCTTCATCAATTCTTCCTTCACAACTTTGCCGTCCAGCGCTCACAGAAATCAAGAGGAAAAATGACAAAAAGAAAAAAAACAGCAGTACAGATATGAAATGGACACAGATGAGATGAAGAGCAGCTCTGGGACATTTTGCAGTTGAACATGTGAGTTATTAATATACATAGTTTGAAGTTTTAAAACAGATGTGACCAAGCCAAGTGTTCATTGACTCTTATATTACCCTGGTGTAAACTGTTTATTAACGTGTAATATGAACAATGGTCGATATATAGGGACTGTATTTAGGGCCATTTTTGATTATTTTCCCCAAATCATGTCATTTAAATTCACTACAAACTCCCCCCAAGCCCTTTTTAACCTCACACCTTTAAGAGAGCTGTGTGGTCGTGTTTTGTACAGTTATCTCTTTGTATTTAAGTGTTAAGATAAAGATTTGTGTGTCGTCTTTAGGCCTCAGATCAATCAAAACAAAATACTGATTTAAGATTTATTGATTTAAGGCGAATAGTCACTAAAAAGTCCAAACATCGGCCGAATATAGCGTCCAAATTATGTATCAGTATATCTCTAACCCCATAGCCCTAAACCTTAACTTTAGCTCAAGACCTGAACCCTAAACCCTAAACCTTAACCTTAAACATAAAGCCTTACCCTAAACGCTGAGTCTAAAACTTAACCCTGAACCTTAAATATAAACCTGAATCCTAAACTTTAACCCTGAACCTGACCCCTAAACTCTAAACACTAAGCCTAAACCTTAACCCGAAACCTAACCCCTAAACTTCAAGTCTAAAACTTAACCCTGAACCTGAACCATCAACCTGAACCATAAACCTGAACCTTCAACCTAAACCTTCAACCTGAACCATCAACCTGAACCATAAACCTGAACCTTCAACCTAAACCTTCAACCTGAACCCTAAACCTGAACCCTAAACCTGAACCCTAAACCTGAACCCTAAACCTGAACCCTAAACCTGAACCATCAACCTGAACCATAAACCTGAACCATAAACTTGAACCTTTAAACCTTCAACCTGAACCTTCAACCTGAACCTTCAACCTGAACCCTAAACCTGAACCTTCAACCTGAACCCTAAACCTGAACCATCAACCTGAACCATAAACCTGAACCTTCAACCTGAACCATCAACCTGAACCTCCAACCTGAACCTTCAACCTGAACCCTAAACCTGAACCATCAACCTGAACCTTCAAACCTTCAACCTGAACCATCAACCTGAACCATAAATCTGAACCTTAAACCTGAACCTTCAACCTGAACCATTAACCTGAACCTCCAACCTGAACCTTCAACCTGAACCCTAAACCTGAACCCTAAACCTGAACCATCAACCTGAACCTTCAAACCTTCAACCTGAACCTTCAAACCTTCAACCTGAACCATCAACCTGAACCTCCAACCTGAACCTTCAACCTGAACCTTCAACCTGAACCTTCAACCTGAACCCTAAACCTGAACCATAAACCTGAACCATCAACCTGAACCATAAACCTGAACCTTCAACCTGAACCTTCAACCTGAACCTTCAACCTGAACCTTCAACCTGAACCCTAAACCTGAACTATAAACCTGAACCATCAACCTGAACCATAAACCTGAACCTTCAACCTGAACCTTCAACCTGAACCTTCAACCTGAACCCTAAACCTGAACTATAAACCTGAACCATCAACCTGAACCATAAACCTGACCGCTAAACTCTAAACTCTAAACCCTAAACCCGGAGATAAAACCAGAAATATCGGGGCTCATGTCACGTGTTTTGTTTCATGTTGTTTCAAATCGTGTGATATAAACAAAGACGTTTAATATTTTGCTTCCACCAAATCGATGACCATTAGTAAGAGCACCTGCACGTAGCACCTCCACATGCCCCTCCTCCTCCTCCTCCTCCTCCTCCTCCTCCTCCCGGCTCACTTTACATGTTTTGAGGTTAAAAATAACCCCGGTGCTGCTGTGTACATGCAGCGTACTCGTCCCTCGCTCCTCTTGCTTCGTTTTCACATTACCATAATCCGCCGTTGACTCGGTTTTTAACAAGTACTTCAGTGAAACGCTGCTAACTTCATGTCAAATCCCTCGCAGGCTAACGGCTCTATTATCTCCTCCCCTCTTTGATATGCATGTGTGGGGTAAGATTTACGCTAAGCTCCGGCTATTTATGGTAAGAAGCTTCGAGCGAGGACGTAGGTAGCACTATTTTTCCAGTTTTTAATAATTATAAGTTTGATTTTAGTTCCTGCTTCGTCATCTCGGTAAAGCACCTGTCAACGATGCTAATTATGGAAGAGACAATGGGGGCAGTATTTCCTGGGGTCTCGAAGGAGCGGCTCAAGTGCACTGGTCCATCTCTGAGGCCGACGTGATCAATTGGGTAAGCAGCAGAGAGGGGCCTCGTCTTCGGATCGATACGACGAAGATGAGGAAGGAAGCCAGGGAGATCCGCTCAGCCCAAAGACACTTATGGATAACTGGAGGATGACGGGTGGCGCTGGCGATTGTGGAGGTGACACACACGGCTCACGCTGCTTGTAAATCAGGCTGTGTATCGTTACATTTGACCTTTCATAGAAATAATGTCAATGGGGGTCATACGATGTTGACACGGACGAGTGTGGTGACGCTGATTTTATTGTCGAGATGTGTGATTTATGATGGAGTGAACAGGGTTTAGATACAAAGATTTGGTTTGTAAACGTCAGACAGTAGAAAGAATGTATTTATGGATGAGGGTTTCAGGTCAAGAACAGGGGATTCTTCAGGGAGGTTCTTCAGAGGTTTCTTCAGGGGGATTCTTTAGGAGGATTCTTTAGGGGGGTTCTTCAGGGGCTTCTTCAGGAGGCTTCTTCAGAGGGCTTCTGTAGGGGGATTCTTCAGAGGGTTTCTTTAGGGGGTTCTTCAGCGGGATTCTTCAGGGGGCTTCTTCGGGAGGTTTCTTCAGGGGGATTCTTTAGGAGGCTTCTTCAGGAGTCTTCTTCAGGGGGCTTCTTCATGGGGCTTCAATCCAACGGCCAAATGATAAAGCCGCAGCTCACAAACTGCTCTTAAGTTGAGGGCAATACTAGCTCAGTTGGTAGAGTATTTGTCCTCTGATTTCATTTATAACAAAGGAATCCACAAATTGACGGAGGTGATGGTGGGTCTCTTCCAGACTTTGTTCTGTGGTTTCGTTGAGTTTGCGTCTCCCATTTTGTCTCAATAAACCATGTGAGTCTGTGGGATCCCTCAGTCGTCCAGGTCTGATCCATAGCAAAAGACGAAACTTAAATCTGTCAACTGGACAAATCATTGCAGGAGTGAAGACGTCCAGCAGCTCGTCCAAGCCGCTTCTTCAGTTCTGGTCAGATTACTGCTGGTGGACACTACCTTATATCTGTCTGGAAGAATAGAAAATGAAACTGTAAACAGCTATTGTCTCCAGTTTCATTCTGAACGACCCTATTCAGCCTTTTAATGCCGCCTATTGTTCTCTTTGTTCCTTTTTACTTTGGATCTGAGGATAGAGTTGTAGGTCGATGAGGCCCCCATTCTTGTTTAAGGAAGGATTTTTGTTAGAAAAGACAAACTTATGCTCTCAATAAACCAAGAAACACACTGTACTTCTCTTGAGGAGGAGTTTATTCAAAAGCCTCTTTAAACAACAGGACGCCTCAAATACAAAAATGCAACGTGATTAAAAATATTTATAACCTCTGAGTACAATAGAACAAATCTAATTATTATATCTTATCTCTTGCCTTTGTAATTACATTTTAAAATCGTAAAGCGGCTTTATGAACCCCCTGTAGAAACCAAAGAAAGAAAACAACTGACTCGCATTGACGTCGTCTTTGATTCGAAAGGATTTATGATCAAACTGAACGTGAGCGATGCCCGTCAGGTCGGTTCAGCCCAAACCTTGTGTTCTTCTGCGCTGTGTTTCAGGACCTCTGGCGCTCGTGTAGCATGTCTGCCTGATAAAACATTCACATTTAAGTTTTAATTCTCGGGGTCGTGCTTACAGGGGGCTGGGATTTCGGCAGCTGCTTTCACACTTTCACAATAGCGAGCGAGACACAGATGCGTTTAATGTTTTATTCAAGACGCATCCAGAGCGATCACTCCGTGGAGATAAGTACATAAATATATAATAAAAAAGGATTTGAACCAGCTCGTTTCAGCATTATGAAGCCAGTGTGTGTCAGTGAAAGAGATACTTCACTCTCCTCTCTCCCAGGGGGCGCTGTCTCTGCTGGGCGAGGGGGTCAAAGGGCAAAGGGCAGGTCAGAGTGAGACTCCAGACCTGAGTCACCGAACATCTGGAGGACTGTGTATGTGTCAATCAAAGAAGTGCTTAGCAACGCTGTCAATCAAACCTGTTGCTAACGCTAGCGGGAGCGACCTCGGAGAAAGAAGGCGCCTGATTTGTCTGATATTAATGTTCATATCTTGAGTTACGGACAAAATAGCGAAATTAAAACCCCAGGATCATGTAGAGGGCTAATACGAACATTTAAGACCAAAATGAGTCTGACAGCAGCAGGGACAGAGAGAGAGGGACACAGTTTTTCAATAGAAAGTGAATTGGAGCCAGAGTCGATGATCACTTCCTGTTTGGAACGTGGCGCTAGCTAGTTAGCTATATCTTTTATGTATACAGTCTCTGATTCAAGCTTTCTCCATTGTATTTGGTCAATATTTACAAAGATAAAACATGAAAACACACTGATAAACTGAAGTTTATGTGTTTTTTCCCCCTTTAAATTTCATCCACAATCACACATTTTGATATATCGCTACAGAGTGATACTGGGCTAGATAGATAGTAGTAGTAACTGTAGTAGTAGTAGTAGTAGTAATTTTAGGCTCTTTTAGGCTATTTGTGGTGACGTGGACTTGGGGTTTTCTCAGTTCTTTGACCTCTGCGACTTTAGTTCTGTCGGTTTTTTAGTCGTCGTCCATCTTTAGCTGTAACAGATCAGGAGCTTTTCTCTCTCGTATTTGGCCACACGGATCCTGCTTGTTTTTGTGTTCTCTCCATGCAGCAGCCATGTTTGTTTCTTTTGTGATACACGGTTGGGTGATTTCAATTGAGAAAAGACATTTATACTGAGTACCACTGGTGATGCCACATGTTCATAATTATAACAGTCTATTTTATGCAACAAATGTAATTTTTACAGCAGAATAAGAGACGTTTGTTCAGTAATGTTAATTAGCGATGGATATTTAAATGTACTACTCCCGCACAGCCCTGTTTGAGCCGGTAACAGCAGTTGCAGCAGAGTTTTCCCTTTGCACTAAAGTGTTCAAACGAAGCTTTATGTGTTTTCTTTAGGCAGCAGGTCAGACAAAACAACTCATCAGCCGGAGATTTAAGGCTGATACAATAAAAATGACAAATATCTGTCTATACCTATATAAACTCTAGGCCCATTTTGGAAAAGTATTGGGAAAAATCCAGATTTGTATTGAAACAAATGAGTATCTAGTTCCACAGTTTCATATCGAAATACAAACGCTGTATTTGGAGTGTTGGGCTAAATATCCCAATATACAATAAAAATGCATTAACCTCCTGAGACTCAAGCTCTTTCGCGGCTTTATTAATTTCTCTTGGATATTTGGACTGATTGGATCTGATAAGTGTAAATAAGTGTGTAGTTTGTGAGAAAAATGGTCCACATATGAGGACATTCGTTCTACATTTGAATCATTTTGATGAACATTTGAATCATGATTTACTAAAACTATTTATTAAGTGCCTGAAACAGCAACATTTGTCCAGAGTAAAAACAATTGTGGCCCCTGTGAAGAGCTGCTGACAGGAGCAGGAGACATAAGCCTTTACAAAAAATTAAAAATACATAAATTAAAACATACATCTACATATGAGGACGTTAAAAATATAAAGAGCTGGTTTGAAAACATCTTGAAAACAAAGTGATCTTGTTACAAATGCACTCTTCTTGAAGCACGCGGCTGACCTGGGTCGTTTAGTGGTTTAAAATTAATTTATTTTCAAGTCTGTGTCTGATTTTTACTGCTAAGAAATAGTTAGTAGTATAGTAGTAACTTGTAACCATAGACTGTGTATGTGATGGGCATCGCTAACCTGCTAGCTGCCACGTTTCAAATACGAGGCACTTCTGACTCCAGTTCACTTTCTATTGAAAAACTGTGTCTCTCTCTGTACCTGCCGCTGTCAGACTTGTAATTTTGATCTTAAATTGTTCATGTTAACCTGCTTTTGTTTGTAAATCAAGCTATTATAATAAACTACAAACAAATCAGGCGACTTCTTTGCCTGAGGTCGCTCCTGCTAGCGTTAGCAACAGGTTGTGATTGACAGCCAGTGTTGCTAAGCGCCTGCTCCGAGGTACACCAGGTGAGGGAGGGAAGGGGCGTTACCTCCAACAGCCTCGCTCCTGATTGGCTCTTTGGTTGCTATGATACTCACGGTTGTAATTCCAAATATGAAACTCTGCTCCAGATTAGCCGTATAACCGCTCTAGCCTGGATTAGCTTCATTTGACTGGAGCTGAACGCTGTGGCTGACGTCATGTTCACTTACTCCTCTTCTTTATCCAGTCTGTGCTTGTAACATCGGAGCGTTTTGTCGTAAATATTAATTTCACGTCCATCTCTGTTCGGGGGCGTGGCTTTTACACCAGGATCTTTCTATAAACTGAAGCGACTGTTTGTTTTGACCCTGGAGCTGTTTTCACTTTCTATCGATTCCTTAGTTTCCGAACACACCTGCACATGCTCCGTACTGGGAAGTTTCTGTGTAAACATTGATTTGAGCGTTTAGCCTTAAAACGGTTCGCCGTGTATCCACTCGTGTCTGACATTTGAGGCACCTGACAGTTATTCGCGGTGCAGAAGACAAAGAAAGGAGCTTGGACCAGAAGAGGAGCTGACAGTGGCTCTCTGGGGCGGCCGTCTGGCAGGTGCTGGTTTGATGAATGAGAGGAGCTTGGATTTTCTCTTTCTCCTGCTCCCGAGCGCCAGGGATGGAGCAAGGCCCATAGCAATCAATGTAGATCAGCCCAAAGCGCTCCCAAACCAGCCGACTGATAGAGCGCAGCACATACAGGGGAGGGGAATTGTTTCTCTGAGTCTGGCCCGTGTTGTTTGTGGAAGAAAAGGCAAAGAGAGGAGAGAGAGGAAGAGTGGACATAGTTTAATCTCTGCAGCCTATGACGATTCCACCATGAAACCCCTGACGTCCTTGAGTCGTGTCGGGAGCTGGGAATTTCACCGAGGGAACAGGATCCTCACTTTCATCTCCTAAATAAAGGTTGAATTGTCTGGGTGAATCCTGCTCTGACCAGTGTGTGTCGCTGTTAGGGAGACACGATACTTTAGCTTTAAGAATCTGTCGATACTCGATATCAACCGATACCAGGGCAAAACTGAAAATATCTTTAGTTTTCTTTAAATCCGAACCGCGTAAGGTAAAAACTTGATCCAAATCTGTTTTGTAACAACAGAACAGCGCTAACACATAGACTGTTTATATAAATGGACGTAGCTAACCTGCTAGCCGCCATGTTCCAAACAGGAAGTGATCATGGTCGCACTTCTGGCTCCATCGACTCTGGCTCCAGTTCACTTTCTACTGAAAAACTGTGTCCCCTCTCTCTATAACTGCTGCTGTCAGTATCATCGTTTATCATCCATAGACTGTTTATATAAATGGACGTAGCTAACATGCTAACCTGCTAGCTAAAGCGCTCCAAATAGAATCAGAATCTTTCAGACTTTTATTGCCATTGTCAGTGAACACAGCTCACAAACTAGGAACTTTCTTTGGTGATAAAGTGCAACATAAAAACATGAATGAAGTACAAATAAGGGCATGCATGAAGCGCCATCGACTCCAGTTCACTTTTTATTGAAAAACTGTTGTATTAACCCTCTACATGATCCTGGGGTTTTTATTTCACTATTGTGTCTGTAAATCAACATATGAACATTAATAACAGACACATCAAGTCCTTCTTTCCCCGAGGTCGCTCCTGTTAGCATAAGCAACAGGTTTGATTGACAGTGTTGCTAAGCGCCCACTTCCTGCTCCGTGCACTTGGCCCAGAATTTGATGCTACACCCCTGAACAGGTGTGATTGACAGGTGGATTAGCCAATCAGGGACACGCACAGTCCATCTGTATCGGAAAAAATAAACGAAAAAAATATATCACAGGGCAGATTTCTGCAGAATCACTGAGCGAAGCCTAAACTCTGTTAATCTGAGGTGAGAGATGTGTTTTTATCTATAAATCACAGATGACCAATGAGCTTTGTTTCATATGTGTGACTGAAATAAACGGATCTGATTGGACGATCACGTTTGACTGGGATTGAGATGCAGCGGAGGATGAGGACCAGACTGATATTAAAAAAAAAAAAAAAAAATACAGAGAGATGAGTCTAGATTTGCAACAATATTTATATAGAAACTGATTTATTTATGTATTTATTAATTATTTTTTATTTATTTATTTATTTAAATAATAATTAATAATAATTTAATAATTTTTTTTATCATTTATCTATCTATTTATTCAGCATTTATTTATTTCTTTATTTACTTATTTACCTCTCTCTCTATTTATTTGTGCATTTATTCATTTATTTGTAACACTACAGAATAACTCCAGTGGTGTTAAATCTAAGGATGTTACAAATCCCAGTTGGAACAGTCGTCTATTTTACTTTATAACTTGAACACAGCCGTTTCTCCCACACGACTCTCCGCTGTCCTGTCGAATATTATTACATCATCATCTCCGCAGAACTCCACTTTTTTCGCCAGAAGCTCATTGTGTTTCCAGCCCTGCTCTCGTCCCTCCACTGTATCCACATAACCTCAGCAAATATTTAAAACAAACCTCTGGAGGTCCTGACGGCTGGAGCACGGGTGTCTGCGGCGGGACGTATGTGGGGCGGCTCATTAGAAAACAATATGGCGCTGGGGGAGGTGGTGGGTGGTTGATGGCAGCTGTCAGAAGCTTGAGTCCTTTGGTTGTCAGAGCGTACATCAGAAGAGCCCCGTGTACTTAATGAGGAACAAAGCTCTCAGGCATATTAAACAGAGAGACGTAGTGCCGCGCTTGTCATCCAGAAACACAGATGCCGCCGCCGCTAAGTGACTGCCATATTGTGACATTAGACAAGAGGCAGTTGTAGCGAAATCAAAGTTAGAAATAGTGAACAGACCGTAGTGCTGCTGCGGCTGTGCTCTGAGCAGCGACTGTTTATAGACATGGACGTATCTAACCTGCTAGTCACTGTGTTTTAAACAGGAAGTGAGCGTGAGAGCGCTTCAGGCTCCAATTCACATTTTCTTCATTAATTACAACCAAAAAAAGGATTGTTCTGAAGTCACGTGTTTATGTTAGACCGTCCTGACCAACACATAACTCCACAAAACAATTACAGAACAAACTCCACTTACAGTTCTCCCTCGTTTTATCGCACTTACCCTTTCGCTGATTTTTTTTGTGCAATTTCACATGCTTTTTTTTTTTTTACATCGTATGAACATGTATTGTGTTCTCCGTCCTGATTGGCTGAGGGACTGTAGACCATTGTGTTCTGCGTCCTGATTGGCTGAGGGACTGTAGACCATTGTGTTCTGTGTCCTGATTGGCTAAAGGACTGTAGACCATTGTGTTCTGCGTCCTGATTGGCTGAGGGACTGTAGACCATTGTGTTCTGCGTCCTGATTGGCTGAGGGACTGTAGATTATTGTGTCCTGCGTCCTGATTGGCTGAGGAACTGTAGACCATTGTGTTCTACGTCCTGATTGGCTGAGGGACTGTAGACCATTGTGTGTCCTGCGTCCTGATTGGCTGAGGGACTCATAAGCGACACTATAGCGACAACAAGAGGTCAATAAAATGTACTACAATCTAGTTTCTATCTCAGCGCCACCAATTGCACAAATGTACAACAAAACCAGTGATAGGACCACAGTGAAACACATTAGAAATAGGAATGCACTGTGCTCCTAGTTAAATATAGAGAATTAAACCCCAATATTTGTATTTATTGAAAAAAAAGTAGTATCTCTAAAGAGTCAGGACTAAGGCGGATCCCCTGGCAAACACACGCACAAAATGGTTTATACTTTGTGAGCCCTGAGAATTTTATAATTACTATATAAGACAAACCTTGTTGGCAGTGATCAAGTCAAACAAAGTTTTCCCAACGTTCTTTTTGTCGCTGGTTCCACCTTTTAAACACTCGCAGATAAAACCAAACACCAAACACAGGTCGTGCAGGTCGACTCCCTTCCGTTTGGTTCACGCCCAACCAGCAAACTACTTCTGAATCAGTCACGTGGTCATTGCTTCAGGAAGGTTCGAACGTCATCGCTCCGAACCACACTTCGCCTGAACTTTTACTGATTACTCGACACTTCAAAGCCTCGACACAGACATAACATCACTGTCTCCAGGCTCAAATACAGAAAGGACGAGGGAAAGCAGTGCAAAACACACAAAAAAAAAAAAACAAATCCTGACAATAACGACGAAATTTAAATCTGAACAAATGGATCAAACTATTTAAATTTCGTCTTTTGCTATGAATCAGACCTGGACGACCGGGGGATTACACAGACGTAGACTGTAAATATAAATGGACAAAGCTAACGCACTGCAGCCCCCATGACCTGGCCCCCGATAAGCAGAAGAAGACGGATGGATGGAGTCCCTGCCCTGCCTTTGCACTCGTTTTGTTCCTGTCGATGTATAAAAACGATGAAGACATTCCACACCTCTCCTTTTTCTCTTCCACATCCCCCTCTTTCATGCAATATTTCTTTGTGCTCCCAGAAAATGGAGCAGTACCAAAAATATAAAGCATCCTCACTGTCAAAAAGATGGGTCACGAGAACGCTCCAGTCCAAGGTCACGCCTGAAGTTGGTCAAATTAGGTTAATATCCTTGCGAGGCGCCGTTCTCGGGCCCACCTTCGGAGATTACACAATGTTCCAGTTTAACTCCATTTGCTAACAACCTGTGGATCTAATTAACCTAATGCTTCAGTTCATCGTTAGACCCGTCACGACAATCATTCTATCGACTCCTCGTTCAGTATATGAAGCTCAAACAACATTTTTATGGGTCAGTATTTCTCCAGTTACTTTTTCTTTGCTCTACTGGGACATTTTTGGTTATTTTTTGAATATATGATCAGAAATGAGCTGCAAAAGGTTGAATTATTAACTCATATGACTAAACTAATGACTAATGTGTTTCATTTTGCTGTTTATTTACTGCAGCTCGTAATTTTGAACGATATTGTTGATTTAGAATCGTTTTTGTGCTTTAAATCTGCTGTTTTTGTGTCAGTGGCATAAATTGGTTTCAGTATCATCGTTTATCATCCATAGACTGTTTATTTAAATGGACGTAGCTAACATGCTAACCTGCTAGCTAAAGCGCTCCAAATAGAATCAGAATCTTTCAGACTTTTATTGCCATTGTCAGTGAACACAGCTCACAAACTAGGAACTTTCTTTGGTGATAAAGTGCAACATAAAAACAGGAATAAGTACAAATAAGAGCATGCGTGAAGCACCATCGACTCTGGCGTCAGTTCACTTTCTATTGAAAAGCTGTGTCCCCTCTCTTTGTACCTGCTGCTGTCAGACTCGTCATTTTGGTCTTAAATGTTCGTATTAATCCTCTACATGATCCTAGGGTTCATGTTTTTGATTTATTTTGAGTTTTGTGTTGTTTTTTGTTTCTTTTTTTAGTTATTTTAATTTATGTTTTTTTATATTTATTATTATTATTTTAGTTATTTGGATTTTTTTTTGTTATTTGTATTTATTTATTTTGAGTTTATTTTTTACATTTTTCTTTATTTATTTTGAGTAGTTTTTTTAGTCATTTTTTTTATTTATTTATTTAATGATTGATTTTATTTATTTATTTATTTTTATTATTTTATTTTATTTTTTAGATATTTTGAACATTTTAGATATATGAACATTAATAACAGACAAACCAGGTCCTTCTTTCCTCGATGTCGCTCCTGCTAGCGTTAGCAACAGGTTTGATTGGCGTTGCTAAGCGTCTACTCCCTGCTAAACCAGTGATGCAGGCGGGAAGGGGCGTTACCTTCAACATCCTCGCTCCTGATTGGCTCTTTGGTTACTATGATACTCGTGGTTGGCTCCAAATTCGCCGCTATACCTGCTCTAGCCTCGATGAGCTTCATTTGCCTGGATCTGAACGCTGTGGGTGACGTCACACTCACTTTGTCCACTTCTTTATTCAGTCTATGGACAGACCTTAGCGTCAATATCTGCCTTTTCTTTTCAAAGGAAAGCGCATAAAGGCGATGAGCGTTCGCCAATCGATGCGATCGGTCCATGGATTCTAAACAGAAACGAATCAATCAATACCGCTTCACCATCACACACGGCGTCCTGTGGCTTAAACAAAACATGAGCTGCATCTCCATCATCTCCCTCATCTTCCTCCCGTCTCCATCTCTCATTATCACATTCATAGATTCAGCTCGGATCAATTTCCCAATAGCTTGAAATTTGCCGAGGATATTCGTTCATTTCTGCCTTGAATCCTAAAATATCATCTGTGTTTGCTTTGGCCTTGCTCTCCGGACTGTCCCTGTGCACCTGTTGACACCGGCTTGCAGATGGAGAGATAATTGCTTCGGGGGGAGGAGTGGAGGGGGAGATTGTTAAGGCGGTAATTGGACTTTTTGTACCCCCTGACAAGAACCGGTCTGGGCTCTCGCTTTCTGACCCGCTGGCCAGGTAAGCGTTTATTCAGCAGTGAACCTGACGAATGGTGAGAGGAGAAAAAGGAGGAGGAAAAGGAGGAGGAGGAGAGAGTGTGATGTGCTTTTTGGCTCGGGTACGGGAGAGCGAGAAGAGAGACGAGAGAGCGGCGAGAGAGAGCGATGTTGCGATCTTCGGGGAGAGCTCTCTAGCACCCTCGATTAAACATTTAATGAGCCAACAGGGTGCCATTGTTTTATTACTTTGAAGGAAATGGGAGAGATCTGGGCTGTGTGTGTCCCACTGCTTCGCTGGCATCTGTTCAGTCTCTTCACAGCAGTTTCTGATCAGCTCGTCTTCGTCGTTTAGTTTGTGTGTGTTCCTATGTAACCAGCCCGCCGTCTGTCTGGCCTTATACCTACGTTTGTGCGACATGTTTGGGCATTGGCTCGTCTTCATCGCCCAATCTGTTACCGCTAAGCTTCGGCTAACAAAACGGCACGCAGGTTTGCAGAACGAAGCCTGGCAGAAGATGTGGTGGGTATGTACAGCAGTCTGGTTTTGAGACGAAGAAGAAAATTCAGAGTTGCAGTGACGAATTAAGAGACAAGTTTTACAATATATCCTGATTTACTGAGAACGAAACAAGGCGACGGTGAAATCCCTGGATGGTTCTCGTACGCTGTCGGATTACTGCACCTCCAGGTCTGCAGCTGTCTCCAATCAAACCTTCTGAATGAAAATCTATCTTTATTTTATTTTATTTCTTTACACAGGGACGAGAGCGCTCACTCTGCTTTTCATGGACGTCCTGTTCAGGCACAGAACAAAACAAACCAAAAATAAACTAGTCACTTAAAACCATAGACTGTTTATATAAATGGACAAAGCTAAACCGCTAGCTGCTGCGTATCCACTTAAACATGTACTAAAGTAAAGTACAGATACCTCAAATGTATACTTAAGTACAGTACTTTACTACTTTTACTTGGTTACGTTCCACCACTGGTCAAAACTAAAATCTGTTTCTGTTTCCATGGCAACAAATTTGACTTTATTACATGACTTTATATCTACAGTTTATGTGGTTGTGCAGTAAGAAGGTGTCTAGCAAAGTTACTAGTGAACTACTATCCACTAATACTACAACTACTAACCTGCTTAATGTACTACTAACCAGGACCGAACGAGGACCAAACCAGGACTAAACCAGGACTAAACCAGGACTAAACCAGGACTAAACCAGTATAAACCAGGACTAAACCAGGACTAAACCAGGACTAAACCAGGACCAGCACTAAACAAGGACTAAAGCAGAACAGAAAGGACTGAACCAGGACTAAACCAGGACTAAACCTGGACTAAACCAGAACTGAACCAGGACTGAACCAGAACTAAACCAGGACTAAATCAGAACTAAACCAGGACTAAACCAGAACTAAACCAGGACTAAACCAGAACTAAACCAGAACTAAACCAGAACTAAACCAGGACTAAATCAGAACTAAACCAGAACTAAACCAGGTCAAAACCAGGACTAAACCAGAACTAAACTAGGACTAAACCAAAAACTAAACCAGGACTAAACCAGGACTAAACCAGGACTAAACCAGGACTAAACTAGGACTAAACCAAAACTAAACCAGAACTAAACCAGGACTGACCCAGGTCAAAACCAGGACTAAACGAGGAACTAAACGAGGACTAAACGAGGACTAAACGAGGACTAAACGAGGACTAAACCAGGATTAAACCAGAACTAAACCAGGACTAAACCAGGGTCAAAAACCAGGACTAAACCAGGTCTAAACCAGGTCTAAACCAGGTCTAAACCAGGACTAAACCAGGACTAAACCTGGACTAAACCTGGACTAAACCTGGACTAAACCTGGACTAATGCTATTTTCCTTCACATTTTATTCATAGAGTGATTAGAAACAGTTTATGTGCTTGTGCAGTAAAAGGCTGCTCTTTGGAAATTCATATTTAGACTTTTTATTGCCAAAAACACAGTCAAAATATTTGTTTGAGGAGTTTTTTCTGCACATTTGATGCTTTTTTCCTGCACGTTTTATTCATAGACTGGAAACAGCAGGACGTTGTGTGGTCCTGGTTCTTCGCTGCAGGACGGCGGCTCGGTGGATCCCGGTGCCGTGTGACTCTGCGGCTCAGACTCGGGGTGATTCTGAGGTGAAGCTCGGGTTTAGCTGCTCCCTCTTCTCCTCCTTTATGTTATCTTTCTCTCACTCCTCGGTGACATCGGAGTAATTAGCTCTGATCTCACATCAACACTTCATGTTTTGTTGCCGTATCTGCGGAGCTCGTCTCGGTGGAGTTTACGACATCCTCCAGTGAGTCATTTCATATGTGATTTTTCCATCACTTTACAACATGGACAATATGTTAAACTGTCACATTTTTATATCACACACTCGTTCTCTGCGCTACTCGCTCCGCCGCTCCGTGAATCGACTCTGCTCAGGTCCAGACGGATCCTCGGCCTTCGCTCAGTCCGACTTTTTCTCACGGAATCAGCTCCAGACAGTTTGAAGTCGTCTGTAGATCTGAATAACTCTACTAGACATTTGAAAAAGCACATTTCAGCTCATCAAGTGTGTCCACGTCATTTTCCTTCATCTGTTTCACTGGAAAAACTTTCACATAATGATTTTAAAGATCACAGACGGAGTAAAAACGTGGACTAAGTGAGTGTGACGTCACCCATAGTGTTTGTAAGTTAATAATTCAATTAATTAATTAAAAAACAAATAAGTACATACATATAATAATTAGTACAGAAAAAATAAATAAATATAAATAAATACATACATACATAAATAAATACAAAAATAGATAAATACATAAATAAATAAATACATAAAAGATACATGAATAAATACATACATAAAAGATACATAAATAAATACAAAATAAATAATAAATAAATAAATGCATACAAAAATAAATAAAAACATAAATACATACATAAAAGATACATAAATAAATACATACATAAATAAATAAATAAATACAAAAATAAATAAATAAATAAAAGCATAAATCCATAAATACATACATACATACATACATACATACATACATACATATGTAAATAAATCCATAAATCCATAAATCATTTTCTGTATAAATATTGTTGCAAATCCAGACTGATCTCTGTTTTTATACAGATTGATCTCAGCCTGGTCCTCGTCCTCTGCTGCGTTTCAATCCCAGTCAAACGTGATCGTCCAATCAGATCCGTTTAATTTCAGCGACACATGTGACACGAAGGAGCTCATTGGTCGCCTGTGATTTACAAATAAAATCACATTTCTCTCACCTCAGTTTAACAGTATTTAGGCTTCGCTCAATGATTCTGCAGAAATCCACCATCCAATACAGACGGGTCGTGCCTGTCCCTGATTGGCTGATCCACCTGTCAATCACACTCATTCACGGGTTTAGTACCAAAGTCTGCACCAAATTATAAACAGTCTCTGGTTTGGACTGTAGGAAACATCATGTACAGGACGTGGAGACATTTATTGTATTTTGTTGCTAATGTTAATGATGAACTCTTGGTCTTATAAAATAATCTCATAATCTTTAATAAAATGAGTATTTTAATGTGTGTTCACCTGCACCTGCCCTGGGACTGCGGATAGAAAGCAAAAGAAGCTAAATCTGGTACAAAATCATCTTTTCTTTTGTGAGATTAATGACTTTCTACGTGGCCTCTGACAAATAAAGAATAAAGAAAGAAAGACACGGGAAACGAGGAGGAACAGCGGTAGTAACTCAGTGGATTTTACTGCTCTACCAAAGGTGTTTTTCTGTGGGATTCGAACTGCCAACCTTCAGATCAGTTGAGGATAGACTTATCTTTGTGCGACGGTTCTCTTCTGACAAAGACCCAACATCTGGAGTAGTGCCTCTGTCCCGGGACCCATAATGCATTCTTGTTTTGTTTAATGTTCTCAGGAGGTGGGAGGAACATAAAACTGGAGAAAAGGCAGTACAGACGCTCGGAATTGACCCCAAGGCTGGAGTTTGTCAAGATTTTTAAAGCCAGGCAGTAATTCTGATATAGTTTAGCTCAGGGAGACGGAGGATCTTATTCAACAACATAAACTTATGCTTCGGTCACATTCTTCCACATTCGGTAAGAGACTGTAGACCATTGTGTTCTGCGTCCTGATTGGCTGAGGGACTGTAGACCATTGTGTTCTGCGTCCTGATTGGCTGAGGGACTGTAGACCATTGTGTTCTGCGTCCTGATTGGCTGAGGGACTGTAGACCATTGTGTTCTGCGTCCTGATTGGCTGAGGGACTGTAGACCATTGTGTTCTGTGTCCTGATTGGCTGAGGGACTGTAGACCATTGTGTTCTGCGTCCTGATTGGCTGAGGGACTGTAGACCATTGTCCATCAGTCTCCTCCGTGTCTCCTGTACAGTACAGAATGTGTCAGACAAATTTACATAAATGTTGGATCAGTGTGACTCTGAAGTGCTGTATGTTTGCAAGTTTTCTCCCGACAAAACCCACAATGTCGATGAAACGTTCTGCACCGACAAAGGCACCGACGAAGGTTTGAACTTTGTGTTTAAACAAGAGAGAAATGTGAGAAAATGTTAATGCCTGTGTGAGAAAAGTGTATAAAGTGTGTGGTGAGGGGTTTTACAGACAAGAAACATAGAGAATAATGTAAAAAATAAAGCTGATACTTTGCGGAATTTTGCATATTGCGGGTTATTTTTTGACCGTAACCGCAGTGATAAATGAAGGACCACTGTATTTTAAATTCTGACAGTGAGTATTATAGCAACTAAAGAGCCAATCGGGAGTGTTGAACATCTGCACCAGTGGATTAGAACAGAGCAAATACTTAGCAACGCTGTCAATCAAACCTGTTGCTAACGCTAACAGGAGCGACCTCGGGGAAAGAAGGACCTGATTTGTCTGTTTTTAATGTTCATATGTTCATTTACAGACACAATAGTGAAATAAAAAAACCCAGGATCATGTAGAGGGTTAATACGAACATTTAAGACCAAAATGAGTCTGACAGCAGCAGAGACACAGAGAGAACGCAGACACAAAACTGAAAATAGACTAAAAAGGAAAAAAAATATATATATATATGATACTTAAAAAAAACAAACAAAAACTCAAAATAACAAAAAAAAAAAATTAAATAACTCAAGATAACAAAAAAATAATAAATCACCTCAAAATAACTAAAAAAAAACAAAAACAAAAAAAACTCAAAATCATTGAAAAAAAAAAACTCAAAAAAAAAAAAAAAAAAAAAAGAATATATCAAAAATAACTAAAAAAAAAATAAAAATAAAGACAACAACTCCAAATAATCAACAAAAAAACCCCAAAAAACCCGAGTATCATGTAGAGGCTTAATACGAACATTTAAGACCAAAATGACGAGTCTGACAGCAGCAGGTACAGAGAGGGAGAGACACAGTTTTTCAATGGAAAGTGAATTGGAGTCAGAGTTGATGGAGCTGAAAGTGCGCCCATGCTCACTTCCCGTTTGCCACACAGCGGTTAGCAGGTTAGCTACGTCCATTTATATAAACAGTCCATGATTCTGCCCCGTTGCCTCTGCCCGTCCCGTGTCTCTGCTCTGAAATACTCCTCTTTTATTGCTCGTGCCCGGGCAGTAAATCTTTGAGCTGGAGGCGCTAAAGCTGTTTATACCAGGAGAAGCTGGCAGTGCCCTCCAGAGCGCCACACGTCTTACTGTAGATACAGGGACGAGAGCAGCCGAGCAGAGCCACTTAAAGTCACACTCCCCTTTAACTGCGGCCGAGCTGGTTAGAGCGAAATACACGGAGCGAGGAGCGAGTCGTCTGTGTGGAGAGTACGACCTGGAACAAAACACACTGATTATTATTGTTTTATATTGGCCTGACAAAATCAAGAAAGAGATTGAGATCAGTAAAAATCCCAGTGTTGGTCCACGTTATAGTTTTGTCAAAAAGTGAGTTTTTCTGAGTCATTGGCGTAACTTAAAGAGCCAATATTACGCTGTTTTCTGTGATCTAATGTTGTTTCCTCGTCACAAACAGACCTGGAGTTGTGTTTTGTTTCATTCACGTATGTTTAACACACAAAACCTGCAGATTTAGGCGTCTCTCCAACTGAAAACACTCCGTTCCACCTTGTGATGTCATCAAGTGGTAATACAGGAAGTGCTGCACTGTGTTTTTAAACAGGCACCTTCATTTCTAGAATCATTTGGATCAATTCAGCTTCTGGAGTTGCCAATTTCTACTGAATAAAGGTAAAAAGGAGCTGTTAACTTGGAAAAAAAACTACCACTTCATGACATCACAAGGTGGAACAGAGCGTTTTGAGGTTTGGAGATGTAGACAAACGTGTGAATGAAACAAAACACAACTCCAGGTCTGTTTTTGAGGAGGTAAATGTGATTTAAAGTTCACAAGAGTCAATTTTGTGTAATATAGGACCTTTAAGTGGAAACACTACAGGCAAAACGCTTTTTTTTTTCATTTTTTTTTTTTTTTTGTTTTTTGGTCAGTTTTGTCTCTTAGCAACAAGATTTCATGTCGAAACAACAAAACTGTCCACTCTGCTCTGAAACATGCTTTAATATTTAATTCAATCAACTTTAATCCACACAGTTTTATGGGACAGTGTAACATTATACATATAATACATATTTCCCCCATAGAAACATAAAGATCAGCCTTAAAGCAGCTCCTACACAAAACAAACTACATAATCTGGGACGTAACAAGATTTTGACAAAACAATCAGAAGGATTTTTTTTATAACTTACTCCAAGTCTGATTTATTTAAGTTTTAACTCCAAAAAATGAGGCGAAATTTGAATTTTTAGGCACATTTTCAGTCAGATCTAGTTTAGTCAAAAACTAAATAAGATCCAAAAAAAAAAAAAAAAAAAAAAAATTTTAGTAAAATAAAATAAAATAAAATAAATACATATAATAATTAATTTGACAACAAAACGAAGCAAACACATTTAAACCTGTCTCAAAATGTCTCAAAAAAATGTCAATTTCGTCCATTTTTACGCATAAAACACCTTATTTTTATATTAAAATATGACATGATGAAAAATATTACCTTCTACCTCCTCCTCGCTCCTGATTGGCTCTTTGGTTGCTATGATACTCACAGGCATAATTCCAAATATGGCATTCAGCCTCTAACCCATCACGTATAGACTCAGCTCTTCTACTGTCGTATTTCGAGGCGTTTTCTTGTTTAAATCAGTGAAACGTGTTGCTTTTTATCGAAAGCAGCAGTGTGGGGAGAGCGGCTGAGTCTGGGGTATTGACTTCCTCTGTGGCCCGCTCATTAACATACCTGATAAAGCCCCGAGAAGATGGATGACAGCGGCGAGACAGCAGCATGTTCTGTGTTTTATTACACACATCGCTGACAGTTATGAGCTCCAGGGACCGAGTGTGAGGAGTGTGTGCGTTTGTCATAGTCTGTGTATATAAATGGATGTAGCTAACCTGCTAGCCGCCACGTTCCAAACAGGAAGTGATTGTGAGCACACTTCCAGCTCCATCGACTATGGCTCCAATTCATTTTCTATTGAAAAACTGTGTCCCCTCTCTCTGTCCCTGCTGCTGTCAGACTCGTCGTTTTGGTCTTAAATGTTTGTATTAACCCTCTACATGATCCTAGGTTTTTTTCTTTTTTTTTTTTTTTTTTTTTTTAGATATTTTGAGGGGGTTTTTTTTGTTGTTGTTTTTTTTTTTTTTTTTTTTAGTTATTATGAGTTTTTGTTGTTTTTTTTTTTGAATTTATGTATACATTTTTTTTAGTTTAATTTCTTTTTGTTTTTTTTAGTTATTTAGAGTTTTTTTTTTTTTTTTTTTGTTATTTTGAGTTTTTGAAGTATTTTTTGTTATCTTGAGTTTATTTATTTATTTTTTGTTATACTGAGTTTAGTTTTTTTTTTATTTTTTTGAGTTATTTTGACTTTTTTGTTTTTGTTTTGTTTTTAGTATATTTTATTTTTTTTTTTTCTATTTTTCTTTTGAAAAACTGTGGCCTCTCTCTGTCCCTGCTGCTGTCAGACTCATTTTGGTCTCAAATGTTCGTATTAACCCTCTACATGATCCTGGGGTTTTTATTTCACGTCTGTGTCTGTAAATCAACATATGAACATTAATAACAGACACATCAGGTCCCTCTTTCCCTGAGGTCACTCCTGTTAGCGTTAGCAACAGGTTTGATTGACAGCGTTGCTAAGCGCCCGCTCTGTGCTAAACCAGCAGCACGGGCGGACAGGGGCGTTACCTTCAACAGCCTCGCTCCTGATTGGCTCTTTGGTTGCTATGATACTTATGATCGGCATTACAAATATTAACTCTGCTCCAAATTAGCCGCTACAACCGTTAGCCTCGATGAGCTTCATGTGGAGCTGAAGCTGTGGGTGACGTCACACTCTCAGTCACTTCTTTACACAGTCTGTGGTTTGTGTGTCATTGTCTGGTGTCACTTGTGTTTATCTCCGTCTAAGTGCCTAAGTGAATGACCTTTGACCCCTGCAGACGAGCGTATGTGTCACAGCCTGATGATTTCTGACGGTTTCTGTCAGATCTCGGTCACTTTCAGTGTTTAGATTTCCATAGCCTGTTCTCTGTGTCTTTATATAATATTATTCATGCTCTAAGGAGGCTACAGTGGCTCTATGGACTGAGCGTGCACCCACAAACCAGAGGGTCACCCAGTCAAACCTGCAGTGTATTTATACTGTAAGTACTTTTTCGACCTTTCAGAGGCCAGATCAGAGTTTTACCATCATAGTTAATCAAGAACATTAGTGCAAATGTTTTATAATCCAATGCAAACAGCACACGGACGTCTCATTTTGACCCTAAGCTGCTTTTATAATCTATCTGCACTGGGCTAAAGCTCATTTTTACTTCCTCTAGTTTAAGTAGTGATAAGTTCAAGAGTAAGTGAACAATTATAACTGTATATATTGCAAAAAATCTGGGAAGGTTCAGTTTATCTACTGCTAAAATTTGGTGAGAATAGCTTAAGAATTATAGGAGCTACTGAACATTTAAAAGTATCAGTGACTTTTGGGCCATGCTGTATACCACCCATACCTACAGCACTGTATATTCTGGAATATAAGTCGCACCAACCAAAAAATGCAAGAAAAAAACATATATTCCACATATAAATGAGTATAAGTGTAAGTATAAGCCGCACCCCTGACCAAACTATGAAAAAAGTGCGATTTATAGTCCGGAAAATACAGTATATGTGTTTGTGCAGTAAAAGGCTACTACTACTTCTACTACTTCTACTACTAAACACTAGCTGCTATGTCTGTATTTGTATATTTGATGCTTTTTTCTTTACGGATCTTATTTATGGAGCGATTTGGAACCGCAGGGACATTGGGTGGTCAGTATAACCCTGGTTCTTCGCTGCATCCAGGTGCTGCGTGACTCTACGGCTCAGACTCGGGGTTATTCTGAGGCGACGCAAAGCCGACCCGGATTTAGCTGCTCGCTCTTCCATTCAGGAAACATCCGGAATTTTTGCAGCATGAACCAAAAACTCCCTGCGAAATCCATGCGAGGTTTAGTATGATTTGGTGTAATTTACGGCATTATTATTTCGTAGAGTTACCTGCCGTGCAAAGCTTATGTTGAAAAGGTTCTTTACGCTTGGCTGAGTAAAAATGGGCCAATCACGGCTCTCCGTCCCTCCAGCTGAACCCAGTTTCCTCCTGCACGGCTGACCTTAATGTTCTATGGGATAATAGCATGCGAGTCCCAAGGGGCAGAGCGAGTAGAGCGGAGCGTCTGTATGCAAAGTGTAAGTTACTACAGCGTTATTCAGCGTGGTTGTATAGGAGCACATGCGTCCCTCTTACTCCATCTAGGGCATCGAGACTCGCCTTAAAAATCGATCGCAGCGGTGGTCGGTCGCAAGGTTGTCCAAAATACATTTGAAAAATTGCTTCACGACTGCTCCTGGGACGTTTCAATTCAAACGCATTGATTTTTTCTGACATATCAAGCCACGCAGAGCGGCTGAAATAAATAAATAAGTACAAAAACGCACACACCCACACGGCTAATTTGGTCGCCTTGAATAGCCTTCGTGGGGGAGGCGCAGAGATTCGTTCTGTGCGGGCGTTTTGACACCTTTGACTCATCACTTTCCCAATTTCTTGTATGGAGTCTAGCGTGTTTTAAACATTTATGAGAAAAGAAAATCGGGCACAGTCGCTTTCGTCACGTGCTCCAGTCCGAGCTGAAGTCGCTTAAGTGGAAAAGTTCGGTCGGTTTGTCAAAAATGAGACTAAAACTAACACAGAAACTCACCGAAACATTGATACTTCGAATTCGAATCCTGCTCTCGATGTAAATGTCATTGGTTGAAAGGTCAGAGCCACTGATTCACAGGTTGATGGTGCGATTCCAGTTCCAACAGACAGAATACTGTTGTTGTGTCCTTGGGCAAGACACTTAACCACCTCGTCCAGTGTCTGTGTGCAACTCTGTGTGAATTTGTGATCATTTACTGAACCAGTTTGAATATTTCCTGAATAGTTTGTGGTAAAATAGAAAGAACTAAAATGGAGAGTTTTATTACGTCATATTCAAATCAGTTTCATGTATAAAAAGCAAAACTTAAAGTAACTTCTCAGATGTTTATCCATGTTCTAGTCGTTTTTTCTCATTGAGGCTCTGAAGTTGTATTTGGACTGATTTATGTTTGAGTTTAATCGTTAATGCACTATTTTCAAGACGCCATTTTGTGACGTACACGCCCACTGTGACACGCCCACTGCGACACGCCCACTGCGACACGCCCACTTTTGCTCACTCTCGTTTCCTCTCTCGTCTCTTTCCTTGTCTCCTCGTTCACGTCTCAGCTCTTGTCTCCTCTCCTTGTCTCCTCTCATCTCCTCGTCTCTCGTCTCCTCGTTCGTCTCCTCATTCTCGTCTCCTCTCTCGATTCCTCCTCTCTTGTCTCCTCGTCTCCTCTCTCGTCCCCTCATTCTCGTCTCATCTTTTGTCCCCTCATTCTTGTCTCCTCTCTCGTCCCCTCATTCTAGTATCCTCTCTTTTATCCTCGCGTCTCCTCTCCTTGTCTCCTCTCATCTCCTCTTATCTCCTCGTCTCTCCTCTCTCATCATCCCCTCTTTCTCGTCTCCTCTTTTGTCTCCTCATTATCGTATCCTCTCTTGCATCCTCTCTCTGTCTTCTCTCTCTCTCGTCTCCTCATCTCCTCTCGTGTCTTCTCTCTGATGTACACACCCCTCCGTGCCACGCCCCCACCGTGCCACGCCCCCTGTGCCACGCCCCCTGTGCCACGCCCCCTGTGCCACGCCCCCTGTGCCACGCCCCCTGTGACGTCCGCTCTTCTTCTTCTCCAGTTTTTATTTTCTTAATCGTTGATACTTTTGGCTTCTGCAGCGTCGCGTCGTCATTTTGGTCCAAATGTAAAACAATGTGCTGCTGTAGTGTGACGTGCTCTGTCCATAGGGGGCGCTACAGCTACACGACTCTTAATTGTCATGACGTTTACGGCGACGTCAGCTCCTATTGGACACTGCAGTTTTCTAACACAGAACTTAGCGGATTTGCTTCTTTTATTAAGTGGTTTTAGATGAATATTGTGATTTAAAATTTTAAATTATAACAGAATGATCCACAGAGTCAAAGATGAGAACTATAGAGACACAAGCTTTGATGGAGACAGAACAACAAGCTGAGTGTTGTGTCCTTCAGCGATTAATCCAGATCCTTCAGAACAAACTGCTGCTCTGACACTTCCACCTCTGACAGTATAATGAGGCTTTAAACATGTATGGTCTTTGCCACTGTGCCCCTGTCTCCCTGGTCTCCCATCATGCCTTGCTTCAGCCCCGTCTCTCTGCGTCGCACGTCTGTCAGGGGGCATTTGGCTCATGTTAAGTAGAGGGACAGCTGCAGGCCACAGGAAACAGAGAACAGGGGAGACATGAGACACACAAGTTGTTTCTGACAGCTCCTCCTGTTGTGCCACTATCAAAAATCCCCCTTTAGGATTCGATTTTTAAAACCTCGCAGCGTCGTTCAGCCACATCAAATATGAATCCATCTGTTCATCCGGAGGAAACGTTTCTTTGGATCAAACAGAGCAGGGCTGTGTGGCTTTAAAGCTGCACTATGTAGCTTTTCTAATAGAGATGGTATTGATTTAGCTCGTTAAGATGCGTTTAATCATGTGTATAAGGGTTTTATAGCTTTTAAATACAATAAAAAGCTTGAATTCTTACTGTGAGCGGCTTGATCTCTTCCATAGACTTAATATATAAATGGACATAGCTAACCTGCTAGCTGCCTAGTTCTAAACTCTGGCTCCAACTCACTTTCTATTGAAAAGCCGTGGTCCTTTTCTCTGTCACTGCTGCTGTCAGACTCGTCATTTTGGTCTTAAATGTTCGTATTAACCCGCTTTTATTTCACTATTTTGTCTCTAAGTCAAGATATGAACTGGTTTAGCAGGAGGGCACTACTTTCAACAGCCTCGCTCCTGATTGGCTCTTTGGTTGCTATGATACTTGCGGTCGGACGTCCAAATATGATACTTAGCTCCAAATTAGCCACTATAACTGCTCTAGCCTCGATAAGCTTCATTTGACTGGATCTGGACACTATTAGTGACGTCAAACTCTCTCAGTTCACTTCTTTACACAGTCTGGGGTCTCTCCGCAGATCTGACGTGTAACTCGGGATGGTGGCGTCAGCTCCATAAAGACAGATGACAGTTACATAGTGATACATGCTTCTAAACTCACACAGAAAAGCTTAAAATCGTATCTTTACACGGCTTTAAATGCTTTGTTTTTCATCCCTCCATTTGGGAATTCACTGTTGCAAAATATCCATGTCTCAGATTTCTTTTAGCAGCTTGTTGCTAAGCATAATCGCTGCCAGAGTAACAGACCGTTGCCAGGGTAACCTTAGTCCCGCCGTCATGGCAGCTGTAACCGTGGAGAGGAGAGCGAGTGCCAGAGTGGACAGGTGTTCTGGAGGTCTTCAAGTCCTCCTCCAGGTCTGAGGCTCGTACTGCGATGTCAGAGCACATGTGGAACAGCGCTAACAAGGCTCCGCGACAGCACGGCCGACATGGCACCCCCTCCTCGCCTCCTCTCTCCTCCTGCGCTCCCCTCTCCTCCCTTCTCCTCCCTTCGCATCGCCTCCCCTCTCTTCCCTTCCCTTGACCCCCTTGCCTCTCCCCTCCCCCTCACTCCCCTTGCCTCCCCTTCCCCTTCACATTGCCTCCCTTGCCTCCCCCCTTCACCCCTCTTCCCGTTCGCCTTTCCTACACCTCCTCTTCCCTCCCCTCTCCCTCTCCTCACCTCCCCCTCTTACCGTCGCCTTTCCTCGCCTCCCCTCTCCCCCCTCCTTCTCCTCCCCTCTCCCCTCCTCGCCTCTCGTCACATCCCTTCATCTCCCCTCTCACCCCTGCCCCTCCCCTGCCTTCCCTCTCCTCCCCTCTTTTTTCTTTCACCTCCCCTCTCCTCCCCTTCACCTCCCCTCTCCCCTCTCCTCCCTCACCTCCCCTCTCTTTCCTTCACCTCTCCTCCCCTTCACCTCCCCTCTCCCCTTTCCCCTCCCTTTGCCTCACCTCCCCTCTCCCCTCTTTGCCTCTCTCTTCAAGCCCCTTCACCTCCCTTAGCCCCTCCCCTCTCCCCTTTCACCTCCCGTCTCTTTCCTTCCTTCACCTCCCCTCTCCCTCCCTTCTCCTCCCCTCTCTCCCCTTCTCCTCCCGTCTCCCCCCCTTTGCCTCCCTTCCCCTCCCTCCTCACCTTTCCCCACCTCCTCTCTCCCCTAATCACCTCTCCTCCCCTCTCCACCCTTCACCTCCTCTCTCCCCTCCCCTCTCCACCCTTTTCTTTCATCGCCTCCCTCTGCCTCCCTTCTCCTCCCCTGCGCCTCCCTCCTCCTCCGTCTCCATCCAGATCATCGGTGTGACTGCTGCGCTACACTAATAGTCGCTTGTTGAATTAGAAATCGCGCTCGCCTCTCGTTTCGCCCTCGCCAGCTCTGAGCAGGAGGTCGCTGCCACATGGCTTCTTTTATTTTTTTTCCTTTAGACGAACTGCGGGGCTGAGAAATGAGTCATCTTCACTGAAACATGCTCACCTGCTGCAGGCTGGAGTAAAAGGCCAAAGCACAGAAGTCAAACAAGCTCATTACCTTTTATCCAGGACACCTCCAAAATTGGACCCTGAAAATTGTAAGAGGAAGCGTAATGGCGGCTGGAGGGGCGGCGGCGGGAAGAGCTGAGAGCGTGTCCATTTACCACGACAGAGAGAAGCGACCGTGAACGAGAGATAGCTGCGTTCATGAGCTGGTGTGGAGAGGCACAAAATGTCTATTTCAGGGCCTGGTTTCAGTGAGTCACAGGCTTTGGAACACTCGAGGCTGCATGTGAGCTGATCCCAACACTTTCTGTTCTGGCTCCTCTTTAAAGCAGACGTGATTTTGGGGGGTATTTAGTATTTACGATGCATTTTGTGCATTTTAAACGGCAGAATCGGCTGCTTAAAGGGAGATATTACACTATTATCTATGTTCTAATGTCGTTTCCTCGTCACAAACAGACCGGGAGTCGTGTCGTTTTGTTTCATTCTCACATGTTTAACACACAAACCATGCAGATTTAGGCTGAGTTCTTCTCTCAAAACACTCTGGTCCACCTCGTGATGTCATGAGGTGATACAGGAAGTGCTCCACTGTGTTTTTAAACTCCACAGACCTTCACTAGATTCATTATGTGACTCCAAATTAGCCGCTGTACCTGCTCTAGCCTCGATGAGCCTCATTTGACTGGAGTGACGTCACACTCACTCAGTTCACTTCTTTACACAGTCTGGGGTCTCTCCGCAGATCTGACGTGTGACTTGGGACGGTGGCGTCAGCTCCGTAGAGACAGATAACAGTTACATAGTGATATTTGCTTCTAAACTCGTATAGAAAGAGCTTTAAGTTGTATATTTATGTCTTTAAACACTTCGTTTTCTGTCTCTCCATTTGGGAATTCACTGCAAAATATCCACGGCTCAGATCATTTCAGCTCTGGATTTGCCCATTTCTACTGAACTAAAAGAAAAAATCGAGCTGTTAACTTGAAAATGACCACTTCATGACATCACGAGGTGGAACAGAGCGTTTTGAAGCTTGGAGACGTACAGACTAATAATAAAGTGTGACTCAAAAAACACAACTCCAGGTCTGTTTTTGATAAAGTAACACCATTATAACATGATTTAAAGCTACAAAAGTCAGTTTTGAGTAAAATATATGACCTTTAATAATAGAAACAGCTCATTACTTTCCTGTTGCACCTCTTTTTAGTGATATTTCCCTTTAACAACCAGCAGATTTCGCCTCGCAAACACGGGCATTACGGCTGTATGACACAAATAGGATTAAAAGTGCATTACGGAGAACAGGCCTGTCATGAAAACACACTTTTTATATATCGCTGAAGTAAATATAAACGATAATATTGAAACTAATTCATGCCACTGACACAAACGCAGTAAATAAACAGCAGAATGAAACACTTTAGTCGTGAGTTTGTATCTGTCATGAGTCATAAAGTTATTTAATCAACCCTCCACAGCTCAAATCTAATCGTAGAACAGGAAAAATAACATGTGTGGAACTGTAAGTCGAGCTAGTTTTACTCTGACAGGTCTAACTGAGGATTTTCACTAGAATCATTTGGATCATTTCAGCTCTGGAATCGACAATCTCCACTGAACGAAAGGTTAAAGGTTAAAACCGCACTTCCTCAGGTGTATTTCCTGTGTTTCTTCTCGTTCCGTCCCCTGACACGAGCCGCCACAGCTGCGTCGTCCCAGTTTTTCCATATGTGAACAGAGATGTACAGTGTGAAGAGGAAGGGGGATAAGACAGGACCCTGAGGAGCCCCGGCGCATTCCCAAGTCTTACTGTTAGTTGGAGATTCCTGTAATAAAAGCAGTACCGGGGCAGGGAGCAGAGTGCGAGCCAGGGTCCGGGGACGTGGAGTGCAGGGACGGAGACAAGGCGAGCAGAACCAGAGCGAGGAGCAGGGTGCAAGGCAGGGTCCTGTGACGTGGAGTGCAGAGACAAGACAAGACAGACTGTACCAGGGCTGGGAAGCAGGGTCGGAGCAGAGTCAGGAGCGAGGGAGCTGGGACGGTCCAGGGAGCACGATCTGGAGAGTAGCAAAAGTCCAGTGAGCGAGGTAACAGCGAGCAAAACACAAAAAGCAAGGTCTAGCAAGATAATCACGTTGACACGCGGACGATCTGGACCCGAGTGTTAGGTCCTGGCTTCTCTTATTACCGGCAGGTGGTGCTGATTGAGCTGATGAGTTGCAGGTGCGCGTGGGAGGAGCCAGGAACTCCGCCCAGCTCCAGACTCAGGCAGGTGAGGGAGGGAAAGAGCAACATGCACAGGGCAGGAAATACAGGAATCATGACAGTGGGACATTTTTTATGATCGTAATAATCGGCAACAAAGATAATCGTCATTACATCACCATAATGTGCAGAAAAAAATGACTTATCCACAAGGGAGTTGAAAGGGGGGACAAAGAGGTCTCTTGTCGCAGGGTTTAGGGGCCCAGAATTGGACTCTCTTCCTGTTAATTTGTATTAGAGGGGGGCCCATGTGAGACTTCTTGCCCCTGACCCCTAAATTTCAGTCGACGGCCCTGCTCTTCAAACAAATCTGCCTTGAATTTATTGAATTACAGGTGTTTTATAGCTTAAAAAGTGCTGTAAAAACACACATTCTTGCTATGCGTACGCTTGGGACGGGACAATTGTGATAAAAAAGCATAGGCAATAATCGTTCGTGGGACATTTTATATAATCGTGATAATCTGCAACAAAGATAATCACCGTTATATCACCAGAATGTGCAAAAAAACAAAAAAAAACACTTCTGGGACAAAGAGGTCTGTTGTCCCGGAGTTTACGGGCCCAGAATTGAACTCTCTTCCTATTAATTTGTATTAGAGGGGGGCCCAGGTGAGACTTCTTATCCCGGGCCCCCAATTTTCAGTCGACGGCCCTGCTCATCCAGAATATTCCCGCTGGATCGTCGTTTTTTTACTGATGACAAAGTACAAGACTAAAACAGTCCTTTAAACATGGAACTTACTCACATCCAGAACATTTTAAACTGTCAGTAACTTTAATAACGATCGTGATTTAATCGTTAACCGTGATTATTTTGGCCGTGAAAATCGTGACAGTGAATTTCTGTATCGTCCAAACTTAACTTCTCAAATCTGTCTCCGAAGATTCGAGGCTGATTTTGATTCGACGCCTTTGAGAAACTGAAACTGATTCAAAATATGAAACCTGGAACGATGTTTTTTAGGTCAATATAATTTTTTTTGGTGATTTTTCATCTATACGACCTGATTTAATCTGTAAAAAGTTGAATAAATAACTTGTTTGACTCATTACAGATGCAAGCTAATGAAAGCGTTTCATTCTGCTGATGATTTTTAACAATATTGTAGATTTATAATAGTTTTTGTGGTTTAAATCGGCGTAAATGAGTTAAAATATTATCGTTTATCGTCTAAATTTCCTTCATCGATGCATCAAACTTCAAAATGTGACAGGTTTATGTGCGATTGGCCACACGTCTCTCCATCTAAACATAGTTAGCATAATCATTAGCGTTGCAGTTGTTGGTGCCTCCTCGTCCTCCTCGTCCTCGTGCGGTCCCGGCGGGCGAACGTCTGTGGCAGGTTTGGCGTTTTGGAGCAGGTCCCACCCTCTCCGTCGTCCCGGGGCAGAGCTGGCTCTTCACACGGGCTCAGACAGAGACCTCAATCTGCTCGGTAAATACTGGGATAAGTTTGGCTCACGGCGGAGAGAGGAGGTACCGATGACGAAGAGGCGCGGCTCAATCTGCTATTTTAAGAGCGTGGACCCAGACGACGGACTGGGACCTCTGAGTTCAGGGGAACGAATCTGCCAGGGTGAAATTTCAGAATGTTTTTGTACCAATCGCTCATATTTTTGATGTTAATTTGAGATGTGTTTAAAGCTGCACGATGTCACTTCTCTGGGGGAGGGTCCGCTACCTGCCTGACGCCATGGAGATGATTTGTCAGGAATGTTCCACAGTATGGCATGAAAATTATCTCTAAAAAAGATATTATATCCTAAAAAACAAAACAAAAAAACACCCCAAAAAACAAACAAAAAAAAACAACTAAAAAACTTTAATTTTTACTGCGTGTGGGCTCTCCTCTCCACTGATCTGACCTGGAACTTGGCCTAGTGGTTCAACCTGATGTCTCCATGGAGTTGCTTGGAATGTCCCACAGTATGACTTTAAAACTTATTTCTGTTTTATTGCTAAACGAAACAAAAAAAACAAAAAACAAAAAACATGCATCCTCACTGTTTGTGGGCTCTCCTCTCCACTGATCTGACTCGGAACTTAACGTAGTGGTGTAACCTGCTTGTCTCCATGGAGATGCTTTACCTGGAATGTCCCACAGCATGGCATTAAAACTTTTCTCTGTTCTATTCCTAAAAGACACAAACAAAAAATAAAATGAAAAAAAATGGAAAAACTAGTTTAAAAAAAAGCATTCTTACTGCGTGTGGGCTCTCCTCTCCACTGATCTGACCTGGAACTTGGCCTAATAGTCTAACCTGCTTGTCTCCATGGAGATGCTTGGAATGTCCCACAGTATGACATGAAACTTATTTCTGTTTTAATGCTAAACGAAACAAAACAACCAAAAAAACCATGCATCCTGACAGTGTGTGGCGTCTCCTCTCATCCTCGCTCCTGATTGGTTCTTTGGTTGCTATGATACTCGAGGTCAAAACTCCAAATATGGCTCTTAGCTTCATTTGGAGCTGAGGGTGACGTCGCACTCGCTCAGTCCATTTTTCAAACTAAAACTCGTCTAAAAAGTCCAAAGTGAAAAACAGTGGTTCAGAGTCAAATCCAGTGAATTCGACTCAAACGCAGAGAGGATTTACTCCAAATCGACGCCTGTGAACATAAATTATCTATTTTCGGACGTGGAAGGTGTGAAAACGCGAGAGTGACAGGCAGACAATGGAAGGTGAGGAGACACATTTGAAGCGTCTTGGCAGAAAAGCAAATGAGGGATGTAAACGCCTCCTGCTGCGGCGGAAATGTCAGCGGAGCCCTGGGGAGGCATCGATTAACCTCCGCACCTCCTCTGCACTTCCTCCACACCTCCTCCGCACCTCCTCCGCACTTCCTCCACACCTCCTCTGTCACTTCCTCTGCCACCTCCTCCGCACTTCCTCTGCACCTCTTCTGCACCTCCTCCGCCCTCCTCTGCCACCTCCTCTGCCACCTCCTCCGCACCTCCTCCGCCACCTCCTCCGCACATCCTCCATACCTCCTCTGTTACCTCCTCCGCACTTCCTCCACACCTCCTCCGTCACCTCCTCTGCACCTCCCCTGCCACTTCCTCTGCACTTCCTCCACACCTCCTCCGCCACCTCTGCACCTCCTCTGCACCTCTTCCGCCACCTCTGCACCTCCTTTGCATCTCCTCTGCACCTCCTCTGCACCTTCTCCATCACCTCCTCTGCACCTCCTTTGCCACTTCCTCTGCACCTCCTCTGCAGCTCCTCTACACTTCTTTCGCCACCTCCTCTGCCACCTCCTCTGCACTTCCTCTGCACCTTGTCTGCCACTTCCTCCACCACCTCCTCTGCACCCTCCTCCATCACCTCCTCTGCACCCTCCTCCGCCCACCTCATCCGCCACTTCCTCTGCACCTCCTCTGCATCTCCTCCACATCTCTTCCGCACCTCCTCTGCACCTCCTCCGTCACCTCGTCTGCACCTCCTCCGCCACCTCCTCTACACCTCTTCCGCCACCTCCTCCACCACCTCCTCCGTCACTTCCTCTGCACGTCAGCTGCACCTACTCCGCCACCTTCTCCGCCACCTTCTCTCCTTACCTCCTCCATCACCTCTTCTGCACCTCCTCCATCACTTCCTCTGCACCTCCTCTGCACCTCCTCCGCCCGCTCGCCCGCCGCAGATGGGGATGGGCAGAGTCGGAGTCGTTTGTTTGAGGGTCGTGTTCAGTCCAGGGTGAAGTTCTAAACTTGCTGCTAAACGACGGATATTTTGGGTTTTTGTTCAGACTTTGATACAAAAAAACAGCAAATTGTTTCATATTTATAAAGTTTTAGCTGTTAAGTTGATCAAAAGTTGAAAAAGAAAAGGCATCATCTTTAACTTTCTGTTGGGTGTTTTTTTGTGAAGTACGAAACAAAAGTAAATTAATCGAACCTTTGCCAAATTATCCTTCGCTGAAGTGCCTTAGACGCAGACGTGTAAATGGACGTAGCTAATGTGCTAACGTGCTAACGTGCTAACGTGCTAACCGCCGCGTTACAAACAGGAAGTGAACTCGATTTACTTGTATTTTCTACAAACTTTGAAGTATTTATGTTAATGTTTATGTTCTCTCTCCTCCTCCTCTCTCCTCCTCTCTCTCTCCTCCTCTCTCTCTCCTCCTGCTCTCTCTTCCTCTCTGCTCCTCTCCTCTCACCTCCTCTTCTCTCTCCTCCTTTCTCCCTCCTCTCTCCCCTCTCTTCCTCTCTTCTCTCTCCTCCTTCTTCCCCTCTTTTTCTCCTCCTCTTTCTCCTCCTCTCTTCTCTCTCCTCCTTCTTCCCCTCTTTTTCTCCTCCTCCTCCTCTCTCCTCTTCCTCCTCCTCTCTCCTCCTCTTCCTCCACCTCTTCCTCCTCTCACCTCTTTCTCCTCCTCCTCTCCTCTCTCCTCTTTCTCCTCCTCTTCCTCCTCCTCTCCTCCTCCTCTCCTCCTCCTCTCCTCCTCTCCTCCTCTCCTCAGTCTGCTCTCAGTTCTCCAAAGGCGTGTACGCGATCATCGGTTTGTACGACAGGAAGACGGTGAACATGCTGATGTCGTTCTGCGGGGCTCTTCACGTCTGTTTCGTCACTCCCTCGTTCCCCATCGAAACGGCCAATCAGTTTGTGATCCAGCTGCGCCCGGAGCTGCAGGACGCCTTGGTCGGGGTCATCGATCACTACCACTGGACCAAGTTCGTCTACATGTACAGCTCCGACTCAGGTACGTCCCGCCCAGCCCCACACCCATCATCACTTGTTTCAGCCTCGTGCTCCGGGCGCCATTTTGAGGACCTGTCAGAAGTTGTTGCATGTTTTGAACTGTATTTATGGCACATTTTTAGGCTGAAATCATCATCATCTCACTGAGCCTCAGGAATCGACACGTGAGACAAATAATATAAAATGAGAGAGTAAGAAAATAAAATATGTCACATTTTTGAGTTTTTAGAGCGAAAACGGTGGATTTAATGGATTTAACGTGACTGGATTTGTTTGTGGAAAAAGTGTCACACGAGATTTTACATTTGGACTTTTTTATGAATGAACTGATGAAAACTCTTTTTACTCACAATGAAAGTGTTGATTTTTGTCTTAAAAAGTTTGATTTTTGATTAGATTTATTTTTTTCCCCGCACTCTCATACACAGACTCACATGAGGAGGTGCAGCTCGTTAAACAGCTGCTGTCAGTGTCGTTTTCATATCGTCATGACGACACTGAGTCGACTGTAGCACGAGTGTTTGTGTTATATACACCTGCTCCTCCTCCTCCTCCTGTTCCTCTTCCTCCTTGTCCTCCTCCTCTTCCATCACCTCCTCCTCTTTCTCCTCCTCTTCTTTGTCCTCCTCCTCTTCACCCTCCTTCTCCTCCTCTTCTTCTACTTCCCCCTCCTCTTTCTCCTCCTGGTCCTTCCCCTCCTCTCCCTCTTCCATCACCTCTTTCTCCTCTTTCTCTCCTCCTCCTCTTCTTTGTCCCCCTCTTCCCCCTCCTCCTTCTACCTCCCCCTCCTCTTTCTCTCCTGCTCCTCTTCCTCCTTGTCCTCCTCCTCTCCCTCTTCCATCACCTCCTCCTCCTCGTCCTCCTCCTGTTCCTCTTCCTCCTCATCCTCCTCCTCTCCCTCTTCCATCACCTCCTTCTTCTCTTTCTCCTCCTCCTCTTCTTTGTCCTCCTCCTCTTCCCCCTCCTCCTCTTTCTCCTCCTGTTCCTCTTCCTCCTCATCCTCCTCCTCTTCCATCACCTCCTTCTCCTCTTTCTCCTCCTCCTCTTCCCCCTCCTTCTCCTCCTCTTCTTCTACTTCCCCCTCCTCTTTCTCCTCCTCTTCCTCCTCCTCCTCCTCTTCCTCAGATCATCTTTGTACATCTGTTTTCTGTTTCCCATCATGCATCTGTTCCAGGTGTTTTAGAGCCTGAAGCTTCTGTTTTGTTTGTAAAGTTCATGGAGTAAAACCATCGCTGTCGGACGAGTTAAATATGTCTCGTCCCACAGCGTCTCGTCCCTCAGCGTCTCGTCCCTCAGCGTCTCGTCCCTCAGCGTCTCGTCCCGCAGCGTCTCGTCCCGCAGCGTCTCGTCCCCCAGCGTCTCGTCCCGCAGCGTCTCGTCCCTCAGCGTCTCGTCCCGCAGCGTCTCGTCCCGCAGCGTCTCGTCCCCGCAGCGTCTCGTCCCGCAGCGTCTCGTCCCGCAGCGTCCTGTCCTGCAGTGTCCCGTCCCATCCCACAGCGTCTCGTCCCGCAGCGTCCCTTTCGCAGCGTCTCGTCCCGCAGTGTCCCGTCCCGCAGCGTCTCGTCTCGCAGCGTCCCGTCCCGCAGTGTCCCGTCCCGCAGCGTCACGTCCCGCAGCGTCCCGTCCCACAGCGTCCCTTTCGCAGCGTCTCGTCCCGCAGCGTCTCGTCCCGCAGCGTCTCGTCCCGCAGCGTCTCGTCCCGCAGCGTCCCGTCCCGCAGCGTCACGTCCCGCAGCGTCTCGTCCCGCAGCGTCTCGTCCCGCAGCGTCTCGTCCCGCAGCGTCTCGTCCCGCAGCGTCACGTCCCGCAGCGCCCCGTCCCTCTGCGTCCCATCCTGCCTCGTCTTGTCCCACAGTGTCGCTCCACAGAGTTTGAGCCTCTTCAGAGATCCTCTTTTACTTTTATTTTATTTTATTTATTTTTTTACATTTACCTTTTTCCGTTCAGGCTGCAAATATGAACAAACATAAAATATTCTAAAATAGTAAAAAAGCAGGTTAGCTACGTCCAGCTACGTCCATTTATATAAACCGTCTGATCTGGAGGTGGAGCCTGTCTCTCTGAGGTTGGTGGTTGTGATTGACAGGTGGATGAACCAATCAGAGAGACTCATGATTCTGTGTCAAAACTAACACGGCTCTCACAGGAAAAAAGGAAAAAAGAAAAAACGACTGAAGAACGACAGGCTTTTGTAACATCAGAGAAAGGGGGAGAAAGAGATAGACAGATAGATAGAAAAAAGAGAGAGACAGAGAGAGAGAAGGGAGAAGAAGAGGGCAAGAAAAACAGCTATAAGGAGAGGGAGACAGTGAGAAAAAGAGAGAAATAAAGAGAGGGGGAGAGGGAGAATGAGATAGATAGATGGAGGGATGAGGAGAGAGGGAGAGGGAGAAAGAGATAGAGAGATATATAAGGATAGAGGGAGAGAGAGAAAGAAAGCGAGAAAGATAGATAAGAGATAAAGGGAGGGGAGAGGAAGACAGAAAGATAGATAGAGAAAGAAATAGAGAAAGATAGAAGGAGAGGAAGAATGAGAGCAAAAGAGAAAGAGGGAGAAAGAGGACAAGAGAGAACTAGCGATAAAGAGAGGTGAGAGGGAGAAAGAGAACGAGATAGATAGATGGAGAGATAAAGAGAGAGGGAAAAAGAGAGATAGAGAGATATATAAGGATAGAGGGAGAGAGAGAAAAAGAGCGAGAAAGATAGATGAGAGATAAAGAGAGGGAGAGGAAGAAAGAGAGATAGAGAGATATATAAGGATAGGGGAGAGAGAAAGAGAGAGAGAAAGATAGATAAGAGATAAAGGGAGGGGGAGAGGGAGAAAGAGAGATAGAGAGAGAAAGAAATAGGGAAAGATCGAATGAGAGGAAGAATGAGAGCAAAAGAGAAAGAGGCAGAAAGAGGACAAGAGAGAGATAGCGATAAAGAGAGGGGAGAGGGAGAAAGAGAGCGATAGGGAGATAAAGAGGGAGAGAGGGAGCGATGACCCCGGAGTGATGGAGCGGTGGATGGAGTCTGTCCGTCTCTAACGGCCGGTCGTCTGTTGCCTGGATACGGCGCTCACCCTTCACACTGGGTTATTTTAAGCCTTTAAGAAAAACTAATATTTACTCGAGACGAATTTGACTCGAGTGAAGAAACAGAGAAGAGCCAGAGACACTTTTACAGCTGGAATGTTCCACTGTGCGGCATTAAACTCAACTATCTCCATGGAGACAAGCAGCTGGCACCAACGGTCAGAGTTACAGGTCTGCTCTGTGGAAAGGCGATCCAGCTCACACCAAGAAGGAATGTTTTTTTTGTGTTTTCTCTTTCAAAACAGCTGCAATTGGAACAATGTAAGAGACAAACATTTAATGCTGCACTGTGGAACTTTCCAGGCAAAATAAAACACTAATATATCGCTGAAAACAGGCAGATCGTCTTTTCCAGAAATGTTCTAATGCTCAAAAACAGACCTGGAGTTGTGCTTATTATTAGTCTGTCACGTCTCCAAAGCTCAAAACGCTCTGTTCCACCTTGTGATGTCATCAAGTGGTAGTTTTTTTCAAGTTAACATCTCCTTTTACCTTTAGTTCAGTTGTAGATTGGCATTTCCACACCTGAAATCATCATCCAGATCATGATTCTAGTGAAGGTGTGTGGAGTTTAAAAACACAGATGAGCACTTCCTGTATCACCACATGATGACATCACAAGGTGGAGTGTTTTTTTCTCAGTTTTTGAGAAGAACTCAGCCTAAATCTGCAGGGTTTTTGTGTTAAACATGTGTGAATGAAACAAAACACAGCTCCAGGTCTGTTTGTGACGAGGAAACGACATCAGAACAAATCAGAACATAGAGTAACATGGGCCGTTTAAGGTAATCTGGGCCGTTTAAGTTAATCTGGGCCGTTTAAACGACAGATCGCGACGTGCTGGATCAGCCCTCGGTTCATATTTTTCGTTAAATGTCTCAGATTAGACGTTTGTATCGTTCTGTTCCTGACATTTACACCGTCTAAAATCCTTTTCTATTTTGTTTATGATGAGACTAAATCAAATCATCGATGAACATGAGGAAATCCATCGTGATTCTGTTTGTTTCGTGTCGTCGGTTTTACAACAAAACTCAAAACTGTCACCATCGTCACCATAGCAACGTGAAATATATGAAAGGTGAGGCTCTTTTTCTTTGTAAAAATGTGGAGATTTGGGGGATTTTTGTTGTAAAATGACCAGATGTGGCCGTGGAGACGTGATTTATTCTCTTTTATGACTAATTATTTGCACATTTTGCTGTTTATTTGTTGCAGCTCGTGTTTTTTAATGAAACTGTCGATGTAAAACTGTTCACTGGGATTATCTTTCATGATTTAAATCTTAATTAGTGACATAAAGTTGCTTCATTGTTCGTCGTGATGTTTCTCTGTGGCGACGTATCGAGTTGAACGTTTTCTCACAGCCGCAGCAACGACAAATGAAAATGAAAATTAATGTGATTTTGCACAAAGAGAGACCCGCCTCTTCTTCTTCTACTGTAACATTTATTGAACAACTAAATAGCTTTTTTGCATTTGCATCCGGCGAATGTAATTTATATGAATGCCGTCCCATTAATTAAACATTTAAAACAATTGTCTAAATGGAGCGAGGGAAAGCTGCAGAGAAGCAAATGAATGTTATTAAGATGGTGGTGGCGTCTGAATTTAATTATACTTTTGTGATGATGCTGCGGTCGTAACGCAGGCCGCTGGAATGTAGAACGACGTGTTTGGAGCGGCGCCTGTCCAACGAGATAACGACGCAACCGGCTGAACTTTCGATTGTTTTACATTTTGTCTGTAGAAGAAGAATAAGCTCGTTTCTGTATAATTCTGTGTCACAGTCTGTGTTGCTGACGTCCCTTTGCCCCATTATCTCACATGTGTTTTATATTTCTGCCTGTTTTGGGGCGTGGCTGGTCGGTTAATCATGGCGTTGTCGTAATGTTCGGGCTGGAGGGACCAAAGAATTCAGAACAGTTTACAGAGTTAATTTACAACAGTGAATTAAACAAGCAAATGATGGTAGATCGGGCGAGGAGCAGGGAGCAGGGTGTGAGCCAGGTCCAGGGTGTGACGAGAAGTGCAGAGAGGAAGACGAGGAGGCAGTACCAGAGCAGAGAGCAGGGTGCAAGCCGGGGTCCAATGACGAGAAGTGCAGAGACGAAGACGAGGCAGACAATACAGGAGCAGGGAGGCAGGGTCAGGAACAGAGTCAGAGACGAGGGAGCTGAGTCGGTCCAGGGAGCAGGAATCTGAAGAGCAGCACAATTCAATGAGCAGGGAGAAAGCAGGCGACAAACATGCGCTAAGCTGAGCAAAAGTAGTCACGTTGACACGCGGATGATCTAGCACCGAGTGTCTGGTCCTGGCTCCCCTTATCCACGGCAGCTCCAGACTCAGGCAGGTGAGGGAGGGGAAGGAGCAACACACGAGGCAGGAAACACAGGGATCATGACGGGTTTTCTCTTGCGTTCTTGTTCTTTGTCGCTCTCACTCTGCACCTCCTCGCCCTCCACACCTGGAGCTCGCTCTTCGTCATCGTGCTCTTCCTCGGCTCTGGCTACTGCTCGGTCCAGGCCGTACGATAGCTGTTAGCTGCAGTTAGCCTCTTGTGTTTGACCTGGTGGGACTGTCCTGTTTTCATCTTTTGTTTGATCAGGTTAGTTTGGGGATGGTTTTAGTTTAATGGTCCTTGTGCTGCATCGTTTTGTTCTGTTTGGCTCATCAGCTCCATCTTTCTGTTGTTACATCGTTTTGAACCCGGGAGGAGGGAGATTTGGGCATTTTAAAGTAAATTAAAATTAACTTAAAATAAAGTATTTAGCTTTTCGTAACCCGTTTGACTCCTGTGTCCGATTTAATATGTTTGATCCACCCGAGTCGTAACAGACGGTGTAACGAAGCGACTAAGTGAGTGTGACGTCTCCAAATGAAGCTCATCGAGGCTGGAGCAGGTACAGCGGCGAATTTAGAGCAGAGTTTCATATTTGGGATTTCGACCACGAGTATCATAGCAACCAAAGAGCCAATCAAGAGTGAGGATGTTGAAGGTAACGCCTCTTCCCGCCCACACCGCTGGTTTAGCAGGGAGTGAGCGCTTAGCAACGCTGTCAATCAAACCTGTGGGAAAGACGACCTGATTTGTCTGTTATTAATGTTCATATGTTGATTTACAGACACAAAAGTGAAATAAAAACCCCAGGATCATGTAGAGGGTTAATACGAACATTTAAGACCAAAATGAGTCTGACAGCAGCAGAGTCCTTCTGAAATAGAAAAAAAAAAAACAAAAAAAGAAAAAAAAACCCCACATTGTTTTCTTCATTTTTGTCTTGTTAATGTTGCTTATGAATTAATTTATTATTATTTATAGATTTTATTTAATTTTAATGTTTTAATTTGATTTTTATTTAGTTTTAATATATAATTTTGATATTTATTTAATTTATTTTATTAGATTTTATTTTATTTTCAGTTGGTTAAAAAGCATGTACAGTTTAAATAAGGATAATTTTTCACAAATTTGAGGGAAATTGATGCATTTTACATATTTTTTGTTATTAAAGTCATTTTTTGTTGTAAGTTGATCTATATTTCTTTCTTTTTTGTTTTTGTTTAGGTTTTATGTAGCACTTATAACAATTTTTTTGCGTGAAATTTTTTCTTCTTCATTGGGCCATAACAGAAAATCATTGAGAAGCCCTGAGTTACAGAGACGAGACACAGTTTCCTGGTGGACGGAGCCGGAATCGCGCCTCTGATCACTTCCTGTTAGCTGTTGGCGGCTAACAGGTTAGCTACGTCCATTTACACAAACAGTACACAATGATTTTGCCCAATATATGACAAAAAATCACTTTTTTACATCCAAGAACAACCCCCTCCTGCGTGCGTTTGATAGTCCATTACTGATCATAAACAGTTTTCATAAAATGGCCGCTGCTGGTGTTATTTCTTCTCTCATTTGCCTGGTGCCTGGGCGGCTTATTGCCTGCGGCCGTGGGGTGGTTATGACAGTCACTTTCCATTATAACATGACTCTGTTTCCGCCTTTGAAGCATACACATTCGTAGCCTCTTTGCTCCACCAGCTAAGTCTTATTTATACGCTCCATTGTCGTGTTAAAAAGACGGGAGTTTGTTGAGTGTAAACAGGGAGGGGACAGAACAGAGATATGAACAGACCGGGCGCTGATAAGCTGAGAGAGGTTGACTTTATGACTCCTCACATCTTATGCATCAGAACAGAACATTCTCAGAGCTGATAATGAGATTCAAAACACTAAATATAGCCCATAGTCAGCGCGAGTATCTGGAGTGTGTGTCCGCATACATAACACACAGACATTACAGGATTACTAATGAGCTATTAAGATGCCAGGGAGAGTTGCAGGATTATTATTACAGGCGTATACATAATCGTAAACAGAGAAAAGAGTGGAGTCAAAGCAGCTAATGGGGCCAGTGCTTCTCGATCTGCAGTGTCAGGTTTATGTGGAGGAGCTGTCCAAGGTGCTGAACGTCCACACTATATTTATATATGTCGCGCTTGTTTTCATATGTACAAGCTGTTTTTGTTGCAGTTTTATTTACATTAATCATCATTTTTGGATATAAATAGGTATTTTATTGAATTCAAACCTATGAGTTCAAATTGCAGATATAATTTGTCAGATAAAATGTTTTTAGACGCAATTCTTTCTGTTTCTGGGCTTTAACCAATCCTGTATTAGATATTCTGTTGGGTAGAAAGGCTGTATATCTATATATAAATAGACATTGCTAACCCGCTAGCTGCTGTGTTGCAAAATGTATTGTTCTGTGCATCGTTATTATTATTATTATTATTATTATTATTATTATATTATTATTATTATTATTATTATTATTATGTTATTATTGTCTAATTTATTTTTTTATTATTTTATGTTTGTTTTTATTTTTTTTAATTAATTAATTTATTTTAATAGTAGAAGTTTTAAGTCAAATCTGTCAACTGGACAAAACGTTGCAAGAGTGAAGACGTTTCGCCACTTCTTCAGTTTTTGTGAAGTTCTTAAGTTAAATGTGCAAGAGAAATAAAAAATGAATTGAATTAATAAATCACAATCATTGAAACAGCCTCATTTTAACCTGCTCCTGTCGACATGTCACACTGCTGCGTGTCAAACATAGACTGTTTATATAAATGGACGTAGCTAACCTGTTAGCCAACGCCGTGTTACAAACAGGAAGTGATCATGTGCGCACTTCTGGCTGAATCAAGTCTGGCTCCAATTCACTTTCTATTATCTGTACCTGCTGCTGTCAGACTCATTTTGGTCGTAAATGTTCGTATTAACCCTCTACATGATCCTGGGGTTTTTATTTCACTCTTGTGTCTGTAAATCAACATATGAACATTAAAAATAGACACATCAGCTCCTTCTTTACCTGAGGTCGCTCCTGTTAGCGTTAGCAACAGGTTTGATTGACAGCGTTGCTTAGCGCCCGCTCCTTGCTAAACCAGTGGTGTGGACGGGGCATTAACTTCAACAGCCTCGCGCTCCTGATTGGCTCTTTAGTTGCTGTGACACTCCAAATATGCAATTCTGCTCTAAATTTGCCGCTATACCTGCTCCAGCCTCGATGAGCGTCATGTGACTGGAGCTGGACGCTGTGGTGACGTCACACTCACTCTCTCTGTGGTTGGATATTATTTCCTGTTTCAGTGGGAGCAGTGAGGCTGGAAACAGTGTCGCTGTCCATGGTGCTGAACACACAATGTCGAGTCCAGTTACAGTAATCTGTTCTGTTATTGCGTCGTTTTCTGTGTCTTTTTTGAGTTGAGTTGTAAGTTTTATTAATGCTGCTTTCATGTACGGTGTTTATCAAAGCATAATGTAACAAAAAAAGTAACCATAAAAACACAAAACAAAAGTGACTGAGCGCTGGTCCCGGTTACAGCTTCAGTTGTAACAGTCGTCCATGCGTCTCCGGACCCGGCGGCCTTATTCCTCGATGATGAACGGCTGTGTTCTCGTGCGTATCACTAGTGTCAGAGCGAACACTAAATCTGCCACCCCCAAGGACCACAGTTATTCACTCATGAACAACTAAAGAACGGCAAAATACAGCACACAAAGAAACTGCGCCGCGCCACACGTTTCTCAGTGTGGGGAAGTACGAAAAGAAATAAACAGCAAAAATACATTTTCTGAATACTAATACTAACCGTGTTCCAGTACAGTTAGTTTTTGATGTAGCGCCCCCTGCCTGTCAGATCCTCTCAGTCTGTAACACAGTTTAAGACTTAAACCCACCTCTCCTCCCTGGTATTTAACACTACACAGAATATACAGCTGTTTAATGTTTGTTCAGCTCAGTTGTTTTAAATGTGCTGTAGAAATAAACTTCAATTTAACTCGAAGTGAAAGTCTGAATGGATCATGTAACGGATTACATCACAAAACTCATTTTAAAAGTCCATATTAAGCTGTTTTCTGATCTATGTTCTAATGTTTCCTCGTCACAAACAGACCTGGAGTTGTATAATCATCATAAAATCAACATTAACAGAGAAGAGGCAGAATAAAACTGTTTCAGTCACAGCAGCGAAACAGAAGTGAGCCTGGATTTAAACATCGTCAAAGTCGAGACTGTGTCACAACTTCAGCCGGAAGTGAGTCTTCAGGAAGTGAGACAGATGATTCGACATGTTTAGTCCTGGTTTAGACCCTGGTTTAGTCCCGGTTTAGACTTTGGTTTAGTCCTGGTTTAGACTTGGTTTAGTCCTGGTTTAGTCCTGGTTTAGACCAGTTTAGTCCTGGTTTAGTCCTGAATTAGTCCTGGTTTAGTCCGGGTTTTGTCCTGGTTTTGTCCTGGTTTAGTCCTGGTTTAGTCCTGGTTTAGTCCTGGTTTAGACCCTGGTTTAGTCCTGGTTTAGTCCTGGTTTAGACTTGGTTTAGTCCTGGTTTTGTCCTGGTTTTGCCCCGGTTTAGAACTTGGTTTAGTCCTGGTTTAGTCCTGGTTTAGAACCTGGTTTAGTCCTGGTTTAGTCCTGGTTTAGACCCTGGTTTAGTCCCGGTTTAGACTTGGTTTAGTCCTGGTTTAGTCCTGGTTTAGTCCCGATTTAGTCCCGGTTTAGTCCTGGTTTAGACTTGGTTTAGTCTTGGTTTAGTCCCGGTTTAGACTTGGTTTAGTCCTGGTTTAGTCCCTGAAGTCCTCAGAGTGTGACATGGTTCTTGTGGCACTCAGATCTAAAGTCGCTGTTAACTTGAAAACTACCACTTCATGACATCACAAGGTGGAACAGAGCATTTTGAGCCTTGGAGATGTTACAAACTAATAATAAAGTGTTACTCAAACATGTGAATGAAACAAAACACAACTCCAGGTCTGTTTTGAGGCGATAGTAGCATTAGGACATGACTTACACCTCAGGAGAATCAGTTTGTGTAATATCGGGACATATTCCTCCAACTCTGCTCCAGGAAAGAACGAGTCTCTCATTATTTAGGCACTTTCGATGTGTGCGTTGGTCATTTGTGTAGTGTGGGACGTCATCCATCTTTTATCCCATAATGACCTGATGTGGAACGGGCCTCGTGAATCGCCTGGAGAGCAGCTGGCGTGCATTTTAATAAGGCCGTCCAATCATCTCTCTCAGACAGATCTTGTTGTGTCTGCTGGAAAAGCCATTTAACATTTGATCTATTTGCATGGTCAAACAGGGATGAAAGATGCTCCCAAACATTGCATTTACTCGCACAATGGCAGACAATAAAAATAAATGGGATGGCGCGTGTGTTAGCATATGCTGTCTGATTGCTACACAAAATTGCAGGAATAGGTATTGTGGAGATTTTTAAAATGGCTCCACGTCTTGGTTCTTTTGACAGATCACCAGCCCCTCGCTCACACATTCCTCTCGCTCAGGCCCGATCTGTTTTACGCCTTTTTTTCTGCAAGATAAACCCAAAGTGGTCTGCTGTTTTATACCAGGTGTGTATTTGTATTCCAATCGATCTGAGTCTGTTTCGAAAATAGTAGCGACTAATGGTTTAGCAGATGTCTTCAAACGCTGTCCCCCCGTCCTCCTCTGTGTCTGTTTCACAGTGATGGACATTAGGACCGTCGCCATAGAGATTATCGATTTAAACCAAATATTATATTTTGAATGGGAAAAAAGGTCGACTGAATGTTTAGATCTGGTTTAGTCATGGTTTAGTCTTTTATTAAGAGAAAACGTTGCTGGAACCCATGAATTGTGGGGTTTCATAGACTGTTGGAGATGGAGATCTGATCTTCTGCTGAGGAGACCTGAGCTCGTCTGATCGGGGACTTTTGATTATAACTGTGACGTAAACCCGCTGTTTGTTTCCTGTTTGAATGTTGTGTTTGTGTCTTTTTATGTTTGTAAAGTAAAACTTTTGAAAAAAAAATTAAAGAAAAAACGTCCCCCCTCTCTCTGTAACTGCTGCTGTCAGACTTTATATTTTTGTTCTAAATCCATCCATGTTCTTCCTCTTATCTGGGGCCGGGTCGCGCGGGGGCATCAGGGACTCCCAGACTTCCCTCACCCCAGACATGTCCTCCAGCTCCTCCAGTGGGACCCCAAGGTGTTCTCAGGCCAGAGAGACATAGTCCCTCCAGCGTGCCCTGGGTCTTACCCGGGGCCTCCTCCTGGTGGGACACACCCAGAACACCTCCCAGGGAGGCGTTCAGGAGGCATCCTGAGCAGATGCCCGAGCCTCCTCAGCTGCTCCTCTCGACTCCTCCCATGTGACTGAGCTCCTCACCCTGTCTTTAAGGGAGTGCCCTGCCACCCTGCGGAGGAAACACATTTCGGCCGCTTGTATCCTCGATTTTGTCCTTTCGGTCATGACCCAGAGCTCAGACTCAGCTCCTTCTTCACCACAACAGATGATACAATGACCACATCCGTGCAGACGCTGCACCGATCTGTCTGTCAATCTCGCGTTCCATCCTTCCCTCACTCGTGAACAAGACCCCGAGATACTTGAACTCCTCCACCTGAGGCAGGGACTCACCACCCACCCAGAGAGGGCAAGTCACATTTTTCCCGTCGAGAACCATAACCTCAGATTTGGAGGAGCTGATTCTCATCCCAGCCGCTTCACACTTTTCACACTGCAAACCGCCCCAGTGCTGCAGGTCCTGGCTCGATGAAGCCATCAGGACAACATCATCTGCAAACAGCAGAGATGAGATCCTGTGGTTCCCGAACCAGACCCCCTCCGGCCCTGAACCAGACCCCCTCCAGCCCCTGAACCAGACCCCCTCCAGCCCCTGAACCAGACCCCCTCCAGCCCCTGAACCAGACCCCCTCCAGCCCCTGAACCAGACCCCCTCCAGCCCCTGAACCAGACCCCCTCCAGCCCCTGAACCAGACCCCCTCCAGCCCCTGAACCAGACCCCCTCCAGCCCCTGACTGCGCCTAGAAATTCTGTCCATAAATATAATGAACAGAACCAGTGACGACCGGTTTGTCACTGGTTGGTCTTAAATGTTCGTATTAACCCGCTCCACATGATACTCTATGATACTCATGGTTGGATTTCTAAATATGGAACTCTGCTTCAAATTGTCCACTGTAACTGCTCCAGCCTCGATGAGCTTCGTGACGTCTCACTCAGTCCACGTCTTTAGTCTGGGGTTTCAGGCGACTTCACAACAGTCCAACAATATTTAATGCAAATGACAGAAACTAAAATAAATATTGTTCAAATGCAGATTTCTGTTGTAACACAGAGATCTTGGGTTTTGTCATTAAAAGAATTGATCAGGTTCAACATTTGTGAATGAACCCTTTTGGATATTTCAAAGTACAATATAATCAATAGGTCAATTAAGTGTAGCGCCCTCGTCTGGGAGGATGGCATCATCACACTCCAGAAAATCCCTGTGAAAAAGAATATTCTTCAAAATCCCTCTATCATTTCTCGGGCTTTGAAGATGTAAAACAGTGTGGAACAGTACGAGCCTCATGAAGAAAAGTGAAAAGTGAATCGAGTCTTTGTACAAAACCACATCACAAACGAATCGTGACCCCTTCCTCCAGTCGTCTTTGCATTTTTACAATTCCTCTTCTTCATTTGGATAATATCGGCCGTAGTTACCACAGATGAAACTGCTTTATTTACTCAGCGCAGCGACTAAACAACGATGCCAACCCGAGAGCGAGCGATCTGATTGGTCGGGTGCCAGCAGCAGCGCCAAATGAGTGTCGAAGTGAGTCAGAATGTAAATCAGAGCCGCAGATCAATGTTTCCTCTAATGGCCTTTTATTTCCTGTCTCTACACGAGCCCGGGGCCCGCCGCCCCGAGCCCACAGAGCGGCGTCTGCGTGATGCCACAGTGTTGGTGACAGAGTAATTGAGTAACGTCACCTGTAATTGGTTGTTGGAGCGTTAGATGTGCTCGTGTTGTTGTGATGTCATCTGAGGCTGTGTAAATCCAGTTCTGCTTTAATCCTGGTTTCGTTCTACTGTGGAACATTCCGCTGACAGTCATTGACTGCAGCTGCTGTAATTGCTGGATTAAAGGTGCGCTAAGTAACTTTTCTCCTACAGAGGCTGCCACCTGTACTTGTCGCCATGGTGATGTAATTATTTGGCCTTGAATGTGCAGCAGTGTAAAGAAGTGACTGAGAGAAAGTGACGTCACCCACAGTGTTCAGCTCCTACTGAAGGTCAGAGAGGCCAGTCCTGGTTTAGTCCTGGTTTAGTCCTGGTTTAGTCCCGGTTTAATCCTGGTTAAGACCTGGTTTAGTCCTGGTTTAGTCCTGGTTTAAACCCAGTTTAGACCTGGTTGAGTCCTGGTTTAATCCTGGTTAAGACCTGGTTTAGTCCTGGTTTAGTCCTGGTTTAGTCCTGGTTTAAACCCAGTTTAGACCTGGTTGAGTCCTGGTTTAGTCCTGCTTTAGACCCGGTTTAGACCCGGTTTAGTCCTGGTTTAGTCCTGGTTTAGTCCTGGTTTAAACCCGGTTTAGACCTGGTTTAGTCCTGGTTTAGTCTTGGTTTAGTCCTGGTTAAGTCCTGGTTTAGACCTGGTTTAGTCCTGGTTTAGTCCTGGTTAAGTCCTGGTTTAGACCTGGTTTCGTCCTGGTTTAGTCCTGGTTAAGTCCTGGTTTAGTCCTGGTTTAAACCTGGTTTAGACCTTGTTTAGACCTGGTTGAGTCCTGGTTTAGTCCTGGTTTAAACCTGGTTTAGACCTTGTTTAGACCTGGTTTAGTCCTGGTTTAGTCTTGGCTTAGTCCTGGTTAAGTCCCGGTTTAGACCTGGTTTAGTCCTGGTTTAGTCTTGGTTTAGTCCTGGTTTAGACCTGGTTTAGACCTGGTTTAGTCCTGGTTTAGACCCGGTTTAGACCTGGTTTAGTCCTGGTTAAGTCCTGGTTTAGTCCTGGTTTAGTCCTGGTTTAAACCCGGTTCAGACCTGGTTGAGTCCTGCTTTATTAAATCACGCTATATGACTCTTGTTAGGTTTTTTTTTAGGTTTTATTAAAATCAAATGACATCATATATTTTTTAGGGACGCACCGATACGATACTCGTGTCTGATATTGGTGCCATTATGACATTTTTGTAATATCAACTTTGAAGTAGATTTATAAAAGTGATGTAATAAGACCATTTGGATAATTCATGATGTTCAGTCTCTGCTTCAGTATCAGCTGACATCGTGCGTTGCCAGATACTTATAGCCAAAGTAAGTAGTAAATGGACATAGCTAACCTGCTAGCCGCCGCGTTGCAAACAGGAAGTGACCATGAGCGCACATCCTGGCTCCATTTCACTTTCTGTGTAAAAACTGCGTCCTCTCTCTGTAACTGCTGCTTCAGACTCGTCATTTTGGTCTTAAATGTTTGTAAAATGGTGATTCTTGGAGCTGACGATGTTTCGCGGTGGCCGTGTTGTTGCGGCTGCAGGTTGAGGCTCTGTTTGTGCTGCCGCCGCTCACCTGTGCACGGCTCTGTTTAATAGACACTTTTCCTCATTTCACTTTATCACTAAAACCACAGGGGCCTTTCTGACGGCGTTTGTCTAATGCAGTTTGAGTTTTGGCACAGCTTCGGCTCTGTTCTGCAGTTGGGTTCATTCATCTTCTCAGCCGTAGTAGAGCCTGAAACACTATGAAATTAAACAGCTTATAATGTATCCCTCAGTGTAAAACCGTTTTGAAGCATAATCGAGCCAGTGGATTGTCAGCTCCAACACTTAATGAATGAAATCAGTCAAACCTATGTGCAGTTATACGGTACATAAGTCACTAATGAGGCTAAACGACAGATTAAAGCTGCATTATGGAACTTTTCTGGTTGCGGATCAGCTACACGCTTGTCTGAGATGTCATAGCTTTGCCTGGAGTGTTTTATAATTCGATAAATGTAAGACAAAAGGTTCTATATCACACAAAAAAATGATTCTTGTAGCTTTAAGTCATGATCTAAAGCTGTTACCTCCTCAAAAACATTCTCACATGTTTGAGTCACACTTTATTATTAGTCTGTAACATCTACAAACCCTCAAAAGGCTCTGTTCCACCTTGTGATGTCATGAAGTGGTAGTTTTTAACAGTTTTTAACAGCTCCTTTTTCCTTTAGTTCAGCAAAGATCGACAATTCCAGAGCTGAAATAACCATCCAAATGATTCTAGTGAAGGTGTGTGGAGTTTAAAAACACAGCGGAGCACTTCCTGTAATACCACATGATGACATCACAAGGTGGAACAGAGTGTTTTTCAGTTTGAGAGAAAAAGTCTTATGTGTTAAACATGTGTGAATGAAACAAAACACAACTCCAGGTCTGTTTGCGATGAGGAAACGACATTATAACATACTGTAGATCAGAAAATAGAAAGTTTAAGTTTAATGCCGTACTGTGGAACATTCTGGGTTCCAAGTAATACTCTACATGGAAATAATCAGGTTAACAGACCATCTATGAAGTTAAAATGATTGAAGTCTATAGTAAAAATGATAAAATGTACGAGTTTTAGTGGTAGTATAAGACAAAGCAAACCTCCTCGTCGGCGCAGGAGGAGGTGCAGGAGGAGGTGCAGGAGGAGGTGCTAGATCCATGACCAGACCACAACAGTAAAGATGAGATGTTGTTGTTTTATTTGGATGGGAAAAAAAGTCCTTTCCCATCTGTATCCAGGCTCCAGGCTCATTTTCAAACCTGTACTGACCCGATGCCCTTCCTCCTCCAGGCCTCTCGGTGCTGCAGAAGGTCCTGGACACGGCGGCGGAGAAGAACTGGCTGGTGACGTCGGTGAACGTGGAAACCATGACCGAAGCCTCGTTCCTCAAAGTGTTTCAGGATCTGGACAAGAGGAAGGAGGGTCAGATCATCATCGACTGTGAGACCGACCGCCTCACGGGGATCCTCAAGAAGGTAAAGAGCTCTCCAGGTTTTTTTTTTACTCACGCTCTGTTCACCGTGTGATCATGTGACTCTGACAGACTCCTGGGTTTGGACCAATCGTTCTGGTTCAGATCTCGAGTCCTCGTTTTAGTCTTGGTTGATGCTAGCCTAGTTTTGGTTTAAATTGGACATATTTTAACTTATTTTGGTAATGCTGTTGTAATTCCGGCTTTGTCCTTGTTGAAGTAGTAATAGTAAAAGAAAATTCTGTCACTGGAAGCAAAGTTTTAGAGTGACCAGAACTGAAGAAGCAATTCATCCAAGCTGCGTCTTCAGTTCTGGTCAGATCACTGCTGGACACTGCCTTATATGTGTCTGAAGGGAGAAGCTAACGACACTGAAGCTAACACTTGTTTTTTGTTCACAGTTTCTGTTTGTTGGCTTGGTTTAATGAGCTACACAAGTGTGAACTGTGCCTGAGTCATGTTTAGCATAATCGTTCAGGCCCCTAATGGACGCTCTCACATCTGTTAGCATACTGGCTAGCACTACTGTTTTCTTTGGTTAGATTTAGTTATAAACAGGAAATAGAAGATGTCTCCATTTCTGTTCAAAGAAGGATTGTCTTTCCAAACATAAAACTGCTTCTTTAACTCTCCTCTCGAACCATTTCTTTTCTCTGGCTCAGATCTGAACCTCACTCTCTTCTGAGGAGGTGAGTGTGTTTGAGATGTAGATGAACAGCAGACTGTGGTCCTGAGCGGCTCTTACGACAGTGTTCGTACATTCTCTTATGGAGCGACTGTTTTGTTTCTCGCTGAATGGAGTCGACACATTACTTTTCCTTTGTTCGAACCAGTTTCTGTCTTAAACTGTTTTTAGGTTTGAAATACACGGGAATTTCATACTGTTGGAAAATCCTCTGAAGCTTTTCGGACGCACCATCTGTGTTGAGGGACGGTTACACCTGATACCCTCTAGTTTTAGACTCTTGTGTTTTTCGGACAACAAAAAACGTTTTGTCCAGTTACAGATTTAGATTTTTCATTTGCTGTGGATCAAACCTGGACGACAGAGGAATTAAACAGATGAATTCATAATAGTAATACAAACGCAGTGGATTTATAGAACACACGTGGCTTTACAGTACAGTTTTACTCACTCCATGTATTAACCGGGTTGTGGTAAGTTAATATTGTCGCCACAGCTGCCCTGGGGTCGACCGACAGACACAAAACTGACAATCTACGCCTTAGTCCCGGACACATCTAAAGCCTGTCCGTCCATGGGAGTGGATCTCTCCTTCACTGTGGTTCTCCTCGAGGTTTCTCTTTTTTCTCACTGGGTTTTTGGAGTTTTTCCTTTGCCGAGAAGAAGGGTCTAAGGACAGAGGATGTTCTGGGACAGTTATCCATTGCATGTTTTCTGCTGATCAATTTGTTTCTGTTTCATTGTTGATTTTCTAATTCTGTTGGTTAATCAACTCATGTTCAGCCCTAAGAGGCGTCTGCTGTCGTGATTTTGGACTTTACAAAAATAAATTGAATTGAATTGAAGTGAATCTACGCCATGAACCACTCCGACTATCACCAACACTCACACACAAACTGCATTTGTACACAAGCATCATGCCTAAGGACACAACAACACCACTGTGCACCAGATATTCCCAGATATTCCCAGATATTCCCAGCAGTCTCCCATCCAATTACTTACCAGACCCGGCCTTATTTACTGTACCTTCTGAGATCTGACGGGATTAAGCCGTGAGGTTGGGCAGTTTTATCTCTTCAGACCTGATCAGTTTCTCGTTGAGAGCTGGTTTAGAGTCGAGTTGTGTCGTCTGCCTTCGGGGGGCGCTGTACACGGTAAAGAGCTGTGAACTGTTTGGACACCTGCCAAGTCTTGTGCAATCCCTCTGCAATCATAAGTGCTGTTTCGTCATGTCCACAGCAGACGAGTAACTGAATCAAAACGCTCGGCTCACTGAAGAGTGGCACAAATCGGATTAATACTAAATGGATTCTGCTTTTCCTTTTCTTTTCATTATTTATTTCCTGCAGATATATTTATTATAAGTACCAAAGTACGTTCGTTCAGTGCCAACTTTCGGTTCCTTGGCTTTAAATGTCCACGTCGACGAGCCAATAAATACACAGCACTGATTTATTTAAAGGCTCCATAATACACTATTCTCTGTTCTCTGTTCTTTTTTTACTCATCACAAACGTATTTGCGCTGAGTTCTTCTCTCAAACAGAAAACACGGGGCTTTTACGCTCTCTCAAAGTCAAAGAGCGTCATAATAAATCCACATCCAGTCACAGTCTGCAGGGTCCACGTAAAGATGAAGCCAAACAGATAATATGAACCAAACTCCGCCAACATCCCGCTCCTCGTCCTCGTCCTGATAAAAGTCACAAATAAACGTGGTGTAGTAAATATATCCAGTGTGGAGTGAGCGTCTGGGTGAAGTTGAAGCCAAACAGATAAAATGACCCAGAACTCCTCCAAAATCCTCTCCCTCGTCGGTTCCTGCGTGACCATTTCCGGCGTAATGTGATGTTTCTGCAGAGTTAAAACGAATGAACAAAACACCACAGAAAACAGCTGAGACGAGGCAGTGGACAGGGAGCTGCCGGTGGGTCAGGGATGTCACGTTAGCCCTATAGCGCCGGATGCTATCGCCGCTGATAGACTCGCAGTTGTGGACTTTCCATCACCGTAATTCCGCAGCCAATCGTGCTTTATGTAAATTCAAACGGCGTCTCAAAGCTGAAGCATGAGGCTCTTTAAATATGTCACTGTCATTACGATAATGTGCTTACGTCGCCCTCCAAGACGACCAATCAGAGCGCAGGAGCCTACCAGACAGTTATTTGATGCGTCAAAGGAAAAATAAGGATGGATAGAGGTGTAAAATAGAGGAAGTACACGCTGATACTTACTTTAACATGATTTTATGGTTAAAAAAAGAAAAAAAAAAGTCTAGGCGAGCGATAATGGTCTATAATGTGCTCAGTTATGCAGGGAAATGCAGGTGGCGAATGAATTATCTTATTTCTGTTCTATTTCTAACAACATTTAAGGATGGAACATATTTTGTTATTAATATTTGCCATTAATTTACTTTATAAAAAATACAGGCGCCATAAAAAGAACAGGTACAGGTATCTGAAAAAGGTATCGAAAAGCAGGGATGGTTAAGGTTCTGGTCCAAGTCTTATACACACACATACATGTACTTTATTATATATACACATCCATATACTGTACTATACACACACATACATGTACTTTATTATATATACACATTCATATATTGTACTATACACACACATACATGTACTGTACTATACACACACATACATGTACTTTATTATATATACACATACATATACAGTACTATACACACACATACATGTACAGTACAGTGGTCCTTGGTTTATCGTGGGGGTTACGCTCTAAAAATAACCCACAATAGGCGAAATCCATGAAGTATCAGCTTTATTTTTTACATTATTCTCTCTGTTTCTTGTCTGTCAAACCCCTCACCACACACTTTATACACTTTTCTCACACAGGCATTAACATTTTCTCACATTTCTCTTGTTTAAACACAAAGTTCAAACCTTCGTCGGTGCCTTTGTCGGTGCAGAACGTTTCATCGACATTGTGGGTTTTGTCGGGGAGAAAACTTGCAAACATACAGCACTTCAGAGTCACACTGATCCAACATTTATGTAAATTTGTCTGACACATTCTGTACTGTACAGGAGACACGGAGGAGACTGATGGACAATGGTCTACAGTCCCTCAGCCAATCAGGACGCAGAACACAATGGTCTACAGTCCCTCAGCCAATCAGGACGCAGAACACAATGGTCTACAGTCCCTCAGCCAATCAGGACGCAGAACACAATGGTCTACAGTCCCTTAGCCAATCAGGACGCAGAACACAATGGTCTACAGTCCCTCAGCCAATCAGGACGCAGAACACAATGGTCTACAGTCCCTCAGCCAATCAGGACGCAGAACACAATGGTCTACAGTCCCTCAGCCAATCAGAACGCAGAACACGATGGTCTACTCCCTGTATCTCCGAGTCGTTTGTTGCTCTTTCTCGTGTCTTTTGTCTCTTTCAGGTCACTTTACACAAACACAAACAAAATTTAACATCAGTACTTTTATAACGAACAGTAAACAACTTTTAGCTTCATATTCAGCTTCTAAAAGACGTTAAACTCATCTGAAGTGAAGCCCCGCGTGTTTCCTGTTTGTGCGGCGGCTTATGGGAGCGCCTAATTCATCCTCGTGTTTCATCATATTTGTTCACTGCAGCAAACATGTAATTTCAAAGCCGCCTCACGTCTTTACTGTTACGAAACAAAGCAGATATATGAAATGAAGAGTGGAGGGAAACGGGGGCCGGCTCTGGCTTGTTTTTCAGTCTGGAGCATCAAGGACGAGGCAGATTAATAACACAATAATACTGGCATTTGGGGCTTGTAATTATTCTCTGACAGAATCAAAAAATGACCCCGTGTTGCATTGTGGGAGAGACGGCGAGACTGGACCAACACCATTTACATTTCAGCCACTCGTAATGATCTGATATGAGCCGTATTTGCATAAGCACAAGAGGATTAAAGGGCCCGTATGAAAACAAACGCTCTGTTCCACCTCGTGATGTCATCATGTGGTGATACAGGAAGTGCTCCGCTGTGTTTTTAAACTCCACACACCTTCATTTCTAGAAACATTTGCATCATTTCAGCTCTGGAATTGCTGATTTCTGCTGAACTAAAGGTAAAAAGAGCTGTTAATTTGGAAAAAAAACTACCACTTGATGACATCACAAGGTGGAACAGAGCATTTTAAGCTTTGGAGATGGTGCAGACTAATAATAATGAAACAAAACACAACTCCAGGTCTGTTTTTGAGGAGGTAACATTAGAACATGATTTAAATCTCCTAATAGTCCATTTTGTGTAATATAGAACCTTTAAAATGTGATTTTTTTCTTTTTCGTCTCTTTCGCTGATAGACTTTGTGAAGGGAAATGCAGTTCAGCCGTCCGTTTGGCCGAGCTTACAGAGCCACTTTTGATTTTGTTCTGGTTCAGAGCGCATTCAGGCCTGGTGTAGTCTCGTTTAATCCTTTCTAAAATGAGTCTATAATTAGCTGTGGTCACATTGGTTCTACGATGGGCCGGTTCACTCTGTTCTCTGCTCCACAGTCGGGGTCAGCTCCAGTTTACAAATGTGATTTTGTTTTAGTTTAGACCTGCCTGAATCCAGATGGAGTGTTGTTCTGGTTATTACACTTTGTTTAATCCTCATTTAGGCTTCACAAAAACTAAACCAGGACTAACCTGGTTTAGTTTTTGTAGTTAGACCTGGTTTAGTCCTTTTTCAGTCTTGGTTAAGTTGCGGTTTAGACCTAATCTAGACCTGGTTTAGTCCTGGTTTAATCCTAGTTTAGTCTTGGTTTAGACTCTGTTCAGTCCTGGTTTAAACGCGGTTTAGTTCTTGTGGAGACTTGGCTCAGTCCTGGTTTAGAGTTAGTTTAGACCTGATCTAGCTCTGGAATAGATCTGGTTTAGACCTGGTTTAGACCTGGTTTAGACCTGGTTTAGTCCTGGTTTAGACCTGGTTTAGTCCTGGTTTAGTCCTGGTTTAGCCCTGGTTTAGTCCTGGTTTAGTCTTGGTTTAGTCCTGGTTTAGAGCTGGTTTAGACCTGGTTTAGTCCTGGTTTAGTCCTGGTTTAGACCTGGTTTAGTCCTGGTTTAGTCCTGGTTTAGTCCTGGTTTAGACCTGGTTTAGTCCTGGTTTAGTCCTGGTTTAGTCCTGGTTTAGACCTGGTTTAGACCTGGTTTAGACCTGGTTTAGTCCTGGTTTAGTCCTGGTTTAGTCCTGGTTTAGTCCTGGTTTAGACCTGGTTTAGACCCGGTTTAGTCCTGGTTTAGAACTGGTTTAGTCCTGGTTTAGACCTGGTTTAGTCCTGGTTTAGACCTGGTTTAGACCTGGTTTAGACCTGGTTTAGTCCTGTTTTCTCGTTCTAGTTTGAACACACTTCAGTTTCTTGTTCAAACACAGCTCAGGTTTTTCGTGCTTTTCTGTCTCTCGTCTGATTTATGACGTCCTCGTCTTGTCATAATAGATCTAGTGTTTCATAATAAGAAAGTGCTGTGTCTCGGAGGGTCAGGTCTGTTCCCTCATGTTTGTTCTGGTGTTTGGTCCATTGTTCGTGTTTGTTCTGGTTCTGGGTCTATTACTTTGTGTTTGGTCTGGTTTCAGGTCCATTGTCTCATGTTTGTCCTGGTTCTGGGTCCGTTCCCTCGTGTTTGTTCTGGTTCTGGGTCTGTTCCCTCGTGTTTGTTCTGGTTCTGGGTCCGTTCCCTCGTGTTTGTTCTGGTTCTGGGTCTGTTCCCTCGTGTTTTGTTCTGGTTCTGGGTCTGTTCCCTCGTGTTTGTTCTGGTTCTGGGTCCATCCCCTCGTGTTTGTTCTGGTTCTGGGTCTGTTCCCTCGTGTTTGTTCTGGTTCTGGGTCTGTTCCCTCGTGTTTGTTCTGGTTCTGGGTCTGTTCCCTCGTGTTTGTTCTGGTTCTGGGTCCGTTCCCTCGTGTTTGGTCTGGTTCTGGGTCCACTGTCTCGTATTTAGTCTGATGCGTTCGTGGTTATTGATGGCTTGCTGTGTACAGTTAAGGTTCTGGGTCCATTCCCTCATTTGTTCTGGTTCTGGGTCCATTCCCTCGTTTTTGGTCTGATGTTAGGTCCATTACCTCATTTGGCCTGGTTTCAGGTCCATTCCCTCATGTTTGGTCTGGTGTTTCGTCCATTGCTCGTATTTGTTCTGGTTTTGGGTCCATTCTCTCATGTTTGTTCTGGTTTTGGTTCTGTTCCCTCGTGTTTGTTCTGGTTCTGGGTCTGTTCTCTCGTGTTTGTTCTGGTTTCGGGCCCGTCCCTCATGTTTGGTCTGGTTCTGGGTCCGTTCCCTCATGTTTGGTCTGGTTCCAGGTCCATATCCTCATGTTTGGTCGGGTGTTTGTTGCATTGTTCGTGTTAGGTCTGGTTCTGGGTCCATTCGTCATGTTTGGTCCGGAGTTGGGTCCATTACCTCGTGTTTGTTCTGGTTCTGGGTCTCTTCCCTCGTGTTTGTTCTGGTTCTGGGGTCCATCCCCTCATGTTTATTCTGGTTCTGGGTCCATTACCTCGTGTTTGTTCTGGTTCTGGGGTCTGTTCCCTCGTGTTTGTTCTGGTTCTGGGTCCCTTCCCTCGTGTTTGTTCTGGTTCTGGGTCCGTTCCCTCGTGTTTGCTCTGGTTCTGGGTCCATCCCCTCGTGTTTGTTCTGGTTCTGGGTCTGTTCCCTCGTGTTTGTTCTGGAGTTGGGTCCATTCCTCGTGTTTGTTCTGGTTCCGGGTCCATCCCCTCGTGTGTTTGTTCTGGTTCTGGGTCTGTTCCCTCGTGTTTGTTCTGGTTCTGGGTCTGTTCCCTCGTGTTTGTTCTGGTTCTGGGTCCGTTCCCTCGTGTTTGTTCTGGTTCTGGGTCCATTCCCTCGTGTTTGCTCTGGAGTTGGGTCCATCCTCGTCTTTGGTCTGGTCCGTCCCTGGTTATTGATGTCTTGCCGTGTACAGTTAAGGTTATTGCATCTCTTCTCGCCTTTTTTTAGTTCTGCGATCGGGACAGCCCCTCATCCATCACCCCCCACACCTGCCACTGGCTCCGCCCACACCAACCCAAACAAACCCTCTGCTGCTCCTCCACTCCCCCGCTCCGCCTGCCTCCTCCACCTCCTCCGCCTGTACCATTCATCTTCACAGATCACAGATAATATCACAGTTCTTCGTGTGTCTGGTTCATATAAAACTGTGATGTTGATGTTGGATGTTCAGGTGTCTGCCATGGCCATATAAATATAAATGGACGTAGCTAACCTGCTAGCCGCTGTGTTTCAAAACAGGAAGTGATCGTGTGCGCATTTCCTGCTCCATCGACTCACATCACAAGGTGGAAGAGAGAGTTTTCTGTTTGAGAGAAGAACTCAGCCTAAATCTGCAGGGTTTGTGTTGTAGTTGTTTGAACTTGAGTTGTGTTTTGTTTCATTCACACATGTTAACACACACACACCCTGCAGATTTAGGCAGAAAACACTCTCTTCCACCTTGTGATGTCATCAAGTGGTAATACAGGAAGTGCTTCACTGTGTTTTTAAACTCAGTTCACACACCTGCATTTCTAGATGACATACAATTGGGTCATTTCAGCTTCTGCAGTTCCCAATCTCTATTGAACTTTGAAGGTAACAAGAACGTAGCTGTTAAAACACTACCGGTTGTATGTCACTTCATTTGGACATTCAGTTTAATTGCTGGTTAATGGCTCTGATTTGAGCTTCTGTTTGAATAGATGTAGACAGAGTATAATAAATGTCAACGCAGCTGTGTCCCAAACAGAACTCCAGTGTCTGTTTTTGAGGAGCTATGTAGTGGATGTAGTATTAGTACATGACTGTAGTAACTTCACAAGTAGATCGGTTTGTATGTGTAGACCTGGTTTAGTTCTGGTTTGGTCAAAGTTGGTGGGTGTTTAATTTGCTGGTTAATGGCTCTGATGTACAGACTTGTAAGTCTGTAGTCTGTTTGAAGTAAGACTGACTGTAGGTGTAGTCTGCCTCATTCATCTAGTAGACGCGGCAGATGCTCGATGTAATGTAGTAGACGGAGCGCAGCTGTGTCCCAGTAGGGTGTGGGTAGATCGTAGTAGATGTAGTGGGTGTAGTAGATGTAGTAGTGGATGTAGTAGATGTAGTAGATGTAGTAGATGTAGTAGCGTAGTAGATGTAGTAGATGTATAGATGTAGTAGATGTAGTAGTGTAGTAGATGTGTAGATGTAGTAGATGTCGTAGGTGTAGTAGATGTAGTAGTAGATGTACTAGATGTAGGTGTAGTAGATGTAGTAGATGTTAGTAGAGTGTAGTAGATGTAGTAGATGTAGTAGATGTAGTAGATGTAGTGGTTGTAGTAGTAGGTGTAGTAGGTGTAGTAGGTGTAGTAGATGTAGTAGATGTGTAGTAGGTGTAGTAGGTGTAGTAGATGTAGTGTGTAGGTGTAGTAGATGTAGTAGATGTATGGTAGATGTAGTAGTAGTGTAGTAGGTGTAGCGGGTGTGTAGTAGTATGTAGTAGTAGTAGGTGTAGTAGTGATGTAGTAGGTGTAGTAGTAGTAGATGTAGTAGGTGTAGTAGTAGTAGTAGGTAGTAGGTGGGTGTAGTAGTGTAGTAGATGTAGTGTAGTAGATGTAGTGGTGTAGTGTAGTAGATGTAGTGTGGTGTGGGGTGTAGTAGGTGTAGTATGAGTAGGTGTAGTAGGTGTAGTAAGATGTAGTGTAGTAGATGTGGTGTAGTAGATGTAGTAGATGTAGGGTGTAGTAGAGTAGTAGTAGATGTAGTAGGTGTAGTAGATGTAGTGGGTGTAGTAGATGTAGTGGGAGGTGTAGTAGATGTAGTGTAGTAGGTGTAGTAGATGTAGTAGATGTGGTGGGTGTAGTAGATGTAGTAGAGTGGGTGTGTAGTGGGTAGTAGGTGTAGTAGATGTAGTAGATGTAGTAGATGTGGTGGGTGTAGTAGATGTAGTAGATGTAGTAGATGTGGTGGGTGTAGTAGATGTACTAGATGTAGTAGATGTAGTGGGTGTAGTAGATGTAGTAGATGTGGTGGGTGTAGATAGATGTAGTAGATGTAGTAGATGTATGTGTAGTAGATGTACTAGATGTAGTAGATGTAGTAGATGTAGTAGATGTAGTAGATGTAGTAGATGTAGATGTAGTAGATGTGGTGGGTGTAGTAGATGTACTAGATGTAGTAGATGTACTAGATGTAGTAGATGTAGTAGATGTACTAGATGTAGTAGATGTACTAGATGTAGTAGATGTAGTGGGTGTAGTAGATGTGGTAGGTGTAGTAGGTGTAGTAGGTGTAGTAGGTGTAGTAGGTGTAGAGGTGTAGTAGTAGATGTAGTAGATGTGGTGGGTGTAGTAGGTGTAGTAGGTGTAGTAGGTGTAGCGGGTGTAGTAGGTGTAGTAGGTGTAGTAGGTGTAGTAGATGTAGTAGATGTAGTAGATGCAGTAGATGTAGTAGATGTAGTAGATGTAGTAGATGTAGTAGGTGTAGTAGGTGTAGTAGGTGTAGTAGTTCCCCTCCGAGAGCATTTACAGTGACAGAGCAGCAGAGATGAGAGAAATCGACGTGTTTCTCTGGAGGCTGCTGACTCTGAGTGACTCTAATCGACATGTTTTATTAAAAAGTCGCTCGCACCAAACCAAAAACATTTCCGTTTGGCAGGGCTCCGGTCTCCCTCCGGCCTGCGGGACATTGTTCTGATTTGTTAGTTTAGCTTTAGCTTGTTTTTTGTTCAGTTTGACGTCATAAATAAATCAGCAATAGACCTGTGTTCATGGGTTCAGCGTCATTCCATAGGCGCCATTTTGAGGACTTTTTTCCCATTCTAAACATATGATATTTGTTTTTAAAGCGCTCATGTTATTTCCTCCTCGTCACAAACAGACCTGGAGTTATGCTTTTGTTTCATTCACACATGTTTAACACACAAACCCTGCAGATTTAGAAACAGGAAAACACTGTTCCACCTTGTGATGTCATCGTGTGGTAATACAGGAAGTGCTCCGCTGTGTTTTCTCTCCACACACCTTCATTTCTAGAATCATTCGGATAATTTCAGCTCTGGAGTTTTGCGAATCTCTACTGAACTAAAGGTAAAAACACATAGCGAACTTGAAAACTACCACTTGATGACATCACAAGGTGGAACAGAGCGTTTCCATGGGACCTTTAATTTCTGCTGTAGATTCAGTTACATCGTGGTTTGATTCTAGTTAAACCTAAAATCGTCCTGGTGTCGCCCAAATTCCACTGAAAACCCGTTTATTTGTGGTTTAGTCTTATTTTAATCCTGAGTTACTGATCTTAGATAAAGATTCATTGCGTAACTCTGCTGGTTTCCATGGTGATGTTATTATTTCTGAAAGTTGGTCATGTTGGTCACGTTTTTATACAGCGATTTTCCACCTTCAAGGCTCAAAGTGCTTGTATCGAAGAAACATACTGATACTCCAGTGCGGGATTTGAACCACCAACCTGGACAAACGCTCTACCAACTGAGCCACCGTCGCCCATGGTTACGAGGAAAACCTGTATAACTCCATGGAGACGAGCAGAAGCATCACAAGGACAAGTTTCGTTAGATTTATAGACAAACACACAGGAAACATGAAGGATTGTCCAGGTATTTCTGAGCAATAAAAAACACTTGTAAATGCCACACAGACACGTTTAATGCCATACTGCGGAATATTCCAGACAAAGCTATAACATCCTCCATCAAAAAAGTTCCATAGTGCATCTTTTAAGCCTTAGTCCTGCCTTAGACAAGTTAGTTTCGGTTTTAACCACATGAATATTTGGGAAAAGTTTAATTCATTCATTTATTTATTCATTTGGAAAACGTGTATCGGGTACAATTAAAAAACATTTCACAAGTTTGTTTTTGTAAAAGCTCGAAAAGGAGTGACAAGAAGAAATATGATCAAAAATAGTGTTTGACTTGGGTAAAATGTTCGATGTCGACACCTCACGATTCTCTGGAGGCTTTAAAACGACTCTGAAGTCTTATAGAAGTTATTTGCTGCCAGTTCTGTGTTCTGCGTCCTGATTGGCTGAGGGACTGTAGACCATTGTGTTCTGCGTCCTGATTGGCTGAGGGACTGTAGATCATTGTGTTCTGCGTTCTGATTGGCTGAGGGACTGTAGACCATTGTGTTCTGCGTCCTGATTGGCTGAGGGACTGTAGACTATTGTGTTCTTCGTCCTGATTGGCTGAGGGACTGTAGACCATTGTGTTTCTGCGTCCTGATTGCTGAGGGACTGTAGACCATTGTGTTCTTCGTCCTGATTGGCTGAGGGACTGTAGACCATTGTGTTCTGCGTCCTGATTGGCTGAGGGACTGTAGACCATTGTGTTCTGCGTCCTGATTGGCTGAGGGACTGTAGACCATTGTGTTTCTGCGTCCTGATTGGCTGAGGGACTGTAGACCATTTGTGTTCTGCGTCCTGATTGGCTGAGGGACTGTAGACCATTGTGTTCTGCGTCCTGATTGGCTGAGGGACTGTAGACCATTGTGTTCTTCGTCCTGATTGGCTGAGGGACTGTAGACCATTGTGTTCTTTCGTCCTGATTGGCTGAGGGACTGTAGACCATTGTGTTCTGCGTCCTGATTGGCTGAGGGACTGTAGACCATTGTGTTCTGCGTCCTGACTGGCTGAGGGACTGTAGACCATTGTGTTCTGCGTCCTGATTGGCTGAGGGACTGTAGACCATTGTGTTCTGCGTCCTGACTGGCTGAGGGACTGTAGACCATTGTGTTCTGCGTCCTGATGGCTGAGGGACTGTAGACCATTGTGTTCTGCGTCCTGATTGGCTGAGGGACTGTAGACCATTGTAGGTAGACCAAATTTGGCCGATGTGGATGATTTTAATGGACAGGTCTCCTCGTGTGTCAGTGTGAGCTCGTGGTGAGGAAGAGGAGAAAAGCCCGCAGTCTCTGTTTCTCTCCTCAGGTGTCTTCGTATTTCTCAAATTTGATTTAAATCTGGACAGTTTGATCCAAAGTCCAAAGTTCTCTCTCTGATCCACCTCAGCTCTTCACATTTGTTCCTCCTTCTCTCTTTCCTCTTATACTTTTTATCATCCTCATTACAGAAAGTAAAGGACTATTTTCTCAACGTGTCTGAGTAATTTCGCACGTGTTTCTGTGTTTTCTGTTGCTAGCGGTAACGTGCACATTCTTTTAGACTTAATATATTGTACAAACTGCCGTGATCCTGACACCTGCTCTGTCCATGTTCAGACTGTATTTTTATTCTCTATATCGGGGGTTATTTTTTCCATCTTGTCCTCATTAATCTGCTGTGTCCATCTTAATTATCTGGTTGTTTCTGTTTGTGTCACAGCACCAGCTCTAGTGTCTGTGTGTTCTGCTCGTTTTTGTGTGTTCAGCTCTAGTATATGCGTGTGTTCTGCTCATCAGTGTTCAGCTCTAGTATCTGTGTGTTCAGCTCTAGCATCTGTGTGTTCAGCTCTAGTATCTGTGTGGTTCAGCTCTAGCATCTGTGTGTTCTGCTTGTGTGTTCAGCTCTAGTATCTGTGTGTTCAGCTCTAGTATCTGGTGTGTTCTGCTTGTGTGTTCAGCTCTAGTATCTGTGTGTTTCAGCTCTAGCATCTGTGTGTTCAGCTCTAGTATCTGTGTGTTCAGCTCTAGCATCTGTGTGTTCTGCTTGTGTGTTCAGCTCTAGTATCTGTGTGTTTCAGCTCTAGTATCTGTGTGTTCTGCTTGTGTGTTCAGCTCTAGTATCTGTGTGTTCAGCTCTAGCATCTGTGTGTTCTGCTTGTGTGTTCAGCTCTAGTATCTGTGTGTTCAGCTCTAGTATCTGTGTGTTCAGCTCTAGTATCTGTGTGTTCTGCTCGTGTGTTCAGCTCTAGTCTCTGTGTGTTCTGCTCGTGTGTTCAGCTCTACTATCTGTGTGTTCAGCTCTAGTATCTGCGTGTTCAGCTCCAGTATCTGCGTGTTCTGCTCGTGTGTTCAGCTCCAGTATCTGCATGTTCTGCTCGTCCTCTCGTCTGTGGCTCGTGTTCCTGTCCCGGGGCGTCTCTGGGGGCGGCGTGTTACACTGGGGTCAGTGTAAATAAGAAATGCCACCGTCTGTTATGACCCCGAGCTTCATTAGACGAGTGCACAAACAACCAGTGACTACTACTACTACTATTATAACTACTACTACTAATACTGCTATTACTACTACTACTACTACTACTACTACTACTACTACTACTACTATTATAACTACTACTACTACTAATACTACTACTGCTACTGTTATGACCCCGAGCTTCATTAGACGAATGCACTAACACCCAGTGGACTACTACTGCTACTAATACTACTACTACTACTACTACTACTACTACTACTACTAATACTACACTAATACTACTATTACTACTGCTACTACTACTACTATACTGCTGCTACTACAACTACTACTACTACTACTACTACTACTACTACTAATATTACTGCTACTGCTACTATTACTACTACTACTGCTACTGCTACTACTACTACTACTACTACTATAACTACTACTAATACTACACTAATACTACTTCTACTACTGCTACTACTGCTACTATTACTACTACTACTCAATTATAGAACTGAACATACATTTAAAAGCTGTATAACTATATAGAACATACATCTGCAGCAATTGTTACTACTATTACTGCTACTATTACTACTGCTACTACTACTACTACAATGAAAATATATTTAAAAAGCTGTGCAACAATATATACAACTGCAGCAACTGTTACTACTACTACGACTGCTGCTGCTACTACTCAATTATAGAACTGAACATATATTTAAAAGCTGTATAAATATGCAACATGCAAACTACAGCAACTATTACTACTACTACTATACTACTACTGCTGCTACTACTACTACCACTACTACAACTACTGAAACATGTATTTAAAAGCTGTACACAACTGAAACAAATGTCACTACTACTATTAATGACGAATACTAAGATTACAACTGTTTACTACTTGTATTATCACCACCCATACCACTACACCTACAACTACTTCAGTACTTACTACGTACTACTACTACTACTGCTGTTAGTACTACCCTATTTTTTCACATTTTTGTCTATACTTTTAGTTTTGTTGAGTGTCAGAGGAGCAGAGAGAGTCATACAGAATTATCTATATTTTGCGTAAGATAGTAAGCTAAATATAGATGGCTAGCAGTTAGCAGTTAGCAGTTAGCGGTTAGCGGTTAGCGGTTAGCAGCCGAAACATGTCACGTAACAAAAATAAGAGATTAGCTCAAGACAAGATGCAAGTTTGTTAAGTCAATGAAGTCAGAATCCTGCAAAAACAGAATGTCAAACCTCAGTGAAAACATCTGAAGCACATTTAGCACATTTCTATTGGACTGTCAAAATATTCTCATTATTTTTTGGGACGCTTCAGAAAATATTGACGTTAAAGTTGTTACTATGCTGCTGTCCAAGGATTTCAGAACAATAAAAACAACTAAAAAACCATCGATCGACGTCTTTTAAAGGTCCAGTATCACACAAAACCGACTCTTAGTCGGACGACGCTGAAACCCGTAAACACAGGTCTATTTATAATTTACAGATGAGGTTTTGAGAGAACCGGCCAGTTACCACGAGCTATAGGTGACGGATTATTTCTCCGTCTAAATGTCAGCTCTTATAAGATGCACGACGCTCCAACTCAAAGTTCTGCCTGTTTTTTTTTTAACCGAAATCGAATCACACCATGGCATTTCAGCGCTGACAGTCTGGACGACTTTTGTCACGGCCGCAACAAATAAAAATATGTTTCAATATGTTTTACTCTATAATAAACCACAGGGGATTCGACAGGACGGGGCCACAGGCGTCTGTCCGGGGTCTTAGGGGCCTAGATTTGGACCTTATTTCTATTCATTTATATTTAAAGGGGGCCTATGTGAGGTTTCTTCTACCACGGGCCCCTAAATTTCTGTCGACAGCCCTGATAATCAAATCAGAATCTTGGTCTTAGTTTAGTCATGGTTTAGTCTGTTTAGTTCTAGTTTTATTCTGGTCTAGTCCTGGTTAAGTCCTAGGTTAGTCCCTGGTTCAGTCCCAGTTCAGTCCCGGTTTAGTCCCAGTTTAGATCCGCTTTAGTCCCGGTCTAGTCCCGGTTTAGTCCCGGTTTAGTCCCGGTTTAGTCCCGGTTTTAGTCCCGGTTTAGTCTCGGTTTAGTCCCGGTCTAGTCCCGGTTTAGTCCCGGTTTAATCCCGGTCTAGTCCCGGTTTAGTCCCCGGTTTAGTCCCAGTTTAGTCCCGGTTTAGTCCCGGTTTAGTCATGGTGTAGTCCTGGTTTAGTCCTGGTTTAGTCATGGTGTAGTCCTGGTTTAGTCCTGGTTTAGTCCCGGTATAGTCCTGGTTTAGTCCTGGTTTAGTCCTGGTTTAGTCCTGGTTTAGTCCTGGTTTAGTCCTGGTTTAGTCCTCAGAGTGTGAGATGTTCTTGTGGCTCTCACATGTGGGAGATGTTCTTTGGTTCATGGAGAGACTTGTTCACACTGAGTACTTCCTGGTTCTAGTCAGACTCTCGCAGCAGTGTTCTATCTGGATGTACTGTTCTGTCTTAAGGCTCGTTTGGAGAGGCCAGTGAGCAGGACGTTACAGTCGTCTAACCTCCTGGAGACAGATGCAGGATCAGTCTCTCTGCGTCTGGTTTTCACAGTTTACCTTTGATTTTTGACATGTTTTAAGATGGTAAAAAGTTGCAGATTTTATTGATTTGATGTGGCTGTTAAAGTTCAAGTCTGAGTCCATTATTACCTCTAGATTTCTATCCTGATTTTAAGATTTTAGAGATAGAGACTGGAGGTGACTGACACTTTCTCTATGTTTCTGTGGGACAAAAAACTATTAAGAGTGTTGTCTGAGTTTAGCTGGAGAAAGTTGTTTTGTTTTATCTGCATAGTTGTGGCACTATTGCTACGTATTAACTAGCTTAACGACAGCATGTACATATTAAACTAAAAGGGTCCCCATGATTGACCCCTGGGGCACACCCCACGCTAACTTTTGACCTCTGTATCTGTACTTTTCCTCAAATAACCAAACTGAGTCCTTCATTATTGAGACGTAGATTCATTTTTTGTTAATTTTTCCCGCTACTATCTTGTACTTGCTAAACGTTGATCAGCGTTGGCTCACGGCTAAGTCTGTAGTTCAGAAGGACGACAGAGGCAGATGAAGGACGCACTTGGCCGACAGACACAGAAACATCATATCACAGTTTGGATCTGTTTTTCTTTTCATATTCCGTGCGCTTTAATTTTTCACCAAGCCGCTTTGTGTGTGTCCTGAACAAGGTCGAGTCCTCTTCACTGTACCGAGAGCACTACGGGGATCATGTGACATTGCCAAAGCGGCCCCCTGGTGGCTCTAAGATTTGTAAACAATAATAACACACACAGACGCACACAGACGCACACAGACGCACACACACACACACAGAGAATGGGATAACCTTCTGGAGCTGTTACAGAGATGCTGATTTCTGTCTCCTCTCTGCCCTTGTCTTTCAGATCGTGGAACAAGGAAAGAATGCGAAGAGCTACCACTACATCCTGGCGAACCTGGTAAGACACGCCCACAGTAATTTGTCTTAGTGAAGTAATAATTAAAAATCAAATGTGTTTATGAATCTTTAAGCCCCCGGCGATTTGTTTCTTGAGTCTAAAACAGTTCTGCTCTCAGTTCTGAAGCTGTTTTTCATTCAATACATCTGATACATTATCTCGCCGATTTACGTTAAATGAGGTTCTGGCCCTTTAACTCCGACAAGTTGTGGCTGTAGCGTAGATTGTACAAATAAAAGGACATGGCTAACACGCTAGGAAGTGATCATGAGTGTGCTTCTCGCTCCATCGACTCCATCAGAGCGGTGGCAAAACGAGTCCAGTGGCAAACGAAGACTTAAACGAGAACAACGACTGTTTTTAGTGGAGTTATGGCACAGCACAGGTTTTTACACACATTTAATGCAACGCTCAGGCTTATTCTGAGTTTACTGCTGAAGACAAACTCCACAGAGGCAGGTGAGTGTCAGGTGAATTTAAAGGGACGGAAACACTGTAATTTAAAATGGATTTTTGAGAATTTGGACTCGATCCAGAATCATTAAGACGTAGAATTAGGATCGTCCAGTCTGTACCAGGGCTTTTTTACTTCAGTGCAGCTTTGGAAAAGACTGAGGCAGCAGGCTTCACTCTGGAGTAAAACTTTATGGTCTACAGCTTTATTACAGTTTAAAGAAGACGCTAAGGTTTGGACGTGATACAAACGTGTGCAGCTCCTGGTTAAATAACAGAGAAAGTGCGTCTCTACCTGAAACAAACCAATCAGACTGTGCGTGGTGCGCCCTCTGCAGGATCAGTCACGACACAGCACACAGGCCGCTCCCGTGACCAGGTGACCAACACCCAGGGAAGTAGGGATGAAGTTGCATTTGTTACACGTTTTTCTAAGTCAATTTTGTAAATATGTGAACTTGATGTGGTGGAAACGCAGTTATGGCCTGAGCACATGTCCTGAAGCTCCCGCTAAAGTGTCCGCTCTGTCAGCCTGAGCTATTTGAAGTTTAATTGACAGTAATAAACCCATTCAGGTCCCGGGTCCTGGTTCATGCGGAGCTCTCAAAGGGGCATGAGCCAGGGCCACATCAGACGTGAGCCTCAAAGCAGGTTAAATATAGAGACTGAAAGGCCACGAGAGCACAAAGTGAGTGGGCTGTAGACAGACGTTTGTGAGTCTGTGAGGGGTTTGAAGGGGGAACAAGAGCTTCCACTACAATACAACAATTTCAAAATATTACAGCAGTTTTACTCGTGTCAGCTCGTCTTTTATCAGAGTTTTACGTCGATTCAATGAAAACTGATCGTCTCTGAAGTGAGCTGCACGCACTTACATCAGGTGAGCCTAATGTGGAGTTTTACAGCCTCAAACTTCCACAGAACGACAGCAGTCAGTGCAACGAAAGTTAAATTTAATGCAAAATCCATCAATTTTTATCGCGTAGCCAGGTTTAGGCATAAAACGGAAATACGTTATAATAGACTGCTCCATATGTGTGATGCAGGAGGCCACAGCTGTTCCCTGCCGAGCTGCTGTGAACTTCGAGGGAACTTCAGCCTCATTTTTACATTTTATCAAAAGCTCTGGATCAGATCTTGAGCAGGTGCACTACTTTACTCTTTATATCGCTGTTTTCAGGCTAAACATGACCCGATCATGTGAACACGGCTTCACTGATGACTTCCAGTGTTTGAAGTCGACAGACAATGTTACGTGTTTCGTACATCGTTGCATTTTGTGTGGAGCCATTTTGTAAATTCTGCGGTAAATGGTCAAGGTCACTTAAGGTGCAAATCCAGACTGATCTCGCTCTGTGTTTTTTATACAAATTGATCTCAGAATTCTGCCTCCACTAGTGTTTATGAACTAGTTCCACAGATAGTGACCAACTCCTCTAATAAACGCCCAGGAAACCTCTTGCTGTGTTAGAGATTTTTGTAAAACTGCAACACACAAGAAAATACTTTCACATTACAATCACGCTTAAATACTTGTCTTAGATACAGGGAGTAGACCATCGTGTTCTGCGTCCTGATTGGCTGAGGGACTGTAGACCATTGTGTTCTGCGTCCTGATTGGTTAAGGGATTGTAGACCATTGTGTTCTGTGTCCTGATTGGCTGAGGGACTGTAGACCATTGTGTTCTGCGTCCTGATTGGTTAAGGGACTGTAGACCAGGCACCGACGAAGGTTTGACCTTTGAGAGAGTTTAAACAAGAGAGAAATGTGAGAAAATGTTAATGCCTGTGTGAGAAAAGTGTATAAAGTGTGTGGTGAGGGGTTTTACAGACAAGAAACATATAGAATAATATAAAAAATAAAGCTGATACTTCACAGATTTTGCCTATTACGGGTTATTTTTAGAACGTAACCTGAGGCACTGCACACAGACACTGGGGGCGAGGTGGGTTAAGTGTCTTGCCCAAGGACACAACAACAGCATTTATCTATGGGAGCAGGAAATGCACCTTCAGATCAGTGGACAAGCGCTCTACCGACTGAGCCGCTGTCGCCCTGTAGTCCCTGTGTCTCGGCTCAGGCCCAAATGAAGAGCATTGACAGGGACAGTGGCTGTAGTAGTTTAACCGTGTTATTAATATATGCAGCTGGCGGCGCCATCGCTGTCTCTCTGCGCCGTTTTAGATTAGCTCAATCTCTCTCGTCTCGCCAGTTTGTTAGATTTAATTTTAAATGCTGAAGCTTTGACGTAATAACAGCTGAAAGTGTCTGCAGTCGTTCATTTTGGGACGATGAAACGGCGAGTTCCCAATTATAAGCTCTTCTGTTTCCTCACCTTTTTCTTTTCATTTACTTATTTGTGTTGGGTATGTGATTGTCACTCTAATCTCTCTCTCTTTTTTTCTTCTCTTTCTTCTGTATTTTCTTCTCTCGCTCTATCTCTCCTTCTCTTTATATCTTGTGTTTTTTTCCCCATCTCACCTCTTTCTCGTTCTCTAATGTCTCTACTTTCTCTCTTTTCCCTTTCTCTCTCTCTCTCAAAACTCTCACTCTTGCATCTTTCATTCTCCCTCTCTCTCCCTGTCATATTTCTCCCTCTCTTTTCTTCATATCTCTCCATTTGTACACCACTCTTACTCCTCTCTCTCTCTCACACAGACTCCCTCTCTCTCTCTCTCTTTCATATTTCTCCCTCTCTTTTCTTCATATCTCTCCATTCGTACACCACTCTTACTCCTCTCTCTCTCTCACACACAGACTCCTCTCTCTCTCTCTCTTTCATATTTCTCCCTCTCTTTTCTTCATATCTCTCCATTCGTACACCACTCTTACTCCTCTCTCTCTCTCACACACACACACTCCCTCTCTCTCTCTCTTCATATTTCTCCCTCTCATTCCTTCATATCTCTCCTTCTTACACCACTCCTCCTCCTCTCTCCCTCCCTCTTTCTCCCTCCCTCTCTCCATCTCTCCTTCCTCCTGGACGATGTAAGCGTAGGGCCAGTTTCTATAGTAACCTCTCCAGCTCAGTGCGCTGCATTAGCTCACACATGAGGCAGAAAAAGGCAGTGTTTTATGTTTTATGTGGAGCAGGAGAACATGGACATCTGCAGCGCTGCTACATTACTCTAATACAGTACTCGAATACAATACTCTGCTACATTACTCTAATACAGTACTCCAATACAATACTCTGCTACATTACTCTAATACAGTACTCCAATACAATACTCTGCTACATTACTCTAATACAGTACTCCAATACAATATTGTGCTACATTACTCGAATACAGTACTCGAATACAATACTCTGCTACATTACTCTAATACAGTACTCGAATACCATACTCTGCTACATTACTCTAATACAGTACTCCAATACAATACTCTGCTACATTACTCTAATACAGTACTCCAATACACAATACTCTGCTACATTACTCTAATACAGTACTCCAATACAATACTCTGCTACATTACTCTAATACAGTACTCCAATCCAATACAATACTCTGCTACATTACTCTAATACAGTACTCCAATACAATACTCTGCTACATTACTCTAATACAGTACTCCAATACAATACTCTGCTACATTACTCTAATACAGTACTCCAATACAATATTGTGCTACATTACTCGAATACAGTACTCGAATACAATACTCTGCTACATTACTCTAATACAGTACTCGAATACAATACTCTGCTACATTACTCTAATACAATACTCTGCTACATTACTCTAATACAGTACTCGAATACAATACTCTGCTACATTACTCGAATACAGTACTCGAAATACAATACTCTGCTACATTACTCTAATACAGTACTCGAATACAATACTCTGCTACATTACTCTAATACAGTACTCCAATACAATACTCTGATACATTACTCGAATACAATACTCTGATACATTACTCTAATACAGTACTCCAATACAATACTCTGCTACATTACTCTAATACAGTACTCCAATACAATAATCTGCTACATTACTCTAATACAGTACTCCAATACAATACTCTGCTACAGTACTCGAATACAGTACTCGAATACAATACTCTTCTACATTACTCTAATACAGTACTCGAATACAATACTCTGCTACATTACTCGAATACAGTACTGGAATACAATACTCTGCTACATTACTCTAATACAGTACTCCAATACAATACTCTGCTACATTACTCTAATACAGTACTCCAATACAATACTCTGCTACATTACTCTAATACAGTACTCGAATACAATACTCTGCTACATTACTCTAATACAGTACTCCAATACAATACTCTGCTACATTACTCTAATACAGTACTCCAATACAATACTCTGCTACATTACTCTAATACAGTACTCCAATACAATACTCTGCTACATTACTCTAATACAGTACTCCAATACAATACTCTGCTACATTACTCTAATACAGTACTCAATACAATATTGTGCTACATTACTCGAATACAGTACTCGAATACAATACTCTGCTACATTACTCTAATACAGTACTCGAATACCATACTCTGCTACATTACTCTAATACAGTACTCGAATACAATACTCTGCTACATTACTCTAATACAATACTCTGCTACATTACTCTAATACAGTACTCGAATACAATACTCTGCTACATTACTCGAATACAGTACTCGAATACAATACTCTGCTACATTACTCTAATACAGTACTCGAATACAATACTCTGCTACATTACTCTAATACAGTACTCCAATACAATACTCTGATACATTACTCGAATACAATACTCTGATACATTACTCTAATACAGTACTCCAATACAATACTCTGCTACATTACTCTAATACAGTACTCCAATACAATACTCTGCTACATTACTCTAATACAGTACTCCAATACAATACTCTGCTACAGTACTCGAATACAGTACTCGAATACAATACTCTTCTACATTACTCTAATACAGTACTCGAATACAATACTCTGCTACATTACTCGAATACAGTACTCCAATACAATACTCTGCTACATTACTCGAATACAGTACTCCAATACAATACTCTGCTACATTACTCTAATACAGTACTCGAATACAATACTCTACTACATTACACGAATACAATACTCTGATACATTACTCTAATACAGTACTCTAATGCAGTACTCGAATACAATACTCTGATACATTACTCTAATACAGTACTCGAATACAATACTCTGCTACATTACACGAATACAATACTCTGATACATTACTCTAATACAGTACTCTAATGCAGTACTCGAATACAATACTCTGATACATTACTCTAATACAGTACTCGAATACAATACTCTGCTACATTACTCTAATACAGTACTCCAATACAATACTCTGCTACATTACTCTAATACAGTACTCGAATACAATACTCTGCTACATTACACGAATACAATACTCTGATACATTACTCTAATACAGTACTCTAATGCAGTACTCGAATACAATACTCTGCTACATTACTCTAATACAGTACTCGAATACAATACTCTGCTACATTACTCTAATACAGTACTCCAATACAATACTCTGCTACATTACTCTAATACAGTACTCGAATACAATACTCTGCTGCATTACTCTAATACAGTACTCCAATACAATACTCTGCTACATTACTCCAATACAATACTCTAATACAATACTCTTTTACATTACCCTGTTACATTACTCTCCTACATTACCCTGTTACATTACTCCACTACATTACTCTATTGCATTACTCAGTTACGTTACCCAGTTACATTACTCAGTTGCATTACCCATTTACATTACTCTACTACATTACCTTTTACATTACTTTGTCACATTACTTCATCACATTACTTCGTCACATTACTTTGTCACATTACTTTGTCACATTACTTCGTCACATTACTTCGTCACATTACTTCGTCACATTACTTTGTCACATTACTTCGTCACATTACTTTGTCACATTACTTCGTCACATTACTTCGTCACATTACATTACTTCGTCACATTACTTCGTCACATTACTTTACTTCGTCACATTACTACATTACTCACATTACTTCGTCACATTACTCGTCACATTACTTCGTCACATTACTTCGTCACATTACTTCGTCACATTACTTCGTCACATTACTTCGTCACATTACTTTCGTCACATTACTTTCGTCACATTACTTCGTCACATTACTTCGTCACATTACTTCGTCACATTACTTCGTCACATTATTTCGTCACATTACTTCATCACATTACTTCATCACATTACTTCATCACATTACTTCATCACATTACTTCATCACATTACTTCGTCACATTACTTCGTCACATTACTTCGTCACATTACTTCGTCACATTACTTCGTCACATTATTTCGTCACATTACTTCATCACATTACTTCATCACATTACTTTGTCACATTACTTTGTCACATTACTTCGTCACATTACTCCGTTGCGTTACACTCTCTTTATACACAGTTACGTCATAGATTATAAGTACAGAACAGACTCGAGCTGAACGCGGCTGATTTGATGCATGGACATGGACTTTGTGCAGGTTTTGTCGAGAGTTTTTGACGATCAACCATGGGCTTGTTTTTTACTTTTACTTGTTATGAAAAACTGTACCTTTTGAGAAACACAATAAGTCTTTCTCAGCGGGAAGAGAATGTGAACTTTTATTTCAAGTCTATAATGAAAAACAAAAATGTCTTTCCAAAGCACCATTGAAATATTGGATGTACGTAAACAAGTCCACTGTTCGTCACTGAAAACGCTGAGAGTTTTTCTTTTTACAGATAAATCGATGCTTTTAAACATGATCCGCTGGTCGTGGATTTACACAAAACATGTTTCCAGGTCACTGCCTCCGTTCAGATTTCACTCAAAGCTAATTATGAACCTCTAACCAGCGTCTTGTCTTCAGACCGGCGTGTTAGTCCTACACAGAGAGCCTACGACCTGCTCTTCTGCACAACACATCCGCACATGACATACAATTAATGACAGACCCTGTAGGCCACTGTATGTAAAGACCCCTGTAGGCCGCTGTAGGTAAAGACCCTGTAGGCCGCTGTATGTAAAGACTCTGTAGGCTGCTGTAAGTAAAGACACTGTAGGACGCTGTAAGTAAAGACTCTGTAGGCCACTGTAAGTAAAGACCCCTGTAGGCCGCTGTAAGTAAAGACCCTGTAGGCCACTGTAAGTAAAGACCCCTGTAGGTCGCTGTAAGTAAAGACCCCTGTAGGTCGCTGTAAGTAAAGACCCTGTAGGCCGCTGTAGGCCGCTGTAAGTAAAGACCCCTGTAGGCCGCTGTAGGCCGCTGTAAGTAAAGACCCTGTAGGCCGCTGTAAGTAAAGACCCCTTGTAGGCCGCTGTAAGTAAAGACCCCTTGTAGGCCGCTGTAAGTAAAGACCCTGTAGGCCACTGTAAGTAAAGATCCCTGTAGGCCGCTGTAAGTAAAGACCCCTGTAGGCCGCTGTAAGTAAAGACCCTGTAGGCCGCTGTAAGTAAAGACTCCTGTAGGCCGCTGTAGGCCGCTGTAAGTAAAGACCCCTTGTAGGCCGCTGTAAGTAAAGACCCTGTAGGCCACTGTAAGTAAAGATCCCTGTAGGCCGCTGTAAGTAAAGACCCCTGTAGGCCGCTGTAAGTAAAGACCCTGTAGGCCGCTGTAAGTAAAGACTCCTGTAGGCCGCTGTAGGCCGCTGTAAGTAAAGACCCCTGTAGGCCTCTGTAAGTAAAGACCCTGTAGGCCGCTGTAAGTAAAGACTCCTGTAGGCCGCTGTAGGCCGCTGTAAGTAAGACCCCTGTAGGCCTCTGTAAGTAAAGACCCTGTAGGCCGCTGTAAGTAAAAAGACTCTGTAGGCCGCTGTAAGTAAAGACCCTGTAGGCCGCTGTAAGTAAAGACTCTGTAGGCCGCTGTAAGTAAAGACCCTGTAGGCCTCTGTAAGTAAAGACTCTGTAGGCCGCTGTAAGTAAAGACCCTGTAGGCCTCTGTAAGTAAAGACTCTGTAGGCCGCTGTAAGTAAAGACTCTGTAGGCCGCTGTAAGTAAAGACCCTGTAGGCCTCTGTAAGTAAAGACCCTGTAGGCCTCTGTAAGTAAAGAACCCTGTAGGCCGCTGTAAGTAAAGACCGTGTTGGCCTCTGTAAGTAAAGACTCTGTAGGCCGCTGTAAGTAAAGACCCTGTAGGCCTCTGTAAGTAAAGACTCTGTAGGCCGCTGTAAGTAAAGACCCTGTAGGCCTCTGTGTAAGTAAAGACTCTGTAGGCCGCTGTAAGAAAGACTCTGTAGGCCGCTGTAAGTAAAGACCCTGTAGGCCGCTGTAAGTAAAGACCGTGTTGGCCTCTGTAAGTAAAGACCCATGTAGACCTCTGTAAGTAAAGAACCCTGTAGGCCACTGTAGGCCGCTGTAATAAAATGCCTCTTTGGAAGTCACAATCTTCCATAGAGAATCGCAAAATGTTGCATTGACGACATTTTTGAAGTAAAAGAAAACTCACAAACTTGGCAAAAAATTGTAAATATAATATAATACTGTCGTCAGTGCTTGTTCTGGGAGATCGGTTCAGGGTTTGGCTTTTTCTAACTGTTGTTGAAGAATAAAAAATAGGTGAATTGCCCTGGTCTTGGATGATTTTGTGTAAAGGCAGACGTCTTCGCACTTGCGCAAACAAACTGGAACTAAAGCAGGACTTGAAGAGGATTAAACCAGATCTACATCACCATGAAACCAAACCGTAGACTGAGTGCGACATTACCCACAGCTCATCGAGGCTAGCAGTTATAGCGGCTAATTTGGACGACCGTGAGTACCGTAGCAACCAAAAGGCCAATCCGGAGTGAGGATGTTGAAGATAACACCTCGTCCTGTACGCACCACTGGTTTATCAGGGAGCGAGCGCTTAGCAACGCTGTCAATCAAACCTGTTGCTAACGCTAGCGGGCAAAAAAGTGAAATAAAAACGCAGGATCATGTCAAGGGTTAATACGAACATTTAACACAGTTTTTTCAAAAGACAAAAGATAAACTAAAAATAAAAAAAAAATAAAAAATAAACCTCAAAATAAAATAAAAATAACTAAAATAACTCAAAAATAAACAGGAGAAAAATTAAATAAATACAAAATAAAATAAATAAAATAAATAAAAATCTCAAAATAACAAAAAAATAAACTCAAAATAAAAATAAATAAAAAAACAATTCAAAATAACTCAAAAACATGAACCCCAGGATCATGTAGAGGGTTAATACGAACATTTAAGACCAAAATGACGAGTCTGACAGCAGCAGTTACAGAGCGAGGGGACACAGTTTTTCCGTAGAAAGTGAACTGGAGCCAGAAGTGCGTTCAAGCTAACTTCCTGTTTGGAACGTGGCGGCTAGCAGGTTAGCTTTGTCCATTTATATAAACAGTCAATGGACAAAACCAAGACTAAACCAAGACGAGTATGAATGTTTCTGTAAATATTCTGGTGGAAGGTTCGCCACCCACTGGTTTCTACTTGTTACTGCTTTGCTTTGAAGACATGTGACATCACCATAGTTACAGGTCAGATCTGTGGAGAGGAGAGCCAGATAACAGTACGAATGCATGTTTTTTTTAGGGTATTTTGAGCAATAAAATCACCTGCGACTAAATAAATGCTAGTTTAATAAGTTTAATGGAACATTCGAGGCAAAGCAGGTGGAAAAACATCCACCAGGAAAGTTCCGCAGTGCACCTTTACAGACAGAGTAAAGGCCTATGAAGTAAAAATGCAGAATCAGAGCGCGTATCCAATTATTTTGATCTGTCTTCACTAAAAAGGGCAAACTTGACAGAAGGCTGGCTCGGTTAAAAATGCCAGGGGATCTCTCGTCTTTCTCATCGGGCAAAAGCATGTTTTTTAAATCAGATACAAATCACTGACAAATCGCCCCTGCCTTCGCTCCTCGCCCTTCAGTCTCCACTCCCACGTGTCTGCTGCTGCTGCTGTCAGGCGTCCTGCCGAGACACTCAATGTACTGCACCCACTCCTCTTCCTCTGCCTTCCACCCAAAAACTCCCTCTTCTCCCACACACCAAGTTCAGGGAAGAAATAACAAAGACACAAAGACACCATTACAGCAAATCGCTCCGTGTGCCCGGAAGCCTGCCTCGTTCGAAGCAGTCCGTAAGGTTTTTGATCCTTCCATTGTTAACGCTCGCAGCCTGCCAGTCTCCAGTCTAGCACAGATTAGCGTTGGACTTCTAGCTCGCCGTGAAATGAGGTTTTTTTACTTTTTCATTTTAAGTTACCCCAGAGGAAAGATGGATGTAGTCTGAACAATGGGATAACCCCTCTAAGTGAACAGAAAGAATGGACTTTTTCATTATGCAATTAACCCTTTGCTCTGTAGTGCAGTAGGTACAATATAGATAAGTGACTCCTTGGGAATTTCCAATAGACTTAATAAAAGTAGTTTGTAAAAAGCTCTTTGTTAAACTGGATGTAGTTGTAGCCCCAGAACGACCTTTGACCCGGTGAAAAGCTATAGCATTAGGTCCTGGATTACACAAAATGGACTCTTGTAGCTTTAATCCACATTCTAACGCTGTTCACTCACATCTCCAAAGCTCAAAATGCTCTGTTCCACCTTGTGATGTCACAACGTGGTAGTTTTCACGTTAAACGCTACCATTTACATGTATTTATGTGTTTATTTTTTGTAGAAATGGGCAATTCCAGGGCGAAGTTCGTCCCGTGTTGATGTCGTGTCGGTGCCAATTTCCAGGCTCAGTTTTTAAAAAATTAAATTAAAACTCAAAAACCCTCCGAGTACCGTCTTTCTGTGTAAATATCTCGACTTATATTCAGGTTCGCTCAAAAGTCCGAAAGTGCTGTATGTTTGCAAGTTTTCTCCCCGACAAAACCCACAAGGTCGATGAAACGTTCTGCACCGACAAAGGCACCTACAGTCGCTCCCAAAGGTCGAGGAAGACTCTAAACATCGCAGAAAAAGCTGGACTAGACCAGGGGTGTCCAAACTAAGGCCCGGGTGCCAAATGCGGCCCTCAGACCAGTTTTTATTGGCCCTCAGACCTTCTGCTGAACCGGCCCTATTGCTCATAAGTAGAACTTTTAACAGCAAATCAACCTATTTCTACAACTATATCCTCAAACATCATTGCACTAAGATACAGACCTAAAATAAATGTGTTTCAAGCCTTTTTAAGACACAGCGACTCCACTACGAACATAATATTTTGAGATTTTTTTATTTATAGAAACTTTATTTAACCAGGAAAGTCCCATTGAGATTAAAAACCTCTTTTTCAAGGGAGTCCTGGCCAAGCGGCAAATAAAAAATACAGTTGCATAATTACAGAAAGACAAGAGAACAAGAAAAGACAAACAGATTATAAAAAATGATGATGTGGAGTCAGCCTCGAGACCTCGCAGTTTAGATTTAAAAGTGTTCAAGGAGATGTGGCTCTCGATAAAAAAGTTTAGGCATGATGGACCCCATTTCACGAGCTTTACAGCTTCTTGGAGCTCCATGTTTGACATATTTCATGCATATGTAAAGTGAAATATGTGAAGAATTTAAACTTCTGTGGCATGTAAATCACGAGTGTGGATGTGTATGTTGCTACTGTGTGTTGTGCCCTACAGACGTTGACCATTGTGAAAAATAAAATTGAATTGAATTGAGGCACCTCTGGATTAGATAGAAGTTAAGGAATAAATGAATCTTTGGTTTGTTACATAAAGAAGGAGGAAAATAACATGGTTTCGTTCTATAAAACTGGACTTATTTTTATAAATCAACGAAGGTTTGAACTTTGATTGAGTTTAAATGAGAGAGAAATGTGAGAAAATGTTAATGCCTGTGTGAGAAAAGTGTATAAAGTGTGTGGTGAGGGGTTTTACAGACAAGAAAAGTAGAGAGTAAAGCTGATACTTCGCCGATTTCGCCTATTGCAGATTTGAAGCGTTTTTATATGAAACATGCTCCATTTTCACCTGGCTGGATTTGGTTTATGTAACAGCTAAACCAGCCGTATCTCCTTCATTTTCCTTCTCATCCCTCTAACCTCTGCCTGTCGTTTGTTTATTCAGGGTTTTCTGGACATTGACCTGACGGACCTGAGGAAAGGCGGCGCAAACATCACAGGCTTCCAGCTCGTCAACAACTCGGAGCCCGAGGTCAGCCGCGTGGTCCAGCAGTGGATGGAGTTTGACATCAAGGACTCGAAGATGCCCAAAACCGGACTCAAAGTACGTGCTTCTACTCAACTATTTCATGCTTTTGTGCCTCAAATGCTGCACACACCATCTTCAGAACAAGACAAACACGAGCTCGCCTTGTTAATATAGTTTTTTATATTACACGAGGCTGTTCCATCTGTTCTTAAAGGCATTAAACTGTATTTTTACCGTCTTAAAAACATGAGAAACAGAACTACTTCATTTTAAAAGCCTTGCAGTGATACAGATGAACTGCTCGCATGATATTTATTCACCGCAGTGAGTTCATCGACTTTTGTATTTGTATTTTGTTGTTTTGCTCAAATTATGAAAAAATAAACCCTCGGCCTTTTCAGCAAGTCTCACACAACAATAAAAATACTTCAACTTTTCAGTCCACTTCAGTTTTTCAGATAATTTAAACTTAATCTCGCATCTGCAGATTCAAACCTGAAACTTTTGCTTTTTACTATTTTAAAATTGAAGAATTGGGGCCGAGCAGAGCTGGAAGAAGTACAGAAATTGTGCTAAGTACTTAAGTTAAAGTACAGATACTGCAGCAGAAAAATACTCAAATAAAAGTTAAAGTATCACATAAAAAATCTACTTAAGTAAAAGTATTAAAGTACCTGCTTAAATATGTGTTTTTGTGCAGATTTTGAGTCTTATAAAGCTTCAAATGTGATGATTCTGATACAGATTTGAGCTGAATTTTATTCAAAAGAAACAATTTAATTGTTTTTTGTTTCATCTGTTTTTATTTGTATGTTTTTATTTTGCTCAAACTACCTTGATTAAAAAAATGATTGATTGATTAATGATTGATTAAAAAATAAACCCTCAGACTTTTCAGCAAGTCTCAAACTATCATAAAAAATACATTAACTTTTCAGTCCTGTTCATAAATGTAGTGGAGGAGAAAGTACAGACTCTGCTCTCAAATGTACTGAAGTAAAAGTAAAGTATCCACTGTAACATCTACTTAAGTACAGCACAGTGGTCCCTGGTTTATCTTGGGGTTTACGTTCTAAAAATAACCCGCAATAGTCGAAATCCGTGAAGTATCAGCTTTATTTTTTACATTATTCTCTCTGTTTCTTGTCTATAAAACCCCTCACCACACACTTTATACACTTTTCTCACACAGGCATTAACATTTTCTCACATTTCTCTCTTGTTTAAACACAAAGTTCAAACCTTCGTCGGTGCCTTTGTCGGTGCAGAACGTTTCATCGACATTGTGGGTTTTGTCGGGGAGAAAACTTGCAAACATACAGCACTTCAGAGTCACACTGATCCAACATTTATGTAAATTTGTCTGACACATTCTGTACTGTACAGGAGACACGGAGGAGACTGATGGACAATGGTCTACAGTCCCTCAGCCAATCAGGACGCAGAACACAATGGTCTACAGTCCCTCAGCCAATCAGGACGCAGAACACAATGGTCTACAGTCCCTCAGCCAATCAGGACGCAGAACACAATGGTCTACAGCCCTCAGCCAATCAGGACACAGAACACAATGGTCTACAGTCCCTCAGCCAATCAGGACGCAGAACACAATGGTCTACAGTCCCTCAGCCAATCAGGACGCAGAACACAATGGTCTACAGTCCCTCAGCCAATCAGGACGCAGAACACAATGGTCTACAGTCCCTCAGCCAATCAGGACGCAGAACACAATGGTCTACAGTCCCTCAGCCAATCAGGACGCAGAACACAATGCACGTTCATACACTGGAAAATAGCAAGTGAAATTGAACAAAAAAATCCATGATACAATGACCCGCGATACAGCGAGGGACTACTGTACTTGTACTTCGTTACATCCCTCCGCTGATAACAACCATAGACTGTCTGTATAACTGGACATCACTAACCTGCTCGCCGCCGCTTTACCTGAACCTGAACGCTGTGGTGTCGTCACACTCGCTTCGTCACTTCTTGACACAGTCTTTGGTCACAGCACAAACCCATCCGCCCTCGTCCCTTTTTTGAGGCAAAACTTGATTTAAAGTCAAGAACATCTCAAAGTTGTCCAAGATCGTTTTTTCCACATGAGGTACTTGAAGTAAATCACTCAGAGCTGATTCTGTCGCAGAGCTCGAGTCTCAGGGCAAAGCGTTCACATTGAAACCAGCGCCGCCGTTTTAACAGCCCATTTGGAAATTGTTCAAATCCGCTTGACTTCTTCGATTGGGGCCGAGCTGAAAGTGATCACATTAATTCTGTTTTATTATGGTCCTTGTCTGTGCAGTACACCGGCGCTCTGACGTACGACGGGGTCAAGGTCATGGCCACGGCGTTTCAGAACCTGAGGAAGCAGAGGATAGATATCTCCCGAAGAGGCAACGCCGGAGAGTGTCTGGCCAATCCGCCGGCTCCGTGGGGCCAAGGCATCGACATCCAGAGGGCGCTGCAGCAGGTAAACGCACAAAACACATGCAACACACACACAAAACACACACAAAACACACTCAAAACACATACAAAACATACTCAAACTCCAAAACACACAAAACACACAAAACACACAATCCGCCGGCTCCGTGGGGCCAAGGCATCGACATCCAGAGGGCGCTGCAGCAGGTAAAAGCACAAAACACATACAACACACACACAAAACACACAAAACACACTCAAAAACACACAAAACACACAATCTGCCGGCTCCCTGGGGCCAAGGCATTGACATCCAGAGGGCCCTGCAGCAGGTAAACGCACAAAACAAATAAAAAACACACACAAAACACACAAATACACACAAACACATACAAATGCATGCACACAGACATCCAGAGGACCCTTCTGCCAGTAAATACACAAAACAAATACAAAACACATTCAAAACACACAAAACACACAATCTGCCATCTCCCTGGTGTCAAGGCATCGACATCCAGAGGGCCCTTCAGCAGGTAAACGCACAAAACGCATATAAACACACACAAAACAAACAAAACACACAATCCGCCGACTCCCTGGGGCTAAGGCATTGACATCCAGAGGCCCTTCAGCAATAAACACACACATAAACACACTAAACACACACACAAAACGCACACAAAACACACAATCTATCGGCTCCCTGGGGCCAAGGTATTGACATTCAGAGGACCCTGCAGCAGTTAAACGCACAAAACATATATAAACACACACACAAAACACACACACAAACGCACACAGACATCCAGAGGGCCCTGCCGCAGCAGGTACACGCACACAAACACACACAAAACACACAAACACACAGAAAGCACACACAAACACTCTCTCTTCTATTTCTGAGTGGCATTTGGCTAACCAGTCTCACACACACACACACACACACACACACACACACACACACACACACACACACACACACACACACACACACACACTCTTTTACTTCTGAGTGGCGTTCTGCCTAACCAGTCTCACACACACACACACACACACACACACACACACACACACACTCTTTTACTTCTGAGTGGCGTGCTGCCTAACCCGTCCCGAGCTGCGACTGGCTGAACAGATGAGGTCTTATTGCGCAGCTCAAAGTTCACATAAAGTTGTAGCACAGAGTCGATCAGAAGTGACACAGCAGCGAGTAAACGAACGCCACGAACGCCACGAACGCCACGGGCCGTAACGGCGCTGACGCTCACGATGTGACACCCGCCGTCGACTTTAGAAATGTAGTATATGAAGGTGCAACGACACGAGTATCCAGACGCAAACGACACAAATGACACAAACGAAACAAACGACACAAACGACACAAACGACACAAACGACACAAACGACACGAGTATCCAGACGCAAACGACACAAACGCCCATTGCGCTCATGTGAACTCTGAACTTATGTACAGCTGAAACCAGAACTTTACAGACACTATGTTTTTTTTTTTTTTCTCACTGTCTGACATGAAATCAGACTAAACTTTTCCTGTTTTAGGTCAAATAGAATTAACCAAATTATTTCTATTTGCTAAATTTCAGAATAATGAGGGAAGGATTTTTTTTTTAGACAATTTCTCATGATTTTCAGAAGTTTATATACATTTCATTAGTATTTGGTCCATTGCCTTTAAACTGTGTCACTTTGGTCAAACATTTTGGATTTCCTTCCATGAGCTGCTCACAATATCGTTTGTTTTATCGGATTCGTCGAGACAGAACTGGTGAAAGTGAGACTAATTTGAGGTCGTCTCGCTCGTATAAGCCTTTTTTTTACATTTTCAGTAGGTTTGAGTTCAGGGTTTTGTGATGGAAACTCCAAAACATCGACTTTGTTATCCTTAAGCCTCTTTGTTATCCTTAAGCCTCTTTGTCATTCTTAAGCCTCTTTGTCATCCTTAAGCCTCTTTGTTATCCTTAAGCCTCTTTGTCATCCTTAAGCCTCTTTGTCATCCTTAAGCCTCTTTGTTATCCTTAAGCCTCTTTGTTATCCTTAAGCCTCTTTGTCACCAGTTTGGCCGTATGCTTCAGGTCATTGTCCATTTTAAGACCCATTTGTTCCAAGCTTTAACTTCCTGGCTGATGTCTTGAGATGTTGAAATAATTTTGTTGATCCTAATTGACCTAAAACACTAAAAGCTTAGTCTGATTCCATGTCAGACAGTGAGAAAGCGTGTGTGTTCCCGTGTGTGTCCTCGTGTGTCTGTGTGTGCGCTCGCTCGCCGCCCGTGGTCGTGTCTGCGGCGTGCTCAGAGTCAATCTCACCATCTGCCGCAGACAGACTGGAGACTGAAGCAGTGTGCGCTCAATTAAGTCCATCACAACGCCACGACAAACACACTGCAGCGTCCACATCCACCACGCCGCCGCCGGGACCCAGCGTCGCCACTAAGTAACCAGCCACCTGAACACTTTGCTTAACATGCGCCCCCTGTAGGAACGCCATAGAAATACATGCTCTGTTCTAATGTCGTTTCCTCGTCACAAACGGACCTGGAGTTGTGTTTTTTTTGTTTCATTCTCACATATTTAACCCACAAACCTGCAGATTTACACGGAGTTCTTCTCTCAAACTGAAAACACTCTGTTCCACCTTGTGATGTCATCATGTGGTAATACAGGAAGTGCTCCGCTGTGTTTTTAAACTCCACACACCTTCATTTCTAGAATCACTTGGATAATTTCAGCTCTGAAATTGCGAATCTCTACTGAAGTAAAGGTAAAAAGTCAAACATTACAAGGTGGAACTGAGCATTTTGAGCTTTGTGAATGAAACAAAACACAAATCCAGGTACATTTTTGAGGAGTGTTTTCTGTTCTAGGTTCGCATTGATGGACAGAACTAGTGAAACTGAGCCAAGTTTGAGGTCGTCTCGCTCGCACAGGCCTTTTTAGACATTTTCAGTAGGATTGAGTTCAGGGTTTTGTGATCGACTTTGTTATCCTTAAGCCTCTTTGTCACCAGTTTAGCCGTATGCTTCAGGTCATTGTCCATTTTAACACCTATTTTTTCCAAGCTTTAACTTTCTGGCTGATGTTTTGAGATGTTGAAATAATTGTGTTAATCCTAATTGACCTAAAACAGGAAAAGCTTCGTCTGATTTCCAGGTACGTTTTTGAGGAGTGCTCAAAGTGTTTTCTGTTCTAGGTTCGCATAGATGGACTGACTGGACACATTCAGTTCAACGAGAAAGGACGAAGAACCAACTACACAGTGAGCATCATGGAGCTGGCGCCGTCTGGACCCAAAAAGGTGAGTCTGGACTCGCGAGGTCAGCGCCGACGGGCTCGTTCACAAAGACTTTAAAAACACAGCAGCTCAAAGGTGAAATGAACGAAAGATTAGGCCTGAGTGATAAATGAATGTTCATTAGTTGTTTAATTAAATCTACTTCAGACATCGGTCAAACTCCATTTTGACACTAAAGAATCGACTCAATAGTGATTCTGATACCACAATGATAATGTAAAACACTCTGTACTATCAGGACTAAACCAGGACTAAACCAGGACTAAACCAGGACTAAACCAGGACTAAACCAGGGCTACACCAGGAGTAAACCAGGACTAAACCAGGGCTAAACCAGAGCTAAACCGGGTCTAAACCAAGACTAAACCAGGACTAAACCAGGGCTAAACCAGGACTAAACCAGGACTAAACCAGGGCTAAACCAGGACTAAACTGGATCTAAACCAGGGCTAAACCAGGTCTAAACCGGGATTAAACCAGGACAAAACCAGGACAAAACCAGGACTAAACCAGGGCTAAACCAGGGCTAAACCAGGACTACACCAGGACTAAACCGGATCTAAACCAGGGCTAAACCAGGGCTAAACCGGGATTAAACCAGGACTAAACCAGGACTAAACCAGGACTAAACCAGGACTAAACCAGGACTAAACCAGATCTAAACCAGGACTAAACCAGGACTAAACTGGATCTAAACCAGGACTAAACCAGGTCTGAACCAGGACTAAACTGGATCTAAACCAGGACTAAACCAGGACTAAACCAGGTCTAAACCAGGACTAAACCAGGTCTGAACCAGGTCTAAACCAGGACTAAACTGGATCTAAACCAGGACTAAACCAGGACTAAACCAGGTCTAAACCAGGACTAAACCAGGTCTAAACCAGGACTAAACCAGGTCTGAACCAGGTGTAAACCAGGATTTAACCAGAACTAAAACATTTCATTTCTGCCAATGGGACTTTTTTTTAGTATCGATACCCGCTCACACGAGTATCTAGTTTCAGTTTTGATTTGTTTCTGATTTTGGATCATTTTGACCTCCTTAGTGCCGTGTGTAACCTCGACTTTTATATTAAACTCTGACTCCTGGACCTGGTCTTTTGTAGGTGGGATACTGGAACGAGGACGAGAAGTACGTCACCACCGCCAGCTCCATCCGAGGCATGAACGACACTTACGGCCTGCAGAACCGGACCTACATCGTCACTACCATCCTGGTGAGTCCGTGTTACAAAAGAAAATCTATCTGGAGGCTGACGATGGAGGGACGATGGGAGGCCGAGTGGGGACGAAAGGAGGGAGAGAGGAGAGAAAAACAGGGTAACAGCTTTGGGATGTGTGCTTTGATAGAGTTCCTCAGGGTCCAGGCGCAGAGTCGTGTGGATATGTGATTGTATCTGTCACCTCCTCTTCCCTCTGCAGCTCCATTTGGCAAACTTCTTCCCTCCACACTCGGAATGACAATGATTTGAATTTGAAAGTGCCACTGCAGTGTTTGCTTCAGAAACGAGGCTTGTGTACTGCGCAGATTAAACCTTTTGAGCTGCGCCAGGACGTCTTTAATCTAAAAAATACTGCAGATAATAAAGAAACAAGGTGGAAATGCTGCTAATCTACTGTTAATGTGGATTAAAACTGACACTTTTGGGTTCAGAATAGAAGAATTGAGTCCTGACCTGTGCTGGAAAAAGCAGAAAAATGCTCAAGTAAAAGTAAAAGTATCACGTGAAAAATCTACTTAAGTAAAAGTATTAAAGCAACTGTTTAAAATGTACTTAAAGAGTAAAAAGTACAGCTACTTCACACAGATTTTGAGTCTTATAAAGCTTCAAATGTGGTGATTTTTATAAAGATTTTGCTGAGTTTTGTTCAACAGAAACAATTGAATAGATTTTCTGTTTTTATTTGTATATTTTTGTTTTATTAAAATTATGATTGTGTTAAAATTAAACCTACAGACTTTTCAGCAGGTCTCAGACTATAGTAAAAATACTTTTAAATAATCTAAAATCTAAAAAATCTTGACATCTGCGGATTAAATCTGCCTCTTTTGCTTAAGAAATACAAAAACTGTGACTTAAATAAAAGTACAGATACTAGAGCAAAAAAATACTCAAGTAAAAGTATCACATGAAAAATCTACTTAAGTAAAAGTATTAAAGTACCTGTTTAAAACGGTACTTAATGAGTAAAAAGTAAAGGTATTTCACACAGATTCTGAGGCGATTTTAGATGTGGTTCTAAAGATTTAGCTGAGTTTTGTTCAACAGAAACAGCTGAATAGATTTTCAGTTTTTATTTGTATATTTTTGTTTTATTAAAATTATGATCGTGTTAAAATTAAACCCTCAGACTTTTCAGCAGGTCTCAGACTATAGTAAAAATACTTTTACTTTTCAATACAGTTCAGTTTTTCAGATAATCTAAAATTAATCTGACATCTGTGGATTAAATCTGACACTTTTGCTTAAGAAGTACAAAAATGGTTTTACTCAAATAAAAGTACAGATACATGAGAAAAAATACTTAAGTAAAAGTAAAAGTATCACATGAAAAATCTACTTAAGTAAAAGTATTAAAGTACATGTTTAAAAATGTACTTAAAGTGTAAAAAGTACAACTATTTAGTGCAGATTTTGAGTCTTGTAAAGCTTCAAATGTGCTGATTTTGATTAAAAAAAAAAAAAAAAATGAGCTGAATTTTGTTCAACAGAAACAACTAAATAAATCGTTTTTTTGTTTTTATGTTTTTATCTAATTTTTTTTTTTTTTTTTTTTTTGCTCAAATTTTGAACGTGTTAAAAAAAAAAAAAAACTCAGACTTTTCAGCAGGTCTCAAACTATATTAAAAATACTTTTACTTTTCAATCCAGTTCAGTTTTTCAGATAATCTAAAATTAATCTGACATCTGTGGATTAAATCTGACACTTTTGCTTAAGAAGTACAAAAATTTTGTTAGTTAAATAAAAGTACAGATACATGAGAAAAAAATACTTCAGTAAAAGTAAAAGTTTCACATGAAAAATCTACTTAAGTAAAAGTATTAAAGTACATGTTTAAAAATGTACTTTAAGAGTAAAAAGTAAAAGTATTTCTTGCACATTTTGAGTCTTATAAAGCTTCAGATGTGCTGATTTTGAGTTTTTATTTTGTATATTTTATTTTGCTCAAATTCTGAACATGTTAAAAATAAACTCTCAGCCTTTTCAGCAAGTCTCAAACTGTAATAAACATACTTTTACTTTTCAGTCCTGTTCATAAATGTAGTGGAGTAGAAAGTACAGATACTGCTCTCAAATGTACTCAAGTAAAAAGTACATGTATATTCTATGGCGAGGTTTTGCTTTTTACAGGGGCGGGGCCAGACGTTTCCATTTGGAGGAGCTCTGGGGGGGTTAAGTTCTTCCACTTAACATGTTCATTTAAAGTCGGCCATGTTTGCTTCACTATTTTAACCCTGTTTAAATGTAGTTAACCCCTGTAGTGATTTATAAAAACTAATATCTGAATTGTTTTGCTGTAGTCTCACTTTGAACACTCTGCAGCTGCTGTTTGAACATGTTTCAGTCGAGATTAAATGTGCTGTGAAAGTGGGGGAGGTGTGGGGGGGCATTAGGGATTCTAGGGGAGTATAGCGCCCCCTCTGGCACCGCCCTGCTACATGGGTAATACACTGTACAGACTGTGACGTCCTCATGTTCAGATACTCCGGGTCTCTGTGCTCTTCCCTGTGGAATTGTGAACGTCTCATGTAATTTACTGGTGGATTCATTCTCGTGTTGCAGTTTCAGAGTTTTCAGAGGTTTCAGAGGTGAGGATAGAGGCCGATGTCACTCTAGAAGCTTTGGGCATTTGACTAGATCCAAAAACAAACAGAGAGGGCGAGTAAACTGACTCAAACTCTTTACTGTTCTGATTCACTACGAGAATCGAGTCTAAAGGAGCAGTACAGTCGTGTCCCAGTTCAACAGCTGCTTTTTATTCAGATCTGAACAGTTTCATGTGGCGCTGTTGTAGGTGAACCAGTACTTACATTTAAAAGTGTTTTTTTTTTTGAGGCCGTGTTATCACAGAGAAAAATAAATTAAATAGTTATATTTATTTTGTATTTAACTTTGCAATTTTATTATTTTTTTTACTCAAAATAAGCTGATTTTTATTTCAGAATGTGATTTTCAACATTAAATGGGAAAACTTTCTTTTATATTCACATGTGAACTGAACCGGGACTAAACCGGGACTAAACCAGGACTAAACCAGGACTAAAACAAGACTAAACCAGGACTAAACCAGGACTAAAACAAGACTAAACCGGGACTAAACCGGGACTAAACTGGGACTAAACTGGGACTAAAACGAGACTAAACCAGGACTAAACCAGGACTGAACCAGGACTAAACCAGGACTAAACCAGGACTAAACCGGGACTAAACCGGGACTAAACTGGGACTAAACTGGGACTAAAACGAGACTAAACCAGGACTAAACACTAAACCAGGACTAAACCGGGTCTAAAACAAGACTAAACAGGACTAAACCAGAACTAAACCAGGACTAAACCAGGTCTAAACCAGGTCTAAAACAGCTCTAAAACAGGACTAAACCAGGACTAAACCAGGTCTAAAACAGGTCTAAACCAGGACTAAACCAAGACTAAACTGGGTCTAAAACATGTATACTGCACATTAAAGGTCCTATATTAACCAAAAGTGACTCTTGTGAGGTGTAAGTCATGTTCTGATGCTTTTACCTCCTCAAAAACAGACCTGGAGTTGTGTTTTATGTTTGAGTAACACTTGATTTGGCAATTCTACGACTGAAATGATTCTGGAAATGAAGGTGTGTGGAGTTTAAAAACACAGCAGAGCACTTCCTGTATCGCCACATGATGACATCACGAGGTGGAGTGGAGTGTTTTCCATTTTCGAGGACTCTAAATCTGCAGGTTTGTGTGTTAAACATGTGTGAATGAAACAAAAAAACCCAACTCCAGGTCTGTTTGTGACGAGGAGACGACATTAGGACACGGATCAGAGAAAAGTGTGATGTGGCGTTTAAAGACGACGCATCTGTGGAGACTAAATATTTATAGTAACCGTCTTCTGTGACTTGTAGAATTGGTTCAGAGCCCTGGCCTATATAAAAGACACAGGACGTATTGGGTTCACTCATGGGTCACTTTGAAAATAGAGCCTCATCCCCACCGTCTCTTTAGTCTATTCCATTATTATTTTCATTCAAAGACCATTTTTATACCGTAAAATCCCGAGCCGACATAAAGTAATATACAGGCACGCTCCACTACGCCATGTTCTTTGTGTTTCCTTCACGTTGGAAATTTAATATCAGTATTGCTGCTCTTCAGAAGGCCTGGAGCTGCTGGAGGCGGCCGTGGCTTTTTTTTCTCTCTGGGCCTCGCTGCCGTCGTGTCATTTTCATGGATTTCTTTGAGATGCACCTGTGTCACGTGCGAGATGTTTCCTCGGATCCAGAAACACAGTGGGGACCAGGCCTGGGACGATACTGACATTTTTATCCTCGCGATTAACGATTATACCACGATAATGATTAAAGTTGTTATAGATATGAATAATTATAACTTTAACAGACGATATTATGGTTAAGCAGGGCCGTCGACTCAAATTTGGGGGCAATAAGCCTCACATGGCCCCACATAATAGAAATTTATAGGAAGAAGGTCCTATTCTGGGCCCCCTAAGACCATGGGGCCCCAAACAACAGATCGCTTTGTCCCCCCCGTTGACTCCTCTGTGGATAAGTCACTTTTTTGAGGGGCAATAAGCCTCACATGGCCCCACATAATATAAATTAATAGGAAGAAGGTCCAATTCTGGGCCCCCTAAGACCCTGGGGCCCCCAACAGCTGACACCTTTGTCCCCCCCGTTGACTCCTCAGTGGATAAGTTATGTTTTTTTCTGAAATTTGAGGAGCAATAAGCCTCACATGGCCCCCCTGTAGTAGAATTCATAGGAAGAAGGTCCAATTCTGGGCCCCCTAAGACCACAGGGCCCCGGACAACAGACCCCTTTGTCCCTACCGTTGACTCCCCTGTGAATAAATAACTTTTTTCTGCATGTTGTGGTGATATAACGGCGATTATCGTCGTTGGCGACTATCATGATTATATTAAATGTCCTACGAACGATTTCTGTCGACCCTTTTATCACGATAAATGTTGATATAGTTTGTTGTCCCGGATAAACCGATATTTGCACTTTGCAGCGTGTGGGCTATCGGCCTTAAAGCTCCAGCAAAGGGCGATATTTTGTTTGGCTATGAATAAACCTTTATTTCAACACTTTAGTCCAGAGGGGCAGTGCAGAATAGAGCTGTGTAGTCGCATTTTTACAGCTCAAAAATGTGACTACACTGCTCTTTTATCCAGTTTGTAATAAAACAAGGTCGTGGATGAGTCTGTACTAAATTCAAATGAGATAATTTGAGTAAAATGATCAAAATCAGCCCTAAATATCTGCCCAAAAATCCCCTTAACACCTTATCAGACATTGGTTTCTCTAGATTGAGCGTGGCGTGGGCGTGGCGTGGATGTGGGCGTGGCGTGGGCATGACATGGGCGTGGTTTGAGCGTGCGGTTCGTTCACTTTCAGGTTTAATGAGTTCAAAGGACTGGACTGCGTGATCCTCTGACGTGAAGCTGCTCAGAATAAAAGCAGAAACACACAGGTACAAAATGCTAATGCTAATGCTAATGCTAATGGGCGGCCATATTGTACCTGTGTCTTGTGTTGAAGCTCAGGACTCAGAGCATCAACAAAACGCAACAAGAAACATGCTCTGTAGAAATACATGGAAGACACATGTTTTTCATTCTTTTGTGTATGTTATTTTACTCCAGATGCCCTTCCAGATGCAGAACAGACGAGGCAATAGACTGTAGCAGTGACTTGCATAGACACACATAGATTGTTTTTTCTCAGCTGGAAAATACTTGTACTAGTTAAAAAATAAAATAAAAATACATAAATAAAATAAAAAGAAAGAAAGAAAAAATACATTAAAAAAGTAAAATAAATAGATAAATAAATAATAATAAAAGAGTTATCTTGGTGGACTCTATGCTGATAGAAGCAGTTGTTACAGTATCGTTAACAACACATTTTATTAATACGATTTACTTTCATTGTCTCCATTTAGACAGAATAACCAGCTCTGATGTCAGTTTCATTCAAAAACATTTGTTATGTAAAGCCCGGCTCACACCACAGGATCATTGGCTCGATTTAGGGCCCGATTTGTTTCCCCTCGACGTCAGGGAGCCGTGACCCCACTTTGGATGTTCGTGTGTGATTTTTAATCCTCTGCTCTCCTCGTGTGTGAGCTGCTCCGTCACAAAACATCACCACGGCAACAGCCAATAAAATAATGTATGGCGAGCGAGTGTATATATATATTAAAAAACAACACAACTAATGAGTTTATGTCCTTTTTGAAAGTGGCAACCATTTATTGACTTTTTTGAAACTGTCTAAGCCAATATTTTTTTAATTAAATTATTTATTTATTTTAAATTATGATCATTATTATATTTTATTATTATTATTATTATTATTTAAACTTTATGTATTATATTTATTATAATTTATATATATTTTTGCTATTTATTGTGTGATTTTTTAAAATTTGTCTATTCACTTAAGATTTCGTCGATTAATTAATTAATTTCTCATTTTTCTTCTTCTTCTTCTTCTTCTTCTTCTTATTATTATTATTATTATTATTGTTGTTATTATTATAATTATTTTATATATATATATATATATATATATATTTTTTTTTTTTTTTTTAAGTTATACAAAAATGAAAAAGGTGGATATGCATTTGTTATTTAAATTACAGTATAATATTTGTTCTCTCACATCAATAAAAAAAATGAAACATAAAAACACAGATTCTAAGACCAAACATGAATGAAATGGATCCTGATTTGAACCTGTGAGACGTGCTTTTCCTGGAGGGTGGCCTAGAATAACTCTCTTTGCCATATCTCCGCTCAGAGTCCCCTTTTACCGTGGAATAAAATGGGTTTTCTGTCTGAACCAAGAGATAAAGTGTGAACAATTATACAACTGCTGAAGTATTCAACTTTTAACTGCACTAAAATAACCGCAAATATAACTTTTATCTTGTTTTTCTTCACCAAAACCATCTGGAGTCGGGTTTTGTTTCATTAGCCCACGCCCCTTTCAAAATGGCCGCCCTCTCCCTGTACAGTCTCGGTACATGGTTGAGGTGTTAAATAGTGCCAGAGCTGTCAGTCACTTCATAGAGGTGGAAACAGATCTGAGAGCGGCGGAGTTGGAGTCGGAGATGTGCTGTTTGCTGTGAAATATGTTTGTTCTAAATTACACTATAGAAACACAGACAGATGCACTTTCGTATCAGTGAGCAGCTCATGCAGAAATAAAGACTCTGACAACATGACGGAAAGCAACGACACAACTGTTTCCCCTTAAGAAAAGTCTGGATATATGGATTAGATGTACAGGGCGTCTATAAAGTCGCTTTACAATTAAAAAATAAAGATTGTTCTGTTGTGTCAGTGGTTTCCAAAGTGTTTTACCTCATTTAACACACGTCTATATGGGAAACATTAGTGGCATGAAGCACATTGAGACGTTGGGACTGCATTTGTTGCTCATAAATGGTTCAATCTCATCTGTATCTTTTGCTTTAGCTCCGTAATGTCCCGTGTCTTTGTTCGATACTCGAGTACTGGCCGTAGTATCAAAGTCTGATGTTAAGTCTAGACAAGTAGTAGCTCCATATTAGAAATTCCCATCGTGAGGATCATAGCAACCAACGAGCCAATCAGGAGCGAGGATATTGAAGGTAACGCCCCTTCCCGTCCGCACTGCTCGTCAATCAAACCATCAATCAAACTCTAAAGGGGAAAGAAGGACCTGATGTGTCTGTTTTTAATGTTTATATGTTGATTTTCAGACACAAAAGTTAAATAAAAACCCAGGATCATGTAGAGGGTTAACTCTACAGCGTCGGATGGTATCGCTATCAGGAAAAATAAGGATGGATGTGTAAAATAGAGGTAAAAGTATATTCGGATACTTCCTTTAACATGATTTTTATGGCTAAAAAAAGAAAAAAGTCAAGGCGAGTCTGCAATGGTCGATAATGTGCTCAGTCCTTAGAGCCTCATGCCTCTGATTTGAGACGCTGTTTGCATGAAGTACAATTGGTTGCGGAGTTACGGTTATGTAAAGTCCTCAACCGCGAGTCTACTGGCGGCGATAGCATCCGAAGCTATAGGGTTAATACGAACATTTAAGACCAGAATGACGAGTCTGACAGCAGCAGGGACAGAGAGAGAGACACAGTTTTTCAAAAGACAAAAAATAAATTCAAAATAACCAAAAAAAAAAAAAAAAAAACACCTCAAAATAACAAAAATCCCCCAAAAACCTCAAAATAGCAAAAAAAAAAAAAAAAAAAAAAGAAAAAACCTCTCTCAAAATGAACTTAAATTAACAAAAAAAGAAAAAAAAAAAAAAATCAAAATAACAAAAAAAAAAAAAAAAAAAAAAAACTAAACAAAAAAAAAAACAAAAACTCTCAAAAAATAACAAAAACCTCAAAATAGCAAAAAAAACAAACAAAAAAAAAAAAAACTCTTTCAAAATAAACTCAAATTAACAAAAAAAGGAAAAAAAAATCGAAATAACAAAAAAAATAAATAAATAAATAAAACTTTAAAAAATACCATAATAATAGTAACGGTATATAATAATACCAAAAAAAATTAAAATGAAAAAAAAAAATTAAATAAAAAAAATAACAAAAATGAACAAATAATAGCAAACAAAATAACAAAAATAAAATAAAAAAACCCCAAAAACTCAAAATAACTAAAAAAAACATGACCTCCAGGATCATGTAGAGGGTTAATATGAACATTTAAGACCACAATGACGAGTCTGACAGCAGCAGAGAGAGGGGACACAGTTTATCAATAGAAAGTGAATTGGAGCCAGAGCTGGAAGAGCGCTCAGCTAGCATGTTAGCTTTGTCCATTTCTATATACAGTCTATGAAACTCTTACAATTTGAGCAACAGCTTCAACAAATACTTTTGCTTTGTTCTTTAAATAATTTTGAAGTTACTGTCTACTCTCCGTCCTCTGCCTGTTTGAACTAGTTTGAACTGCAAAGCTTTTGTCATTGAAAAATAATAGTCCCAGATCATTTTTATACGTGTAGTGGTCCAGAAATGTCACACAGTCCATTTGGGGCTTGGAAACCTTCAGAAACCGCTCGGACATGTTTCATTTTTGCCTGTATTTGACAGTTATCTATTGGACGTGAGCGTGTGGTTTGTATTCAAGATGGCCGACTGACAGACGTATCCCCTTGGAGCTGGTGTAGGTCAATGAGACTTGTCCTGGCAGACTTTCAGCTTGTCTTTATGAGCGCTCTGCTGTAACTGTCTGTGCTCGTGTAGTTTTAGTCCATCCTCGTGCTGTGTGTGCCGGGCCTCGGTAGCGTACGATTGTGAATATCTGTCAGAGCATTGCGCGTCCAACCTTTCCTCCTGCTCCTTCTCCCTCGGGTGCTGTTTCGCCAGCAGTGAGCTCGGAGATTTCATGTGTAACAATGATTACCTTCACCTCAAGCATAAAGAGCAAGAGGAGCCAGATAACTGTGGGACCGAGGGGGAAGTCCTGACGTGGAAATATGGAGGGGGCAGGGTCTAAGCAACGAACAGCCTCGTGTAACAACCTGTGGGAATAAAGGCGAGTCTGAGCGAAGTATTTAAGAGCCTCTGTTTGTTCTGTGTTTTTCAAGAGGTAAAGGTGCTTTTCCTCCTCAAAAACAGACCTGGACTAGTGTTCCACCAAATAATTCAAGTGAAGGTTTGTGGAGTTTAAAGCACTTCCTGTATCACCACATGATGACATCACAAGGTGTTTTTGAGAGTTTTCTTGAGAGATTCGGCAATTCTAGGACTGAAATGACCCAAATGATTCTAGAAAGAGAGCAAGACACGAAGCAGGAACAAAAGAGGGATCATGACAGAAACACACAGATACAAAGATAAGAGTCTGAATTTGTTGTAGTAAAAGACAGAAGATAGAAGGTTTTCCATAAACTGTGTGTGACGTCACCCACAGCGTTCGGCTCGGGCCAAATGAAACTCGACGCTAGAGCAGGTATAGTGGCTAATTTGGAGCAGAGTTGGATTTGTCATAGCAACCAAAGAGCCAATGAGGAGTGAGGATGTTGAAGGTAACGCCCCTTTCCGCCTTCACCGCTGGTTTAGCTGGGAGCGTGCGCTTAGCAACGCTGTCAATCAAACCTGTTGCTAACGCTAACGGGAGCGACCTCAGAAAAAGAAGGCGCCTGATTCGTCTGTTATTAATGTTTTATCTTGATTCTAGGACAAAATAGTGAAATAAAAACCCCAGGATCATATAGTGAGGGTTAACACGAATATTTAAGACCAAAATGGCAGAATAGTAAAGTTAATTGAAGTCAGAGCCAAAATTGTGCCCATGATCACTTCCTATTTGGCACATAGCAGCTAGCAGGTTAGCTCTGTCCATTATACATACAGTCTACAGTATTCCCGCTCGTATATTGGTCGTCTTTGGTTCTAAACTGCACCTGTCTAAAACTTCACGTGTCTCGTCTCAGACTCTTTCTCAGCGCAGCCAATCAGATCACAGAGCATCTGCAGAAGAGCCGTGACAGGAGAGAGGTCGCGCAGACGAAACGTACGAGGAGCCGTCACTGTCTCCAGCTCTAATAATAGTGCTGCATTCCTCCATTTCCTCTCGTCCTGCACCGTGTTATCAATGCGCCACACTGCTGTCATAATGATCACACTTCATCACCTTTGTGTTTAAATTACACACCAAACCTCCGCTGAACAAAGACGTAATAATACCTGCTCATTTTATGTAATCATCTTTGCTTCAGCGGCTTCCGTACGACGACAATTATAATGGTGAAGACAGTGGGGTTTTGTTATGTCGGAGCCTCAGATAAAATCACAGCCCTGAGTGTTGTCTTTGACGTCAAAACTGATTAATAAAGTTATTTTGTTCCTTGTAATCTGGTCAGTGACTTTTGCCTTTCTCAGATGTTGGTACGTGCTCTGCAAAAAGGCAAAAGTTTGGACACAGTCAGTGTTTCTTTTCTTTATTTTTACAACTTTCTACACTTTACATACATACAAAAGACTTGACATATATAAAGTAAGATGTGTGTGATTATGTAGTGTAAAAATAAATAAAAAACACACTGAGTGAGCTGTTTTTTGGCTGGTTGTGCATGTGTAGCATTGGGAATTAATAATTATACAGTCGAAATATGCTGCTAAATGTGAGTTTAAATTGGATCAATTCTTCAAACTGGACTTTTCAGAGGTTTTAAACATGTTCTAGTCATTTCCTTCTCATTTACTCTCTCAAAGTTGTATTTGGAGTGATTCATGTTTGAGTTTAATCTTTAATGGCTTATTTTCAAGACGCCATTTTGCTGATCTCCCCATATTTTCACCTCCCAACTGTGACACGCCCACTGTGACACGCCCACTGTGACACGCCCACTGTGACACGCCCACTGTGACACGCCCACATGACACTGTGACACGCCCCTGTGACACGCCCACTGTGACACGCCCACTCTAGTCTGCTCCCTTCCTCTCTTGTCTCCTCATCTCCTCTCCTGTCCCCTCTCATTGTCTCTTCTCATTTCCTCTCGTCTCCTTGTCTCTTGTCTCCTCTCTCGTCTCCTCTCTCGTCTCTTCTCTCGTCTCCTCTCTCGTCTCTTCTCTCGTCTCCTCTCTCGTCTCCTTGTCTCTTGTCTCCTCTCTCGTCTCCTCTCTCGTCTCTTCTCTCGTCTCCTCTCTCGTCTCCTTGTCCCTTGTCTCCTCTCTCGTCTCCTCTCTCATCTCCTCTCTCGTCTCCTTGTCTCTTGTCTCCTCTCTCGTCTCCTCCCTCGTCTCCTCTCTCGTCTCCTCTCTCATCCCCTTGTTCGTCTCCTGATTCCCGTCTCCTCTCTCGTTTCCTCCTCTCTTGTCTTCTCCCTTGTCTCCTCGTCTGCTTTCTCCCGTGACTGTGACGAACACGCCCACTGTTACTCACTCTCGTTTCCTCTCTCGTCTCCTCCCTTGTCTCCTCGTTCACGTCTCCTCTCTTGTCTCCTCTCTCGTCTGCTCTTTTGTCTCCTCATTCTCGTATCCTCTCTCGTATCTCCTCTCCTTGTCTCCTCTCATTTCCTCTCGTCTCCTCTCGTTTCCTCCTCTCTTGTCTCCTCGTCTCCTCTCTCGTGACTGTGACGTGCACGCCCCCTGTGACACGCCCCCTGAGACACGCCCACTGTGACGTCCGCTCTTCCTTCTCCAGTTTTATTTTCTTAATCGTTGATACTCGTTGGATTCTGCAACGTCGCGTCGTCATTTTGGTCCAAATGTTTAAAAACGTGCTGCTGTAGTGTGACGTGCTCTGTCCATAGGGGGCGCTACAGCTGCACGACTCTTTATTGTCATGACGTTTACGGCGACGTCAGCTCCTATTGGACACCACAGTTTTCTAACACAGAACTCAGCGGATTTGCTTCTTTTATGAAGTGGTTTTAGATGAATATTGTGATTTAAAACGTGTAAATTATAACAGAATGATGCACAGAGATGAGAACTATAAAGACACAAGCTCAATAGGTCTGATTTAAAATTTGCTTTAATCCTAGAAAAGTTCAAATCTGGTTGAGAGCTCGTGAAAACCTGGTTCAGTTTTGGTTTAGTTGAAAAGTTCTGATTTCTGCTTGGTAATAAACCCGTCTTTAGTCTAGTTTGATTTTTTCCTCTGCAGCACGAAAAGTTTCAGAACGACTTTTGTTAAATCATTTTTAGCCGCAGTGAATATATTTATATATTTGTACAAACTGTCACTAATATCCCCGTTTTTTTTTTTTTTTTTTTGCAGGAGTCTCCATATGTGATGCTGAAGAAGAACCACGAGCAGCTGGTTGGGAATGACAAATATGAAGGCTACATCGTGGAGCTGGCAGCGGAGATCGCCAAACACGTGGGATACCAGTACAAGCTCAAGATCGTGTCCGACGGCAAATACGGCGCCCGCGATCCAGACTCAAAAATGTGGAACGGCATGGTGGGAGAGCTGGTCTACGGGGTGAGGAGCTGCTTTTACCGAGTCACCTTCAACTGTGGACAAGCTGTTCACACATGTTTAACACAAACTCTGCAGATTTAGGCTGAGCTCTTCTCTCAGACTGAAAACACTCTGTTCCACCTTGTGATGTCATCATGTGGTAATACAGGAAGTGCTCTGCTGTGTTTTTAAACTACATTTACCGTAAATTTCGGACTATAGAGCGCACCTGAATATAAGCCGCACCCGCTACATTTGAAAAGAAAATGAATTTTGTACAAATATAAGCCGCAGGTTTTTATGTTGTAACGAGATATTTACACAAAAAGATATTTTTTTGTTTTAATTTAAGGCTTTTTTTCAAACTGTGCCTGAAAATCTGCACCAACATCGAGACGGGATGAACACACCTGCAGGTTTAGAAAATAAAACAGCACCAACGTGAGCCGCTGCTTTTCCTCTGAAAGATTTTATCGTCTTTTTACATTGACTAAGTTCTTCCCGCTGCCGCCTCCAACGTCGCACCATCGATTCATTAACGACAAACTTACAGTGGCTCTATTTCCTTCTTTGATGCACAGATCCTTTGTCTTTATCTTTAAAGTTGCATAATTTTCATTTCTTTGTGTGTTTGCCATGACGAGGCTGTGGCCTGATGAGCAAAATGACAGTTCAAAATCAAAACTAGTGGATTCTTCAGCATAAACCTTCCCCACGTCTGTCTCACTTTTGTGTTTACTGCTAGAGAGCGCCCCCCGGTGGATGTTAGCCAGTAAAAATCTATAAATCAGCCGCACCGTTGTATAAGTCGTGGGACAAAAGTAGCGGCTTATAGTCCGAAATTTGCGGGGTAGATAATTTCAGCTGTAGAATTGCCGATCTCTACTGAACTAAAGGTAAAAGAAACTACCACTTCATGACATCACAAGGTGGAACAGAGCATTTCGAGCTTTGGAGATGTTACAGACAAATAATAAAACACAACTCCAGGTCTGTTTTTGATGATTATAACATGACTTAAAGCTCATAAGAGTCCATTTTGTGTAATATGGGACCTTTAAGTTTATGTGTGCAAAACGAAAGACGACGAAAGGAGACGTCTCCCTGTGCATGTTTTGTAAAAGTTCCATCATTTGAAACCACTGTGGCCTGTATCAAACTCTATTTCAACAACAGATCAAATCACTCCATTACAAGCGAAAGGACAGAACGCTCTGTGACTATATCTGAAAAATACCCAAAATGGCCGCTGATGACACACAGCAGCATGACATTGCATCATCATATCTATTTTCTTTTTGTTAGAAAGCGGATGTGGCCGTAGCTCCTCTGACCATCACTCTTGTTCGTGAGGAGGTCATCGACTTCTCCAAACCCTTCATGTCTCTGGGCATTTCCATCATGATCAAGAAACCCACCAAGTCCAAACCGGGGGTGTTCTCCTTCCTGGACCCGCTGGCGTACGAGATCTGGATGTGCATCGTGTTTGCCTACATCGGCGTCAGCGTGGTCCTGTTCCTGGTCAGTCGCTTCAGCCCGTACGAGTGGCATTCGGAGGACTACGAGGAGGGAGGCGAGCCGCAGACCCCCACCCAGGCGTCTGCGTCCAACGGGGTGCAGCAGACGCCGACGGCCCCTCAGCCCAATGCCGTCCAGCAGAGCCCCGAGCAGACCAACGAGTTTGGGATCTTTAACTCGCTGTGGTTCTCACTGGGAGCGTTCATGCAGCAGGGGTGTGACATCTCGCCAAGGTAAGACAACGATTTAAATTAAATCATATCTTGTTTATATAGGAATTGGTGGTTGCTCTCCAAATGCAACAGATGAAGGTTCTCAGCTCACAAAGTTACAGAGCGAACTTGTCCCTGGAACAAAACCACAAACTGTGTATAGAAGGCGACTAAATGAGTGAGTGTGTCCAGTCAAATGAAGCTCGTCGAGGCTAGAGCAGTTATAGCGGCGAATTTGGAGCCTATATTTGAAATCCTGACCGTGAGTATCATATAAACCAAACCAGCAGCAAATGTGAAGTGAGGATGTTGCAGATAACGCTGTTTTCTACCTTAGCGCTTAGCAACGCTGTCAATCAAACCTGTTGCTAACGCTAGCGGGAGTGACCCCGGGGGAAGAAGGTGCCCGAGTTGTCTGTTATTGATGTTCATATCTTGATTTACAGGCACAATAGTGAAATACAGTGGTATTTGTTTATCGCAGGTGTTATGTTCTAAAAATAACCCACAATAGACGAAGTATCAGCTTTATTTTTTACATTATTCTCTCTGTTTCTTGTGTGTAAAACCCCTCACCACACACTTTATACACTTTTCTCACACAGGCATTAACATTTTCTCACATTTCTCTCTTGTTTAAACACAAAGTTCAAACCTTCGTCGGTGTCTTTGTCGGTGCAGAACGTTTCATCGACATTGTGGGTTTTGTCGGGGAGAAAACTTGCAAACATACAGCACTTCAGAGTCACACTGATCCAACATTTATGTAAATTTGTCTGACACATTCTGTACTGTACAGGAGACACGGAGGAGACTGATGGACAATGGTCTACAGTCCCTCAGCCAATTAGGACGCAGAACAAAATGGTCTACAGTACCTCAGCCAATCAGGACGCAGAACACAATGGTCTACAGTCCCTCAGCCAATCAGGACGCAGAACAAAATGGTCTACAGTACCTCAGCCAATCAGGACGCAGAACACAATGGTCTACAGTCCCTCAGCCAATCAGGACGGATCATGTAGAGGGTTAATACGAACATTTAAGACCAAAATGACGAGTCTGACAGCAGCAGTTAGAGAGAGAGGAGACACAGTTTTACAATAGAAAGTGAATTGGAGCCAGAGTCAATGGAGCTAGCATCGTGCCCATACTTCCAATTTCGAGCGCTGCGGTTAGCATGTTAGCTTTGTCCATGTATATGTACAGTCTCCTAATCATCGCGCTTAGGGAGATACTTACTCACTTGTTAATTACTTGAGGCAGTAGTGGCTCAGTGGTTAGAGCGCTACCAACCTGAAGGTCCGAGGTTCGATTTCCGCTCGGGCCAAGTTCTGTTGATGTGTCCTTGGGCAAGACACGTGAGACAGAAGTGATTATATGCAAATACTGTCAAGCTGTTACCGCTAACCACGTCTGGCATTGATCTCAGTTACAGAGGCCCTGTTGCTAGGCGATTAGAGGGCTTATGCTTTGTTAATGGAGAAAATTGTGCCTTGTAATTAATCATAATGTTTCCCTTATGTTTAAAAATGCACTGAGGCTGTTACAGGGGATTTACTGCAGCCTCCTGTCAATCATCATCAAAAAGGTTGAAGGAAAAGACGGAGTTATGGGTTTGTAAGGATGACATGTGTGTGTAGCAATGTAACAAAGACAAGGAGTGAATCCAAAGTGAAGATATTTCAAATTATAGATGCAAATTTCCAAAGCTGTCCATCAAACTTCGCCCAATCAGACCTGGCTAGCATGCCCCGCCCTCACGAAGGACCCTGGTGTGCTCGGACCCCCTCGAGCCTTGTCATGAAGCTGTTCTCCAAAGGTCGCCAATTAAAAATCTCATTAAGAGCCTGAAATTAGAGACGCGGGGTTGACGACGGGAGGAGGACATAACGTTGGTGTTACTGCTGCGTCTGAGGGCAGAGGAGACAGGTGAGGTCAGGTGAGGTCAGGTGTCCAGGTGCCATCGCCGGGTCGTTTAAACGTTAAGTAACAGGCGTCATGGGCGTCGCAGGAGGTGAACATTCGACAAACATAATACATCGATAAAGTGTGGAGGGAGGTGATTGTGTGGAGTGGGAGAATATCAGATGGAGGAGAAAGGCTGGGAAGTAAAAAACATATACATATTATACGATTTTAAGTACTGTGTAGATACCAGGGAGTATAGCAACAGCTTTGGGCGATGCAAATCAAAAAAATCTAAAAAAAAACATAATTAATACAACATTATGACAATATAATCTTAATTTTTAACACTATTGCAACAGCTTTGGGCGATGCAAATCAGAAAACTTAAAAAAAAGAAACATAATAAATACGACATTATGACAAGATAATCTTAATTTTCAAAACTACAGTAGCTCAGCTGGTGGAGTGTTTGTCCATTATCCGAAGGTTGGCAGTTCGAATCCCGCTCTCGACCTTAACGTCATCGCTGAGCTGTCGTATCCACTGACCCACAGGTTGGTGGCTGGTTGTTGTATCGTTGGGCAAGACACCTCGTTTTTAGTGTGTATGAGTATGTGAGTGGTTCCTTTTTTTTTTTTTTTTTATTGTTTGGAGCCATGAAGATGGAAAGCGATGCATAAAAATGTGACCGTGACCAAAAAAAACAGTCCAAGGTGACACAGAATTTTTCCGCTAATACTGTCACAATGCTAACATGCTAATGCTAATGATAAAAGATAAAACTAGTAATGTTTCTTTTGTACCTGGTGGTTTTACACTAGTTCTGATGGATCTCAAGATCATTCTACAACTCAGGAAACTCAAATTTGGCGTTTTATTGAGATTTTTAAAAACTTTACTTGCTCAAATTCTTATCTAGTTTAATTTTGTCCCATACTTTTAAAAGTCTTGTCACCTACGGGCGATTTTTTCAGCAGATGGTGTTATTTTATCAAGAGATTCCAAGCAGACAGGAGAAAACGTTTGTAATGTCCGCCATCGCTGCAGTCGGTGAATCAAACTTGTGACCTTGTAGCTGCAGGGCAAGAGCGCTAACCCCTGCACCACCCTGTTATTCACCAAAAAGTCAGTCATGTCACAATAACAAATAAAAGTAAATGTAGATGTTAAATGATAATACTGAAACTAAACCAACTTAAAGCAAATTTACAATATTGTTAAAAAAATATTAACTGTAATTTAAGGAGTGAGTAGTCTTAAATCTGATCATAATCCAGAAAAATAATCAAATTGTTCCCACTAAAACTAAACAAAGGTGTGTTAGCTTCAGTGTCGTTAGCGCCTCCTTCAGACAGATTTAAGTCAGTGTCCAGCAGGAATCTGACCAGAGCTGAAGAAGAGACTTGGACGAGCAGCAAAACGTCTTCACTCCTACAACTTTTTGTCCAGTTACAGATTTGAATGTTTCTTTTACTGTGGATTATACCTGGACGACTGAAGATTACACAGTCCCCAGTAGTGCAAAGAAAAAGTCCCCATGAGAAATATTGACCCCAAAAATAACAGGTGTCCAAACAGATCGACCGAAACGTCCAGGTTAAAACAAATGTTGAAATGTTAGTTATGAGCTTAGACTCTTTATGTAAATGCACACAGCTAACCTGCTAACCGCAGCGTTACAAATAGGAAGTGATAGATGCCATCGACTCTGGCTCCAGTTCACTCTCTATTGAAAAACTGTGTCCTCTCTCTCTGTAACTGCTGCTGTCACTCATCATTTTGTTCTTAAAAGTTTGTATTCACCCTCTACATGATCCTGGGTAAAAAAAAAAAAAAAGAAAAAGAGTTTGTTTGGGGTTTTATTAGTTATTTTGAGTTATTTTTATTATTATGTTTGTTTGTTTTTTATTTTGAGTTTATTTTTTTATTTTTATTTTTTTTGGTTTCTTTTCTTCATTATTATTATTATTATTTTTATTTATTTTAGTTATTTTATTTTTTTATTTTTAGTTATTTTGAGTTTTGGGTTTGTTTGTTTTTTTTAGTTATTTTGAGTTGTTTTTTGTTATCTTGAGTTTATGTATTTATTTGTTGTTATATTGAGTTTATTTTTTATTTTATTTTTTGAGTCTTTTGAGGGTTGTTTTTTTTTTTTTTTGGTCTATAAAAACGCTCCCCTCTCTCTGTAACAGTGTCAGTATTATCGTTTATCATCCATAGACTGTTTATTTAAATGGACGTAGCTAACATGCTAACCTGCTAGCTAAAGCGCTCTACATTGAATCAGAATCTTTCAGACTTTTATTGCCATTGTCAGTGAACACAGCTCACAAACTAGGAACTTTCTTTGGTGTTTTGGTGTGTTCTTTGGTGGTTCTTTGAAGTGCAACATAAAAACAGGAATAAGTACAAAAAAGGGCATGCATGAAGCACCATCGACTCTGGCTCCAATTCACTTTCTATTGAAAAACTGTGTCCTCTCTTTCTGTCCCTGCTGCTGTCGGACTCATTTTGGTCTTAAATGTTCGTATTAACCCTCTACATGATCCTGGGGTTTTTATTTCACTTTTGTGTTTGTAAATCAACATCTGAACATTAATAACAGACACATCAGGTCCTTCTTTCCCCGACGGTCGCTCCTGTTAGCGTTAGCAACAGGTTTGATTGACAGTGTTGCTAAGCGCCCAGTGAGCTGAGCGCTGTGGGTGACGTCACACTCACTCAGGCCACTTCTTTACACAGTCTACGGTTTAGAAAAAAACTACATTTGACAGCTGTACTCAATCCTAATCTAAAATCTACTTTCATTTCTGTTTAAGTTACTACCTCCACCTGCTCTGCTGATAGCCCCTGTTTAAATACGCTCGCTAACTGTCCCATTGTTTACATAATCAATATCTAATCAGTCTGAAATGGCCGTGGACTTGCTGGGCTTGCAGGTATGAGCGTAATTATGAGTTTAAAAAAGGTTGCTGCACAAAAACACAAGTGTGCCCAGTCAGCCCTTCTTATTACCGCCTCGAGGTCCGAGAAACGACTCCTTCACACCGTGTGCTCTTCAGTTTTCTTTCAATCCTGTGACATTTTCAAAAACCCTATTTTCACTGCGCGTTTGCCTCACCATAAACAGTATACAGTACACAGCAGTACATGGGCGCTCGCTGCTACATAATGTTCAGATCCCAACACCCACGGGTGCTCACCTGACATTTACAGCCCTGTGCTCGGCCGTGCGGCGGAGGATGAAGCCTGTTGTAGTGATGCTATAAAATGCATCTGCGATAACTATTGATTTCTATGTACAGTTTACAAAAGAAAAACAGTCCCCGACGCTCCAGTGACTCGATCCCTGAGGTTTCTGTTTTGAATGCAAAGCCATATATTTTTTGTGTTTCCATGACGACAGATGTATGCCTCTTTAGTCACACATGGGCTTATGCAAATGACGACGCTGAGTATTTCATTTGGCAGGATAAAAACGAGCTCGCCGATGCTTCCTCCGGAGCTCTTCACGCTCGCACTTTCCTGGTGATGTCACCTTTGGCAACGGCATCTACATATCGTTCGGTGTAATGTGCCGCGTTTTACTTCTGCTCCTCGGGCTCATTCTGACGTCTTTGTTCTGATCTGCGACGAGTGGAAGTCAGGAGTTAAAGTCATATTATCCGTAGGTTTAAAGTGAAATTACCGCAGTGTTTAGGCGAAAAGAAAAGGATCCGGTGCCGTCGTCGCACAAATCCTGCTGTTTCGATTCATTTTGTGGATGTGTCCTTGAGCAAAACACTTCATATGCAAATGTTTCGTGGGGCTGTCATGATAATGCACAGAGATACAGCGATAAACGGTAATATTGAAACCACTTTACGCCACCGACACAGTAACAATAACGCAAAATAATCCCAGTAAACCGTTTTTAAATAGACAGTGTCGTTAAATCAGATCCATCTGCAAAATGTTCAGAGTTTTAACCATGTTCGAGTTGTTTCCTTCCCGTTTACTCTGTCGAAGTCGTATTTGGAGCGATTCATGTTTGAGTTTGATCGATTATTTTCACGACACCATTTTGCCGATTTACCCCCGTTTAACCTCCACCTGTGACACGCCCACTGAGACACGCCCACTGTTGCTCACTCACGTCTCCTCTTTTGTCTCCTCGTTCACGTCTACTCTTTTGTCTCCTTTTGTTGTCTCCTCTCTCATCCCCTCATTTTTGTCTCCTCTTTTTACTCCTCATTCTCATATCCTCTCTTGTCTCCTCTCCTTGTCTCCTCTCATTTCCTCTCGTCTCCTCTCTCATCTCCTCGTCTCCTCCTCTCTTGTCTCTCTCTCCTTGTCTCCTCTCCTCTGCTCTTGTCCCCTTGTTCATCTCCTCTTTTGTCTCCTCATTCTAGTATCCTCTCTCGCCTCCTCCTCTCTTGTCTCCTCTCCTTGTCTCCTCTCATTTTCTCTCGTCTCCTCTCTCATCTCTTTGTCTCTCGTCTCCTCTCTTGTCTCCTCGTCTCCTCTCTCGTGACTGTGACTGTGCCCCCAGTGACACGCCCCCTGAGACACGTACAGACACGCCCCCTGTGACGTCTGCACTTCCTTCCTTCTCTTCAGTTTTATTTTTTTTTATCGTTGATACCGTTGATTCTGCAGCGTCGCCCGTCATTTTGGTCCAAATGTAAAAAAAATGTGCTGCTGTAGTGTGACGTGCTCTGTCCATAGGGGGCGCTACAGCTGCTCCAGTTCTTTTTTCATGACGTTTGGCGACGTCAGCTTTATTGGACACTGCTGTTTTCTAACTTGAAATCAGTTGCCGTGCTTCTTTTATTATGTCGTTTTAGATGAATGTCGTGATTTAAAATGTGTAAATTATATCAGAATGATCCATGAGTGTCAGAGATTAACAATAATTAGACATAGAAGGCTTTTTTTTTACTTTTTACTGCTAAAATATTATGGAATTACAACAAAAATCCCTCAAATCTCCCCATTTTTTAAAGAAAATGTACGTATAACAAACACTGAGCCTCAAAATATGTAGTTCCAGCTTTAATATACTGAACGACAAGCCTATGTTTTAATATATTTGTGCAAAGGAAGACGATATGAACAGTTTGCTGGTTCAAATCCTTCTCTCTTGAGTCATATTGTTGATCTTTGGGTACAAATCTTCAAAAATCTTATCGGTACGAATGTTTTCAGTCGATGGTCGTTTATGAACTTCACAATTTACACCAAAACCAACCACTGTGACGGCTCTTGCTCTTTCGATTCATGCAGGGTCCTTGGGCAAGACACTTCAAATATCTCGCGGATATGAATGCTTTATTATGTTTAGGAGGAGAGCATAATATCCACAGAAGCAGGAGAACACCACCAGCGCGTGACTAAGCCCCTTGAGCCGTGTAAAACCAATGCACTCTATTTATTTTCACATTCTTGACATTATTTTAGTTCACGAGGAGCCCTATTTATATCTGTGACACATTCAATTTCATACAAAGACATTTTTCTGTGTCACTGTAGCTTTAAGGAATTCACCCAGTCTTGGAGGACCAACCCAACACAGTGCTGCTCCTCACACCTCCTCATGATGCCCTGGAGGAGACAAGATTCCCCTGAAGATTGGGGTGACCTAGAATCTGTGGTTGGCACATAAACTGAGGCGGCACGTCTCCTAAAATGTGTGATATCCAGAGACGTAAAAAGGCACGCTCCCCTCACGGCCACAGACAGAACGAGCCTCGAACCATTTGTGTTGTGTTTGTTATCGTCATCTGCACATGGCTCTTTCTCCTCTGCGTGCAGGCGGAACATACTCACACTTTGAGGGGACGGAGTAATATATGCAGAGAACACAATGATTATGTGTATGTGCCTGCAGTGATGGCTTTTTATGGAAAGTTAAAGACGAGGAATCGGAGGCACTTCTCAGCAGGTGGTTGGTGGCAGACTGCTCATCCAGAAGCTTTAATCACAGCAAAGTGAGAACACAGTGTCTCGGCTCGGAGGTAGCAGCTCAGAACAGTTTTATGCTTTTTATTTTAGTCAGACCCCTCCATGAACCTCCATCTTAACGTGGTGGAGGGGTTTGAGCCTGAATCATCCCAGGAGCTATGTTTTCAAGGGCTTCATGCCCCTGGTGGAGTCACCCACAGCAAACAGGTCCTGGGGGGTCAGACTCTGAGGGGCTCAGAAATCCTTTGTAATGAGTTTAAGAGCAAAACCAGTTACGTCACGGGCCCCACCCTGGAGCCAGGGGTATCTCCAGTTAAAGGCGGGGCTTCTGGACACTCTCCAGGGACACTGGGTCTGAGGACATGGGCGTCTCCTCACTGGGGGAGGAGCCTGAGCTCGTGCTGGAGGTTGAGCGGTACTGAGCAGATTGACACATTCTGGCAAACCGTCCGATGCCTCAGGAGGGAGAAGCAGTGCTTCACCAACACTGTTCACAGAGCAGGTGGAGAGCTGCTGACCTCGACGCAGGGACGTGGTCGGATGGTGGAAAGAATACTTTGAGCATCTCTTCAATCCCCCGTCACGTCTTTTGAGTAGGAAACAGAGACTGAGGACTCAGATGTCCTGGGTGATGGTTGTAGTCACTGGTGTGAAGTTTCAGGGATGGATGAGATCCGTCCTGAGTATCTTAGTGTCCTCCTCCGCAGGGTGGCAGGGCGCTCCTTTAGCGAAAGGGTGAGGAGCTCAGTCACACAGGAGGAGCTCAGCGTAGATCCGCTGCTCCTCCACGTGGAGAGGAGCTGAGGAGGTTTGGGCATTTGTCCATGTCCCACCAGGAGGAGGCCCTGGAGACCCAGGACACGCTGGAGGGGCTCTGTCTCTCAGCTGGCCTGGGAACACCTCGGGGTCCCACTGGAGAAGCTGGAGGACATGTCTGGGGTGAGGGAAGTCTGGGAGCCCCTGATGAGACTCCTGCCCCCGCAACCCGGCCCCGGATAAGCGGAGAAAATGGATGGTTTATGTGGGATGGTATTTTAATCAGAGACAAAGGCCAAAGAGCCAGAGCGATGATCCACTGGTCTGGGTTTAATCAGTGAGTGGTTTAATTTCCCTGTCTGACCATCTGCAGGTCCAGGCTCATGTCTGGACTTATGTAAGGACGATAAAAAGGACGATGTCTCTGTGAGGCGGAGAGATGGAGGTGGACTATAGTCTATGTTTAGAAAAAGTTCATTTAGACTTTATTTCCCTGTGATGCTGACATTAGGAGGACTTTTCTGTTCATGACGTCACCAGCCTGACGTTATTGTTCATGTTGTTTTGGACGATTGGTGATGTTTTGTTTTTAAATAAATTGGGTTAGTTACGTCATACATCAGTTTGCATTGGCAGTGTACAGATTGTGTATAAAGGTTTTACTTTGAGAGCAGATCAGAGAAACTGGAGTCTTTGTACTTATAGAGACAAATGATGATACTTAAAATATGGCAAAAATCTGAAGTGGGCAAATATTCCTGTGAAAACCCTTTTATTTTATTTTGTAAATTATGAAAACATTTAGTATAAATTCCTCTTTTTTGTCACGTGTTTTACTGATTTTTCAAAAAATATTATAATCTCAAACCAAGCTCATAGAAGCATGTTTAAGATATTGAACTAAATTTAAAAGAAAAAATTAAATAAAACAGAATACTACTGTCGAGTGCCTGTATTCTGGTACAGTTACTTTTTCTGAAATACTGAATTCTAAATTAAAATTGTCTTTTTGCGGTGTTAATGTGAGGAAAAGCTCTCGCAGTGTGAGGCATGTGTGATTTTTGTCTTTAATTAGACGAAAAGAAAACCTGTTTGTTGTTATCGCTTATGTCATTTTTTACACTATAATATAATGCACCTGGTGTAAAAGTATTCAAAGTATTCATCTTTATACAAGCAATTTTCCATCATGAAGTCGCTTAAACACAGACACTGGGGACGAGGTGGGTTAAGTGTCTTGCTCAAGGACGGGATTCAGATCAGTGGACAAACACCCCACCCCAACGGAGCTGCAGTACTCTGATGGGGCCATGTACCAGATTACATTATAAAAACACATTTTAATTTGGGTAAAATGGGTTTTGGGTTAATTTTGGGTCAGTTTTCTGTTATTAAACACATTTTACTTTGGGTAAAATGGGTTTTGGGTTAATTTTGGGTGAAATTTCTGTAATTAAACACATTTTAACTTGGATAAGTTGGGTGTTCGGTTAATTTTGGGTCAGTTTTCTGTAACTAAACACATGTTGGTAGGGTTTTGGATTTATTTTGGATCTTTTCTGTAATTAAAAACCGTGGCTTTTGGTTTTTTGGGTTATGTCTGCAAACACGACGTCATGTGTCGGTGCATACAGTACAGTAGCTTGTTGGACATTTCGCTCCCGGTGCTATTTATTCTGTGTGAGACCTTGTTTACTGTGCTCTTTGGAAATGTCAGCACTGTCAGTCAGAAGCACCCATATAGCACCCGAGCCAGCGCCCGAACCCCTCCCCACGGTTATCTCCGCAGACAGGTAGACCCCGAGCTAAAGCCCCCTTCACCAACCTCTTCGACAATTTATTTCCCCGTAGCATCCCCGCCTCTCCGCTCTCTCCGCTCTCCTGCCCTATTCCTCATTGTGTTTGTTGAGAATTTATCATACGTGTTATTCCCGTCTCAAATGGATCCCGGAGCTGCGCAGATGCCTCCTGCCTCTGCCTCCTGTCACAGAGGCAGATTTAATATGGAGGCGAGGATGTTACGAAGCCAATTCCATGTATAAATCTCTTTGATGACCTGTGTGAAAGAGCCACGTACGGCCACTTTAAAACAGCCCCGTGAACTTGTTGCCCATTTAGACTCGTGTGTTTGTCAGCAGTTTGAGAGTGATGTAACACTGACATTATTATTTTACCAGAGCCTTTTTTCAGACGACGGTTTAGGTCGTTTTCACCCCTGACAGTTTGAGCTGCTCAGTAGCGCCTCACAGTGGTCACATGATGTTGCTGTGATGTGTCCGCTCAGCTGATTTAAACAGGTTTTGACGCTGCTTTTTCTGCTGGTGGAAGGAAGACGACAGCGCCATCTGCAGTTCGACTTCTTCAGGACAGTGTGTGAGAGTAAAAAGGCCCCTCGTCCCGGTTTAAAGCCCTGAAAGTTGGACTGATTTGTCTGATTCTGATTTGATTTGTCCCCATAGACTGTGTAAATGGACATAGCTGACCTGTTAGCCGCCGTTTTCTCAATAAGAAGTGAGCATTGGTGCGCTTCTGGGTCCATCAACTCTGGCTCCAATTCACTTTCTATTGAAAAACTGTGTCCCCTCTCTCTGTAACTGCTGCTGTCAGACTCATTTTGGTCTTAAATGTTCGTATTAACCCTCTACATGATCCTGGGGTTTTATTTCACTATTGTGTTTGTAAATCAAGACAGATACCGTCTTCTTTCCTTGAGGTCACTCCCGCTAGCGTTAGCACCATCACAGAAATGAGTGACTTTTACTCAGGCATTTTTTGGGACTAATGCATTACTGTTATATTTAAAGCTACAGTATGTAACTTTCTGGAGGTGGCACATCACCTGCATGATCCAGGGAAATAGAAAGTTTAAACACACTTTGGAAGATTGTCAGTGAACGTAGTTGTATTTTATGTCAGACTCTGGAAGGTAATAGCTACAGGAATGAAATCTCTATGGAAACAAGCAGGTGGAGGCCAAATAAGAGTCAGGTTTGTGGAGATGCGAGCCCGCTCAGAGTAAGGATGCATGTTAAACTTCGGAATGAACAAAAATCATTGGCCAAATTTGTAACATTATTGGGTAGAAGACTTATCTTATTGAATTGGAAACAAAAAAAAAAAAAATAATTTACATGAATCTATTGAGTGACATAATGAAGCACGCCCAATTAGAAAAAATTAAACTTGTACTTAGAGGGAAAGTGGACGTTTTTCACTTGAGATGGGATGTGTTTCTGGAGTACTTTGACAAACACATGAATATGCAAATATAGAGTATGTTACCGGAACCCCGACCCCACTGTCCTTTCTTTCTTTCTTTATTTATTTATTTATTTATTTATTCATGTTTTTTTTTTTTTTTTTTTTTTTTTTTTTTTTTTTTTTTCTTCATTAATTTTAAATTAGGAGTAAATTGGATTTTATGATATGTCTGTTGTCTTATTTAGGTATTTACTTATTGTCTTTATTTTTATTTTCATTTTTATTTTTATCATTATTATTTATTTATTCAATTTCATTATTATTATTTATTTTTTATTTTACTTATTAAAAACTTAAATTAAAAAAAAAAAAAAAAAAAAGCAAGGATGCATGTTTTTCTTTGCTTTTTTTACTGCAAAAAAGGGGACAAGACCAGGGCTAAATTAGGACTAAACCGGATTTTATATTATCTATTATTATTATTATCATTATTATTATTATTATATTATTATTATTTATTATTATTATTATTATTATTATTATTATTTTATTATTATTATTATATATTATTATTATTTTTTATTTTTTATTAATTATTTATTTTATTTATTTCTTTCTTTCTTTTTTTTCTTTACTTATTAAAAACTTTAATAAAAAAAGTAAGGATGCATGTTTTTCTTTGCTTTTTACTGCGGTAAACACAAACACCCACACACAGACGCACAGATGCTTTTATTTTAGGCCCAAAAGTTCCAGTTTTATATCTCGACTTTATATGTTTGAATCATGTGTTTGTGTTACATTTATTCCCACCGCTGGCACTGGCACATTCACATCTTAAAGTTCAGATAGTTTTGGTTCAGTCTTTTATTTCTCTGCCCGTGGTGTTCTTTTGTGGAACGCGGTTTATTTCATGTGGCCTTTAAACGTGTTTCCTCAGATTTGAATCATCCACAAACGCGCTGGGCTCAAATATAACTGCAGTTCTTCAGGCTTTTTCACATCTCTGCCGAAAAACGCAGATAGATTTTATTTACTTTGACATTTTGACTTTGAAAACTGACCCAACGCCCTAAGAAAAACTGAACCTTTTACAGGATTTTGCAGCGCTCCCCTTATGTTTGTGTTATGTCTGTACTTTGTGTTTTCACTGCTATGAGGATACACTGATCAGCCAAAACATTACGACCACTGAAAAGTAAAAGGATCTCTTCATCTTTTCGTCTGTGTGGACTTTAAATTGTGCAGCTTCTCGTCTTGTGTAAGTTCAGATCTTCAGACGATTGTGAGAAGGTTTTATCGTTCAGAAAAATACGCCTCACTGTTGTGTATTTTATGGTCCTGGAAATAGAGTGAAAATTGAAGTAGAGCAGAGCAATTAGTCACATCCATCCATCTTCTTCTGCTTATCGGGGGCCGGGGCCGGGACTTCCCTCACCCCAGTCACTTCCTCCAGCTCCTCCCAGTAGGACCTCAAGGCGTTCCCAGACATAGTCCCCCCAGCGTGTCCTGGGTCTTTCCTGGATCCTCCTCGCTGTGAAACATGAACACCTCCAGGGAGGCGTCCGGGACTAAACCGGGACTAAACTGGGACTAAACTGGTCTAAACTGAGACTAAACAGAGACTAAACCGGGACTAAACTGGTCTAAACTGAGACTAAACCAGGGACTAAACCGAGACTGAACCGGGACTAAATCAGGATGAAAGCAGGACTAAATTAGGGCTAAATTAGGACTAAAAGCCGGACCATTAAACCAGGGGACTAAAACCAGGATTAAAATTAGGACAGGATTAAATCAGGATTAAACCAGGACTAAACCGGGACCAAACCAGGACTAAACCAGGACTAAACCAGGACTAAACCAGGCCTAAACCAGGACTGAAACAGGAACCTGTCGTAGTGTTTGAGCAGGAGGGACCAAGTAATGCAGAACTCGAGGCAAGTTTACAGTGTTTATTTACAGAGAGTGAACCAAAAAGCAAATGACGATGGATCAAACGAGGAGCAGGGCGCAGAGTGCAAACCAGGGTCCAGGGGCGTGACGTGGAGTGCAGGGACGAAGACGAGGAAGACAGTACCGGAGCGGGGAGGCAGGGTCAGGAGCAGAGTCAGAGGCGAGGGAGCTGAGTCGGTTCAGGGAGCAGAATGTTGACACACGGGGGATCTGAGACCGAGTGTCTGGTCCTGGCTCCTCTTATCCAGGTGTGATTAGCGTAGATGGTACCAGGTGTGCACTGGAGGAGCCAGGACTCCGCCCGGCTCCAGACTCAGGCAGGTGAGGGAGGGGATGGAGACACACAGGGCAGGACATACAGGAATCAGGACAAGACCATAGATGAGGGCAAGTGGAGCTTTGTCTTTGGACTCAGCTCCCTCGTTATTAAACAGTTTTCTTGATCTTATTTTAATCAGAATATATTTCTTCCTCGTCTCTGTTCTTCGTGACTCTGACTCAGACGTTTAGAGTCAGTCTCTCTGTAAACGCAGGTGTTTTTGTGGCACAGTTCAGACTTTGTGCTTTTCAGTGAACAAACTTCAGGTTTCACTAAGTCACCGTGAAATAGGTTTGAAAACTGTCGATCAAACTGGGACTAATACTACAGCCTGACGTCTCTATGTCTCTGTGACTCTGTGTCTCTGTGTCTCTGTCTCTGTGACTCTGTCTCTGTGTCTCTGTGTCTCTGTGACTCTGTGTCTCTGTGTCTCTGTGACTCTGTGTCTCTGTGTCTCTTTGTCTCTGTGTCTCTGTCTCTGTGTCTCTGTCTCTGTGTCTCTGTGTCTCTGTCTCTGTGTCTCTGTCTCTGTGTCTCTGTGACTCTGTGACTCTGTGTCTCTGTCTCTGTGTCTCTGTCTCTGTGTCTCTGTCTCTGTGACTCTGTGACTCTGTGTCTCTGTGTCTCTGTGTCTCTGTGACTCTGTGACTCTGTGTCTCTGTGACTCTGTGTCTCTGTGTCTCTGTCTCTGTGACTCTGTGACTCTGTGTCTCTGTGACTCTGTGTCTCTGTGACTCTGTGTCTCTGTGACTCTGTGTCTCTGTGTCTCTTTGTCTCTGTGACTCTGTGACTCTGTGTCTCTGTGACTCTGTGTCTCTGTGTCTCTGTGTCTCTGTCTCTGTGTCTCTGTCTCTGTGACTCTGTGTCTCTGTGACTCTGTGACTCTGTGTCTCTGTGACTCTGTGACTCTTTGTCTCTGTGACTCTGTGACTGTGTCTCTGTGACTCTGTGTCTCTGTGACTCTGTGACTCTGTGTCTCTGTGACTCTGTGACTCTGTGTCTCTGTGACTCTGTGTCTCTGTGTCTCTGTGTCTCTGTGTCTCTGTGACTCTGTGACTCTGTGTCTCTGTGTCTCTGTGACTCTGTGTCTCTGTGACTCTGTGACTCTTTGTCTCTGTGACTCTGTGACTGTGTCTCTGTGACTCTGTGACTCTGTGTCTCTGTCTCTGTGTCTCTGTGACTCTGTGTCTCTGTGTCTCTGTGACTCTGTGTCTCTGTGACTCTGTGACTCTGTGTCTCTGTGACTCTGTGACTCTGTGTCTCTGTCTCTGTGTCTCTGTGTCTCTGTGTCTCTGTCTCTGTGTCTCTGTGACTCTGTGTCTCTGTGTCTCTGTGTCTCTGTGTCTCTGTGTCTCTGTGTCTCTGTGTCTCTGTCTCTGTGACTCTGTGACTCTGTGTCTCTGTGTCTCTGTGTCTCTGTCTCTGTGTCTCTGTGACTCTGTGACTCTTTGTCTCTGTGACTCTGTGACTGTGTCTCTGTGTCTCTGTGACTCTGTGTCTCTTTGACTCTGTGTCTCTGTGACTCTGTGTCTCTGTCTCTGTGTCTCTGTGTCTCTGTCTCTGTGTCTCTGTGACTCTGTGTCTCTGTGACTCTGTGTGTCTCTCTGTGTCTCTGACTCTGTGACTCTGTGTCTCTGTGACTCTGTGTCTCTGTGTCTCTTTGACTCTGTGTCTCTGTGTCTCTGTCTCTGTGTCTCTGTGACTCTGTGTCTCTGTGTCTCTTTGACTCTGTGTCTCTGTGACTCTGTGACTCTGTGTCTCTGTCTCTGTGTCTCTGTGTCTCTGTCTCTCTGTGACTCTGTGTCTCTGTGTCTCTGTGACTCTGTGTCTCTGTGACTCTGTGTCTCTGTCTCTGTGTCTCTGTGTCTCTGTGTCTCTGTGTCTCTGTCTCTGTGTCTCTGTGACTCTGTGTCTCTGTCTCTGTGTCTCTGTGTCTCTGTGTCTCTTTCTCTGTGTCTCTGTGACTCTGTGACTCTTTGTCTCTGTGACTCTGTGACTGTGTCTCTGTGTCTCTGTGACTCTGTGTCTCTGTGACTCTGTGACTCTGTGTCTCTGTCTCTGTGTCTCTGCGTCTCTGTGTCTCTGTGTCTCTGTGTCTCTGTCTCTGTGTCTCTGTGACTCTGTGTCTCTGTGACTCTGTGTCTCTTTGTCTCTGTGTCTCTGTGTCTCTTTGTCTCTGTGACTCTGTTTGTGTGACTCTTTGTCTTTGTCTCTGTGTCTCTGTGTCTCTGTGACTCTGTGACTCTTTGTCTCTGTGTCTCTGTGACTCTGTGTCTCTGTGTCTCTGTGTCTCTGTGACTCTGTGTCTCTGTGTCTCTGTGTCTCTGTGACTCTGTGTCTCTGTGTCTCTGTGTCTCTATGTCTCCGTGTCTCTGTGACTCTGTGACTCTGTGTCTCTTTGTCTCTTTGACTCTGTGTCTCTGTCTCTGTGTCTCTGTGTCTCTGTGTCTCTGTGACTCTTTGTCTCTGTGTCTCTGTGTCTCTGTGACTCTGTGTTTTAAGAATATTCTGTTTCTCGTCCTGATGAGGTCTCGTCTTTGACCTTGTGGACTGTGTTTTCAGTGATGCATGATGGGAGGGAGGGCTCCAGAGTGTGTGTGTCTGTGTGTGTGTGTGTGTGTGTGTGTGTGTGTGTGTGTGTGTGTGTACGTGCGTGTTCGTGCTTGTGTGTGTGAGTGGAGGTGTGTGTCTGTGTGTGTGTATATCTCTGTGTGTGCGTCGTCTCTGCATGTGTGCGTATGTGTCTCTCTGTGTGCGTGTGTGTGTGTCTCTGTGTGCGTGTGTGTGTGTCTCTGTGTGCGTGTGGAGTTGCTCTGATTCGTGGATGCTGTTCGGACTCCGTGTGTGTGTATGTGTGTGTCTCTCTGTGTGCGTGTGTGTGTGTGTCTCTCTGCGTGTCTGTGTGCGTCTCTCTCTGTGTGTGTGTGTGTGTGTCTCTGTGTGTCTCTCTCTGCGTGTGCATGTGTGTGGAGGTGCTCTGATTCGTGGATGCTGTTCGGACTCCGTGTGTGTGTATGTATGTGTGTGTCTGTGTCTGTGTGTGTCTCTCTGTGTGTGTGTGTGTGTCTCTGTGTGTGCGTCTCTGCGTGCATGTGTGTGGAGGTGCTCTGATTCGTGAATGTTCGGACTCCTTGCCCCCCTCGGAGTCACCTCCTCTCCTCGGCGCTGGAACATGATTGTAGACTGAAATAAATCGGCTCTGTCACTCACACGCTGCCAGCCACAGCAGCAATTTCTCAGGCCGGCGCTCAGAATCATTCAATAAGGGATCGGCCGCTGACTCTTTCAATGGAACCTGTCGAAGGGGCTCTACTTTCTCTTTTACTGTGTGGTCTTTGTCTCATTCTTACCTCCAAAAACCAAAAGACAAGATCAAATTGTTGTGTCGATTTTCAGGCAGCTCCTCCTCCATCTTAGTTATGTCTCGCTCCCAGGAGAATTCAAAACCAAACCTCGTATTTATTCAAAATTGTGCATTTGTACTAGAGCTTTAAGTCATGTTCTAATACTGTTACCTTATTTTTTACATTATTCTCTCTGTTTCTTGTCTGTAAAACCCCTCACTACACACTTTATACACTTTTCTCACACAGACAGAACATTTTCTCACATTTCTCTCTCGTTTAATCACTCTCAAAGTTCAAACCTTTGTAGATAAAAAAAAAAATAAGTCCAGTATTATAGAACGAAACCAAAGATCAAGACCAACTGTTTTCAGGCCCAAACATTTGTTTGAGAAATAAAAATATAAATGTTTCCCAGTACATTTGTCCGGCACTATCCCATTTGTTCAGCTTTCGCGGTCTCGCTGTTTCACGGATTATTTTAGTGTAATTTCGCACGCTTTTTTACAGCGTATGAACGTGCATTGTGTTCTGCGTCCTGATTGGCTGAGAGACTGTAGACCATTGTGTTCTGCGTCCTGATTGGCTGAGGGACTGTAGACCATTGTGTGTTCTGTGTCCTGATTGGCTGAGGGACTGTAGACCATTGTGTTCTGCGTCCTGATTGGCTGAGGGACTGTAGACCATTGTGTTCTGCGTCCTGATTGGCTGAGGGACTGTAGACCATTGTGTTCTGCGTCCTGATTGGCTGAGGGACTGTAGACCATTGTGTTCTGCGTCCTGATTGGCTGAGGGACTGTAGACCATTGTGTTCTGCGTCCTGATTGGCTGAGGGACTGTAGACCATTGTCCATCAGTCTCCTCCGTGTCTCCTGTACAGTACAGAATGTGTCAGACAAATTTACATAAATGTTGGATCAGTGTGACTCTGAAGTGCTGTATGTTTGCAAGTTTTCTCCCCGACAAAACCCACACAATCGATCGATGAAACGTTCTGCACCGACAAAGGCACCGACGAAGGTTTGAACTTTGTGTTTAAACGAGAGAGAAATGTGAGAAAATGTTAATGCCTGTGTGAGAAAAGTGTATAAAGTGTGTGGTGACGGGTTTTACAGACAAGAAACAGAGAGAAAAAATAAATCTGAGACTGATGGACAATGGTCTACAGTCCCTTCCAATCAAGCCAATCAGGACACACACAATACTCTGTAAATAAGCGTGCAAAATTGAACTAAAATAATCCTGCAAAAGATGGACCGTGTTATAGTGAGGGACACTGTATCTATGGACTTTTAAAACTTCCTGTACTTCTTCCTGTGATAGAAGTTTGAATTAAACTCTGTAACCCTCCAGGTGTTGGATAAAGCTGCGGCGCATGAGACCACTGAGTGTGATTTGTGTGTCTGTTAGCGAGATATTTTAATATGAAGTTATATTAGCCCCGAACACCAGTTAGAGTGTTTTATATTTAATTAGAAGATATCTCTGCCGAAGGAGTTGAACTGGACCTTTCCGTCTTCTTTATCATCATATAAAAACCGTATAAAAGGTTATTGTCTGAGCACATCTACATCTGCTTCTATTTCTGCCTCACAGTTGGCATTTAAAGCGCATTTACATGTACTGTACAATTTAGATAAATATTGAACCCCCCCAGGATCCATTTGTGAGCGTATGGTAATGCGAGTGCAGCTGAAATAGACCATTTGAAACGCTGTATTTTCCCGATGTCAGTGTGTCCTTGAACACAACACCACACAAAGCTGTTTCAAATGGCCCTTGCTCACAGATGTGGTCACAGCGGGAGATAATGGACCCAAGACGACTGAAGACATGTTTACACTGGCGTTTTTTTTAGCCCGTGAGCGAACGGCGTTACACAGGTTCGTTCACACGGGAGAGACGAGCCTGGAATTATAATGTGAGCTCACTGTACGCTCCTGGAGCTTTGGGACAGTTACATTCACTCTGAACAGTCTCCATGGAGATAAATAATAAATAATTAATTTTACTGCGGAAGATAGTTGGTGTTTTTCAGATTCTAGAGCGTGATGATGTTATACTCCCAGATGGGGGCGCAAGAGACAGTTTTCACTATTGATTACATTATACTGTGGCATTATTCAAAAGGTGAGTGACAAGACCCAAGAACTCACAGAACTACAACAAAAATCTGCATTTGAATTATAGATGTTTATATAAATGGACATAGCTAAACCTGCTAGCCGTGGCGTTCCAAACAGGAAGTGAGCATAGTCGTGCTTCCGGCTACATCAAATATGGCTCCAGTTCACTTTCTATTGAAAAACTGTGTCCTCTCTCTGTACCTGCTGCTGACTCGTAATTGTGGTTTTAAATATTCGTATTAACCCTCTACATGATCCTGGGTTCATTTATTCTTTAGTTATTTTGAGTTTTTTGGGAGGAGGGGGTTGTTTTTTCTTTTTTTTTTTTTTTAGTTGAGTTGAGTTGTTTATTTTACTTTATTCATTTATTTATTTATTTATTTAGTTTAGTTATTTTGAGTTTGTTTGAGTTTTTTCGTCTTTTTTTTTATTTTAAGTTGACTTTTTTAGTTATTTTGAGGTTTGTTTGTTGTTGTTTTTTTTAGTTATTTTGAGGTTGTTGTTTTTTGTTTTTGTTTTATTTTGAGGGTTTTTTGGGGCTTTTTTGTGTCTATTTTTTGTCTTTTAAAATACTCTGTCCCTCTCTCTGTACCTGCTGTTGTCAGACTCATGTTGGTCTTAAATGTTCGTATTAAGACCAGGCAAGAGGCTGTCCTCCACAACCAAACAGGAGTCAGGTTTGTGGAAAGGCGAGCCTGCTCACAGCCAGGACGCACGTGTTTTAGTGCAGTATACTCAGCCATGTTAATTAAAAAATAAAAGTCGCGCACTGTGGCTTTAAATACTGGCTTATGTAGATTTACATTAGTCCATTTTCACCGTGCAGCGAGTCGTGTTCCATATTCCGCAGCTCTGACGCGTGAACATGTCAGAAAAGCCTGTGTTTGAGCTCGGACTCCACACGCTGATTCAGACTCATGTTGTTTCTACAGTGGAAACAGACACGTTCTTACATCATTTTCCACCTTCAAGGCTCTCGATGCAGTTTAGCTCAAAGAACCACTCAGACAGTCACACTTTCACACTCTCATTTCTGTTTCCGACTATTGGTTCATTCAGTTTCCCGTAGATACTTGTCGTCAGGGTTAACGTTTCGCTCGGACCCTTGACGCTGCAGACGCTGGAGCTCATTTCAGGAGGTTTGTGATTTGTTTGACAGTTTAACCTTTGCTTAAGTTCATTATACAAATTGTCGTCTTGTGGTACATGAGCGTTCTCTCGACCCCCTGCGAGGCGCCGGGATGATGATCTGGTTATTCACCGTGTGGTGGTGTTATGATGCTCAAATGTCAAACTCGTGAAGCGATGGGTTTGATTCTGGGTCTGAAGTTTGATCAGAACAACTGGACTAATTAGTTTGGAAGTTTTGTTAAATAATTTGAGATAGACAGCTTGAATAATATGAATCTTTGCCCTGTATTTATTTAAGACACATTTTAGACAGATAAATGGAGAGAAGGATGGATAGATAGATAGATTTATATTTTATACGATCTCAAGACCATAGACAATATAAAGAAGGTCACATAGCAACTAAAGAGCCAATCAGGATCGAGGCTGTTGAAGGTAACACCCCTCCCTGTCAATCAAACCTGTTGCTAACGCTAACAGGAGCGACTCGGGGAAAGAAGACGCCTGATTTGTCTGTTCTTAATGTTCATATGTTAATTTACAGACACAATAGTGAAATAAAAACCCCAGGATCATGTAGAGCAGGGGCGTCAAACTCAAATTCACATCGGGCCAAAATTTAAAACTGAGACAAATTCACGGGCCAAACTTAATATTTATTGAAAAATTGCCTGCACCTGATATGTAACGTTTATCCTTTTCATATGGAAACAAACTCTAGTTTTGCTTAAACACAAAATCTGAAACAACTCAAGTGTGATATTACAAAAAAGAGATAAATTAAGTTTGAAATTATGTCTCTCTCTGTAGTAATTAATTTGGCTGAAGTGACGAGTAGCTTGGTTGCTAATGAATGCCTACAGAAAAAGAGGGGCGCTTCTGGGTGGTGCATGTGTTATATACCGGGGTGGGGCAGCTTTAATGCACATTTCATATGATCTCACGAGCCAAATATATTTACGCTTACGAACATTTAAGACCAAAATGACGAGTCTTAGAGCAGCAGTTACAGAGAGAGGAGACACAGTTTTTCAATAGAAAGTGAATTGGAGCCAGAGTTGATGGAACAGGAAGTGCGCACATGCTCACTTCCTGTTTGGGACACTGCAGCTAGCATATATTCAGACTATGATCAAGACGAGACTAAAAGTGTTCAGGACAGATCCACTTTTGTCCTGTTCATGTGTTATAATATATTTTTCACTGTTGATTCTTCTTCCGCTGCTTTTGAGACGAGCTTTAGTATCCTTCAGAGTCTCTCGCCTGGTCATAATGTTATATTTGATTTCATTTCGACCAGAAAATGGAACCTTCACTTTGACATTACTCTTGAAATACACACTCTTACCTCATATGAAGTGGAGAACTAGTTTTAGCTCTCCATTAGAGCCCTGACCCTCCTTGGGCTAAAACTGCCTGATGCTGCTGCCTGTAAACTCCTGTATCCCTCGTAGCTCTCAAGTGTGAATCATCGTGTCTTTTGAGCAGGTGGTGAAAAGTGCCCAGAGGCGTCCAACTGGCACCCGATCGTCCAGCGCTGAGAACATTTACTCCCCCCTCTGCCTCGGTGAAACTGGAGGCATTATCTGGGATGCATTTCTCCAGCGCCTCGTCCCATCTGGCTGGTGTTACGAAAAACTCTGCTCCCTTCACAACTGTAGCATCAGGAAGTAGCTAACCCCCCGGCACCGGCGCACACACTCCCACCTGTGCTCCCCGGGCGTTTGCACCAGCACAATATCGTCTCAAATGTGATACGGAGACACTTCTATAACTGCGAGGCACCTGCAGCTACTTCTGCTAATGCTTTGCTAATATCTGAGAGGCTAATTACTTAAAGCTTAATGTAATAGGATCCAGTCAAATGAAGCTCATCGAGGCTAGCAGTTTTAAGTGAGAATTTGGAGCCGAGTTGTGTATTTGGAACTGCGAACACGAGTATCATAGCAACCAAAGAGCCAATCCGGAGCGAGGCTGTTGAAGCTAACGCCCCTTCTCACCCACACCGCTGGTTTGGCAAAGAAGACGCCTGAATTACGGACACAATAGCGAAATAAAAACACGAGAGCGAACATTTAAGACCGAAATGACGAGTCTGACAGCTGCAGTTACAGAGAGAGGAGCCACGGTTTTTCAATAGAAAGTGAATTGGAGCCAGAGTCGATGGAGCAGGAAGTGCGCCAATGATCACTTCCTGTTTGGAACGTGGCAGCTAGCAGGTTAGCTATGTTCATTTATATAAACAGTCTATGGAGTTATCTCGAGCAAAGGTAATTGCAAAATCGACAGTTCAATAGTGAATCAAAGCTCAGAAAGAATCATAATTAAAGTGGAACTGTGGAACTTTTTTTGTGGAGGGTCTGTCACTCGCTTGTCGTCATGAAGATGTTATGTTTTTCCTAGAATTTTCCATTAAAAGTATGTATCATAGCTATTAGTTACACAAGTTTTTTTGTTTTTTATAAGACATTATTTGAAAATCATGCATTCTCCGCAGATCTAACCTGTAACCTGGCCTTGTGCTGCCCCCTGCTTGTCTCCAGACATACTGCAGCTGTCAAGGGAAACATTATTGTGCAGCTTTTGGTGGAGATCGATGTGTTTTTATATTGTTCTGTTTGAACTACTGCGAGAAGTCACATTCAGTGTCGTCTGGTGCTACAGAGCGGGTTTAGGTTTAAAGTTAAAGCTTCATTAACGCACATTCGTAACAGACTCCGTGGATAAAAAGAACATGGTTTTGTAGTTTCGTTTATGTCCATTTAAAGCACATGACTTGGTTTTATGGTGTTAGCTGGACATTTACAGCATGGGCTTTTGTTACAAAGAAAACACGCCTGGAACTGATGTAAACTAAAGCCCTCCACACACTACGGGATCGTTTTAGGACCCGGTTTGATTCTCCCGACTTCAGGGAGGCGTGACCCATTTTAGGATCCACGTGTTCGGTTTTTAAGCCGCTGTGCTCCTCCTGCGCAGTGTCCGAGCGGCTCTGTCATATCACAACCACGTTTTTATATTAGCACAAGACACTCAAAGCTCTTTACATCAAGAAAACAGAGCACACAGACACTGGGGTGAAGTGTCTTGCCCAAGGACACAACAGTACGCATTTGTGGGAGCTGGAATCGCACCGCCAACCTGTGGATCCATGGATGACTGAGCCACTTTCATAACCCCAAAACGTCACCACGGCAACAGCCAATAAAACGAAGCGACGGACACAGAGGTGCAAGATACAAACTCGGGAAACAGCGGAAAGAATTTAAAGACGATTTTACGACTCAGCTCGGTGAAGTTGTGACGTTAAACTGCAGCGTTTTCGTCCACATTGTCCATTAGAATGTGACCTCTGCAAATAATGACCTCCAGTCCACAAGAGAGCGCTGTTCTCCAGTTTTGAAGTGTCCCTTAACAGTATAAAGGCGACAGAAGAGCCTCACGTGTGTCTGTTTACATCCAAACAGCGAGGATCAGGCTGAAGCTTTATCTGAACTATTGTGTCCCTACATTGTATATATAAATGGACATAGCTAACATGCTAACCGCCGCGTTCCACATAGGAAGTGATCATGGGCGCGCCATGTCCCCTCTCTCTGTACCTGCAGCTGTCAGACTCATTTTGGTCTTAAATGTTCGTATTAACCCTCTACATGATCCTGGGTTTTTTGTTTTGTTGTTTTTTAGTTATTTTGAGCTTCTTTATTAATTTTTTTTTTGTTAATTTTTTCTTTTTAGTTATTTTGAGTTTATTTTTTTATTTTTTGAGTAATTTTCAATTTTTGTTGCCGGGTTTTTTTTTCTTTTTTTTTTTTTTTTTTTGCTTTTTGAGTTTTTTGTTTTTTTTTTGTTTGTTTTTTTTTTTTTTTTTTGTATCTACAGTTTATTTTTCTTTTTTTTTTTTTTTTTTTGTTATTTTGAGTTTATTTTTTTTTTTTTTTTATTTTGAGTTGTATGTTTTTTGTTTTTTTTGTTTTTGTTTTTTTTTGTTTTTAGTTATTTGAGGGTTTTTTGGGTTTTTTTTTTGTTACCTAGAGTTTAATTATTATTTATTTTTGTATTTTGAGGTTTGAGGTTTTGTTTTTTTGTTTTTTTGTTGTTGTTTTTTTGGTTATTTTGAGTTGTTTGTTTTTTTGGTTTTTTTTTTAAAGTTATTTTGAGTTCTTTTTTTTTTTTTTTTCAGTCTATTTTAGTTTTTTTGAAAAACCGTATCCTCCTCTCTCTGTCCCTGCTGTAAATGTTCGATCGTCGGGGTTTTGGTCTTAAATCAACATATGAACATTCGTATTAACCTCTACATTCTCCTGGGGTTTTTATGTCACTATTGACAGCGTCTGTAAATCAACACAGCGGTGGGCGGGATTACCTGCAGTAGCCTCGCTCCTGATTGGCTCTTTGGTTGCTATGATACTCTTTGGAACAGTTTAGAGTCTCAGGGTGAGTCATTTTACTGCAAACAGGAAACATCTGACGCCAGGTGCGCTCACAACTTTTAGCTTGTGGTGTGCCATCCCTTCGTTGTCATATCCCGCTGCAGTCTTTCCTCGTAACATGTAAAATCTCATTTGATTCTTTTTGTGTCTGTGGGCTGTGCTTTTTGTTAGCTCATTTAAGACGGTAAAATCCTGCAGTGTGACGGGCTTAATCTAAAGAAATCATGATTTTTAAGTAAATTCTCGATGTCGTTGCTAGCTGCTCATGCTCTCGCCGTCTCTCAGCCCTCTCTATCTAAGATTTTAGTTTGCAGTTTCAAGTAAATCATCTCTAAAGAAAATAATACTGTTTTACGCCGCACAGCAGATGTTGTTATTACTCCCATTTACCACAGTCCTCACAGTCGGAACCGCCACTTCTGATCCATTACACTTCCTGAACTTGTTAGCGAAGGACAAGCCAAAATACATGTGTGCGCTAAGCTAATATTTTAACAGGAAATCACATCTTATTTTGGTGAATTATTTATGAAGGAATCACCCAGGCTTGTGTGGTTAATCTGTGAGCAAAAGTAACAAGATACGAGCTTTTTAGCGAGAACAAACCAGGGCCGGTGCCAGAGAGGGGGCTGGAGGGGGCCCGAGCCACCCCTAGAACGGCTAACGCTTTTCCCCACTTTCACAGCACATCCAAGTGTTCAAAATGAAACTACAATTAAATAAAGCCCCATTTTAGGTTTTAAAAGTGACTTGAGGGGCTAACTACATTTGAATTAGTTTGGCAGGGGGTCAAACTGTCTTTTATTCCATTGTTTCTACCTTGTCCGTGAATTATTCTGCAATTAGATCACATTACACCACCGCGAGTTACGTAACCATACATCTGTGTGCGGCTGTCAGTGGGAAAAGACCAGGAAAATGGAGAAAAAAAATGATTTATTCAGCGGAGATGGTTCAGTCTAGTTCACAGCAACAGTTATGTTTTATTTACTCTGAAATCACATGAAGGCGACTTTTGATCATACATGCATGGAGCCCACAAACAGAATGGGAGAGAGGGGCTCATGTTCACAAATACCACCCCCTCCTGCCCCTCCTGCGCCGAACCCTCAGCGGAGAACACGAAGACACCGCTTCCTCCGAGACAACTGCGAAATCTGCATTTAAAACAGTCGAACACGGCGTCTCACGTGTCGGCGTTATCACACACTTTAGATGTAATCAAACGTGAGACGAGGAGGATGTGACGGCAGCGTCGTTTGCAAGGCCTCGTGGGAAATCTACCTGGACGTGAGGGTAAACACGAGCTCGTCTGATCGTTCGGGGGAGATATGTGGAGGACGTGACGGTGGCAGGTTGTGCAAATATCGATACTTCCATTAAATAGTAAGTGGTGAATTGTCCTTGTACAGTTTAATATTTCACGTTTAGGAAGTTCAAACCACAGACTGTGTAAAGACGTCGACTAAGTTTGTCTCCAGGCGAAAGAAAGTCATCGATGCTCGAGCAGGTACAGCGGCGAATGTAGAGCCAGTTCTATATTTGGAATTGAATGAATGAATGAATGAAAACATTTAAAGACAAAACAAAACATTTTCCTCATTAATTACAACAAAAAAAAAGGATCAGGCTGAAGCCCCATTTATGTCAGTCCATCCTGACAACACATAACTCCACAAAACAGGAACATATCACAATTTATTTACTTAAATCAATATCTTAAACACAATATCTTGGCTCATATGACCTACTGCAGTGAACATGCATGAATGAATTCATGCTTTAATTTTTTTTAATTTAGACAAAGTTTTAATTCACTTAATTCACTTAAATTCAAAGTCTTATTTCTAAAACAGATACACATTCTTTGCCTCAAAGTTCTTATACTTATTCTAAAATCGATAATACATCTTAATAATCACATTAATTCTTATACAACTACAAAAAAAAACAAAAAAAAAACAACTCAAAATAACTCAAAAAAAAAAAAAAAAAATAAACTTCAAAATAACAAAAAATGAATAAATAAACTCTAGATGACAAAAAAAAACTCAAAAAAAAAAAAAAAAAAAAGAACTGACAAAAAAACTGAAAAATTACTTAAAAAATGGAAAAATAAACTCAAAATCTAATAAAAAAAAAAAAAAAAAAAAAAAAAAAAAATAAAAAAAAAGAAAAAAAAGCTCAAAATAAAAAAAATGTAAAAAAAAAAAATAAATCAAAATATAACTTCACGATCATGTAGATCGGGGGTGTCAAACTCATTTTCACAGAGGGCCACATCAATAAAATGGTTGCTCTCAAAGGGCCAAATGTAACTGTAAGATGAATGTAATTAAACTTTTTAATCTTGTTAATTAACCGTTTCAATATTTATTACTTTTTCAAGTTACAATTATTGCATACGGATTTGCAAAGATATGAAAAAAAAAAAATGTCTGTGTAACTGCGTATCTCCTGATAAACTGACATTTTAACACAGTCATACTTTTTAATTTACTTTGTCATGGGCCACATACAGTGACATGGCGGGCCACATTTGGCCCACGGGCCTTGAGTTTGACACATGTGATGTAGAGGGTTAATACAAACATTTAAGACCAAAATGAGTCTGACAGCAGCAGGTACAGAGAGACACAGTTTTTCAATAGAAAGTGAATTGGAGCCAGAGTTGATGAAACAGAAGCGTGTCCATGCTCACTTTCTGTTTGGAACACGGTGGCTAGCATGTTAGCTATGTCCATTTATCTAAACAGTCCTGGTTCACACTTGTGCTGCTTGGTCCTGACTTGTTTGAGTCTGTTCTTCTTTTTATTTGAGCTGATTTTGTTCTCAGAGCTGATCCGAACGCACCGTAGTGTTTTATTACTGATGGGGAAAAAATATAGCTGTATTTGACAGATTAATGTAAAGATGAAAGGGCTTTTGGTTTATAAAGCATCCAGACTCTCTCTTCTTGTCACAAATGCACATCACTTTTACTTCTTGGTTTTTGTGGAGGCAGCCAAACTGCAGAGACAGTAGAGGTGGAAAAAGGCATAAAAACACATCAATCCTGGTGAACGAGAGTCTGGAGGTTCACAAAAGACACTGAGACAACATTTTGAAATCGAAAACAGCAGTGGTTACTCTGTCCTGCCCTTTTGGTCTTATTAAATCAGACCTATTGAGCTTGTGTCTCTATGGTTCTCATCCCTGGATCATTTTGTGATAAATTAAACCAGAATATTCAGCTAAAACCATTTAATAAAACAAACAAATCCGCTGACTTCTGTGTTAGAAAACTGCAGTGTCCAACAGGAGCTGACGTCGGCGTAAACGTCATGACAATAAAGAGTGGTGTAGCTGTAGCGCCCCCTATGGACAGAGCACGTCACACTACAGCAGCACATTTTTAAACATTTGGACCAAAATGACGACGCGACGCTGCAGAATCCAATGAGTATCAATGATTAAGAAAATAAAACTGGAGAAGGAAGAGCAGACGTCACAGGGGGCGTGGCACAGGGGGCGTGGCACAGGGGGCGTGGCACAGGGGGCGTGTCACAGGGGGCGTGGCACAGGGGGCGTGTCACAGTGGAGGATAAATGAGGGTAAATCCACAAAATGGCGTCTTGAAAATAATGGATTAAACTCACATGAATCACTCCAAATACAACTTCAGAGGCTCAACGAGAAGAAGAGTTTGCAGAACATGTCTGACTTAAACAAAAAATGCAAACGATTATTCAAAAAAAACGACAGAAAAGTTTCTAAATATAATGTTACTCTGATTTGTGTCAGCGGTTTGAGCTAATTATGTAACTACGATCGTGTTTTCTCTCTTCTCTGTGGAGTTATTTTTGTGATAAAGTTTGAGCTGGTTGCTCCTGACGACGCCTCTCCCTCCCGCTCTCTCTCCTCCTCTCCCTCTCTCTCTCTCTCCTCCTCCTCCTCCTCCTCCTCTCCGTGTGCATGTGAGCGTGTTCAGACCCTACAGTGTCATGGATGTGTCATTAGGGCTGAGCTCATTAGACCCACAGGCTGCACACACATGAACAGAGAGAAGGAAGAGAGGAGGAGGAGAGAGGGAGAGGAGGAGAGAGAGGGAGAGGAGGAGAGAGAGGAAGAGGAGAGAGGGAAAGGAGGAGGGAGGGAGAGGAAGAGGAGAGAGGGAGAGGAGGAGAGAGGGAGAGGAAGAGGAGAGAGGAGGAGGGAGAGGAGGAGAGAGGGAGAGGAGAGAGGAGGAGGGAGAGGAGGAGAGAGGGAGAGGAGGAGAGAGGGAGAGGAGGAGAGAGGAGGAGAGAGAGGGAGAGGAGGAGGAGAGCAAGAGGAGAGAGGGAGAGGAGGAGAGAGGAGAGAGGGAGAGGAGGAGAGAGGGAGAGGAAGAGGAGAGAGGGAGAGGAGAGAAAGGGGGACTAGAAAGACAGGAGGAGAGAAGAGAGAGAGCTGGTAAAGGAGGAGAAAAGAGAGAGAGAGGAGAGAGAGAAAGACAGAAGAGAGAGAGAAAGAGAGAGAGAGAGAGAGAGAAGGAGAGGGAGAGAGAGAGAAGTAGAAAGGGAGAGAGAAGTGAAGCAGAGGGAGAGAAAGTAGAGAGAGAAGTAGAGAGAGAGAGATGACTAGAATCTCAGCTGCAGTGTTTGGCGCTGAGTGTTTCCACGGCAACTGTAAAGATGCACATTTGTGCTTCTGTTTCTGATTCTGAAACTGCACCGAGCCTCTGTCATTATGTCCCTGTTTCAACCCTCTGGAACACACAGTACAAGTACTACAGTACTGAAGTACAAAGGTATATGTACTTTTCACTTTTGCTGCAGTACATCTGAGAGCAGTATCTGTACTTTCTACTTGTTTCTGTTGAACAAAATTCATCTCAAATCTTTATCAAAATCACCACATTTGAAGCTTTATAAAACTCAAAATCTGTGAGAAATACTTTTACTTTTTATTCGCTTCCGGCTCCATCAACTCTGGCTCCAGTTCACTTTCTATTGAAAAACTGTGTCTCTCCCCTCTCTGTCCCTGCTGCTGTCAGACTCATTTTGGTCTTAAATGTTCGTATTAACCCTCCACATGATCCTGGGCTTCATTTTTTTGAGTTATTTTGAGGGTTTTTTTTGTTTTGTTTTTTGTTTTGTTTTTTTTTTTGTTATTTTGAGGTTGGTTTGTTTATTTTTTATTATTTAAAAAAATGTTAATTTTTTTTTTATTATTATTGTTATTTTATTTATTTTTTTGTATTTTGATTTTATTTTGATTTTATTTTTTAGTTATTCTGAGTTTTTTGTTTTTTGTTATTTTGAATTCATCTTTTGTCTTTTGAAAAACAGCGCCCCCTCTCTCTGTACCTGCTTCTGTCAGACTCATTTTGGTCTTAAATGTTCATATTAACCCTCTACATGATCCTGGAATTTTTTTATTTCACAATTTTTATTTGTAAATCAACATATGAACATTAATAACAGACACATCGAGCACCTTCTTTCCCCGAGGTCGCTCCTGTTAGCGTTAGCAACAGGTTTGATTGACAGTGTTGCTAAGCGCCTGCTCCTTGCTAAATCAGCGGTGCAGGTGGGAAGAGATGTTATTTTCAACATCCTCGCTCCTGATTGGCTCTTTGGTTGCTATGATACTCGTGGTCGTAATTCCAAACATGAAACTCGCCTCCAGATTCGCCGCTCGAGCCTCGATGAGCTTCATTTGGAGCTGAAGCTGTGGTGACGTCAGACTCACTCAGTCACTTCTTTCTTTCTGTCATGATTTAAAAGCTGCAGTTAGACACATAAACTCTCATGTAAATCTTTAACATATCAGCTCTTTTTTCAAACCCGTTTTGAGTCTCCCGTTTGCCGTTAGCGTTTCAGCTTTCGTGGTTTGCATATTTGCTCTTTTTTTCCCCGTGTTTTTTGTGCTTTCTGGAGTGACTCAGGCTGGAGCGTATGTGTGTGGGCGCGTTCAGCTCAGCCTCAGACAGCGGCGGTGATAACACGCTGCAGCCCAACACACACTTTAGCATCGCACTCGTCATGAAGCTAATGTGCACGCTAGCAGCTAAAGAGGGTTACTTAAGCGCTAATGGTGCAAACGGCGTCTTTTCTCTAGTAAGTAATGTCCCTGAAAATGTCCCGTCTTTATTAATGCGGCTTCACTCGTTCTTCTTTTGCAAATATGTCCAATAATGGGGAGATTACACTGCTGCAATGGAAAGTTTAAGAGCAGCAGGAGGAACAGAACATGCAAAATCTACATAAATCGCTATGGAAATAATTAACAAAAGATGATTTATTTTCATAGATTCTTTTTTAGACCAAGGTTTAGTTTCTTTTAATCCCTGACAGTTTGAGCTGCTCACTACGCAGAACGACAGCGCCATCTGCAGTCCGACTTCTACAGGACAGCGTGACAGGTGTGTGACAGTAAAAAGGCCCCTCGTCCCGGTTTAAAGGGCCTTTTCGCAGCAACATCATGTGACCACTGTGAGGCGCTAGTGAGCAGGAGAAACTGTCAGGAAAACGAAGTAAACTTTAAAAAAGAATCTGTTAAAATGAATCAACAGAAAAAGAGAGGAGCAGAGAGAGAGAAGAGAGGATAGAGGGAGAGGAGAGGACAGGGGAAGAGAGGAGGGGTGGAGAAAGATGAGGAGAAAGGAGAGGGGAGAGAGGGGCTTGAAAGAGAGGAAGAGAGAAGGAGAGGAAAGGATAGAGGGAAAGGAGAGGACAGAAGAAGAGAGGAGAGGAGGGGCTAGAAAGAGAAGAGTAGAGAGGGAGAAGAGCTGAAAAGAGGAGAGAGGAGAGGAGAGAGGATAGAGGGAGAGGACAGGATAGGAGGAGAGAGAGAGGAGAGCAGGAGAGAAAAAGATAGGATGAGAGAGAAAGAAAGAGGAGGAGGAGGAGAGAAGAGAGGATAGAGGGGAGGACAGGATAGGAGGAGAGACAGAGGAGAGCAGGAGAGAAAAAGATAGGATGAGAGAGAGAGAGAAAGAGGAGGAGGGCTAGAAAGAGATGAGAGGAGAGAGAGGAGAGGGATAGAGGGAGAAGACAGGAGAAGAGGAGAGGGGGGCTAGAAAGATGAGGAGGAAAGAGAGGAGCGAGGGAGGCTTGAAAGAGAGGAAGAGAGACGGAGAGGACAGAAGAAGAGAGGAGAGGAGGGGCTAGAAAGAGAAGAGGAGAGAGGGAGAGGAGAGCTGCGAAAGGAGGAGAGAGGAGAGAAGCGAGAGAGAGAGAATAGGAGAGAGAGGAGAGAGAGAGGAGGAGGAGAGAGAAGAGGACAGGAGGAGAGAGAGAGAAGAGAGGAGGAGAGAGAAGCTAGAAAAGACAGGAACATCACGTGACCACAGCGAGAGGCGGGTCTTTTTCACAGCAATATCACGTGACCACAGTGAGGCGCTAGTGAGCAGGAGAAACTGTCAAGAAAAGAAACTAAACTTTGGTCTGGAAAAATAAACTATTAAAAAATATTAACAGAAAACGAGATGAACCTGATTGACAAAAGACAAATTATTATTATTATTATTATTATTATTATTTATTTAATTTTTATTATTATTATTATTTTTTTTTTTTATTTTTATTATTATTATTTTTTATTAATTTATTTATTCTTAATTTTTTTATTATTATTAATTAAAGTAGAGCAATAAGGCTCGAAGCTATTGTGTGTCAGACTGTGGTTCTGCACAAAGAGAGTCCTGTGTCCCTGTGTCGCTCCACCTTGTGATGTCATCATGTTGTAATACAGGAAGTGCTCCGTTGTGTTTTTAAACTCCACACAGCTTCATTTTTAGAATCATTTGGATGATTTCGGTCCTGGAATTGCTTATTTCTACTGAACTAAAGGTAAAAAAAAGGAGCTGTTAGCATGAAAACTACCACGTCATGACATCACAAGGTGGAACAGAGCGTTTTGAGCTTTTAGATGTAGAGCTCCAGGTGTGTTTTTGAGGAGGAAACAGCATTAGAACATGGATTAAACCTCACAAGAGTCAGTTTTGTGTAATTTAGAACCTTTAAACATAACGTGATGCTGAAATATTACTCAGATTTTCAGGATTTTTTGAATTTTCCAAATGAATTTACACCAAATTCTGCAGATTTCAGATTTGAACTTGTCCGTTCCGTGTTTGCATTCATCCTTCTCGTGCATCGTGAGTCCTGATATTTTGCTCCACATTTCCGTGACATGGTGGGATTAGCGTAATTAGCAGTTTTTGGTTGTCGTAGCTGCAGGCTGGGAAGGCCATTAACATAATATTCTCTTTTGAACGTGATAGCATGCAAATACTGACCTTTTGAGAAGAGGCAGACGGAGCAGGGGGCGAGGAGGAGAGAGGGTTTTAATAAATGATTATTTCAGCTCGCAGCAGAAAGATCGGCCTTGGAGATGAAAGCGCTCGGAAAATACGCCATCGAAAAATCATAAAACCACCAAAACAGCAGCAGGCAGATAACAAAAACTCTGAAACGGATCTGACCAAACGCATTTACAGATCTACAGAATATTTAAAAACTCCAGCTTTAATGTTAAATATCTTTCCTGAATAAAAGCGCGTCCGGTTTGTGAGGTTAAAGATGCCCTTTTATTGTTCTTACGTTCACTTACATAAAAGGTAATTGAGTTTATACGACTGGAGCTTTACGGCGTTTACAGCCCATTATTTTAAAGGTGAACTGTGTAACTTTTCTGGTTGAGAGGATGTTTTAAAGGTTCTATCTTACAAAAAATTGACTCTTGTAGCTTTAAGTCATGTTCTAATGATGTTACTTTATCAAAAACAGACCTGGACTTGTGTTTTGTTTCTTCCACATGTTTGAGTCACACTTTATTATCAGTCTGTCTCAAAATCGCTCTGTTCCACCTTGTGATGTCATGAAGTGGTAGTTTTCAAATTAACAGCTACGTTCAGTGTCGTGTGTGAGGTTCATGAGGCTCTGACGTCGTGTAACAGATTTACAAACATATAAACTAGTGTCTCACATTTGGCCCCAGGTCAGTTTTTCTCCCAGTGACTTGGGGCCAGAATAAAAAAGAATTTCAAAATAAAAGTTCCAAGGTCCACATGAAATAGCTCTAATAGTGTGAAATAAAAAGCTGGTTTTGTATTTCCAGCCTTTTCGTGTGAACCACTGTGTTTGAAAAGAGCGAGTCTTTTGTGCCGTCGTCTGGAGCAAACCATTTAGCTCCTTTAGCTCCTTTAGCTTCTTTAGCTCCTTTAGCTCATTTAGCTTCTTTAGCTCTTTTAGCTTCTTTAGCTCCTTTAGCTTCTTTAGCTCCTTTAGCTTCTTTAGCTCCTTTAGCTCCTTTAGCCTTGTTCCTTTAATTCTAACCTCCTGCTTCGTCCAAAACTCCAGTTTAGAAAACTGAGCTTTAATATGTATCTTCCTCCATTTAAAAAGTAGGGCCAGACAGAAGAAAAAAGTGAACGGATTGATAAACTCGACTTGCTAACTCTAAATTGTAGCTTGTTGTCACTATTCTGCAGGAGTTACTTGGATCCCTGGGCTCACGAGCGCCCCCTAACATGAGGCAGGGTAACTACGTGCCTCACCCCTTTTCACAGCCTTAAAGCAGCAGCGTCACTGCTACAGCTCAGTCAGAACATGTGAGGCACGGACGGCCTGTGCCTCACCACGTGTCTCTTCTCAGGATTTCAACAGGAAACGTAAAAATTCAGGCATTTGGAATAAAAAAAAATAGAAAATAACTCTATAGTACAGTCATTGGATAAATATAACCATTTCATGTATTTTTTCTCTGTGATGACACCTGCCTTCCCTGACTGCACCTCACTGGATACGTTTCATCTTTTGTTCGGTGGAGATTGGGAATTCTAGGACTGAAATGATCCAACGCCATTTACTCCTGAGGTGTGAGGTACAACTTCAGCAGGATCTCAGACTGTACTACTTTATTTATTAAGGCCTAAATCCCTTTAAAGTGTTTAAGATAAAACTATAAACACTTAAACATTAGAAAAATACAAAAAGACACTGCAACAAAAAGAACTTAACCCAGTTCTCCCTCCACATGGTCACAGCCCACGACCACACTCAAATGTTTAAAGATGGCCGCCCTAGGACACGCCCCCTCTGTGTCTGTGTCTGGACCATGTGAGGTTCAGGTGAGAAAAGTTCGACGTGTTAAACTGAACTGACTAAATGTGACCAAATAAAATGTCTTTAAAGTAACAGGCGCATTTATATTAAAGATAAACTGACTAAAAAAACTAAACTTAACAAACCTGGGGTAGTTATGATCAGTTGGATAATGAAAAATTACTTGTGTGAATTAACTAAATTTAAGGTGATCACAGTTTTTCAATGTAAAGTGAATTGGAGCCAGAAGTGCGTCCGTGCTCTCTTATGTGGAGCAGTGGTTAGCAGGTTAGCTACATGCATTTATATAATCAGACCATTATTCGCTGCATTATATGAGTCGATATAAAGATCATCATCAAATCGAACAGAAATAACCTGGTTTTTCTAAAGTATTTCTCATTTTTCTTCACCTCGTGTTGAAGCTCATCGGCACAAACACAAACTGAACACATCCAAGCAAGAAATGACTTCATATTTTCCATTTCTGCCATAAAAACCCTCACTGTTCACTGTTCTCCTGAGCGTAGAGCAGACGACCTTTGACCTGTAACTGAGCGAATCAGGATAAAGACATTCATCGTGTTTTGACCTTTACAGAAGGTCAGGGGGCGCTCCGTGTCTCTGCTCTGGTTATTCCTCCGCCGTGGTTTTGAGCGGGTTTATTCAGCCTCGTAAATCTGTGTTTTTTGGACGAGTTTCGTTGGTACAGTTTCCTGAGGTAAACAGTGAAACAGAACGACTCCGAGCGTCGTCTCCCCGGGATAATTACAGGTTTAATTTTGTCATTATGGGAGAATAGCTCAAAAATCTGCGATGAAACTCAGACAAACACGATTAGAGAGTGTGGAACAGCTGCGGAGAGATTTCAGACAAAAAAAAAGTGACTATTATTGTTATTATATTATTTTAGACGAGGATAGTGCAGATGTTTGTGTCACAGGAGTAAAGTGCAGGACAGAAGTGGAAATATTGAAGTATCTGAGCTTTACTACAGTGTATTTTACAGAGGATACTTTTTACTTTTACTTGAGTACGTATGAGAGCAGTATTTGTACTTCCTCCACTACATTTTTGTACAGGACTGAAAAGCAAAAGTTTTTTTTCATTTTCAGATAGTGGTAAATACTTACTGAGTTCTTTATTAGACCAAATACAGCCCTGTAGTCATCCACTTTCTGTCTTTTTTTTCCTTTTTTTCACAGAAGTTACTCACAAACAGAACTTTATACAAGAGAGAAAGAACCAACACCTTAACTAGACGTGTGTAAAAGTATTTTTATTATTGACTGAGACCTGTGGGTTTATTTTTAACACGTTCACAATTTGAGCAAAGCAAAAATATATTTAAAAAAATAAATAAATAAAAATTCTGCACAAATCTTTATCAAAATTAGTACATTTATTTATTTATTTAAATTTAAATTTAAATAAATATAAAAAATATTTAAATAAATATAAAAAAATAAATATTAAATTTTTATTTTTATTTTTTTTATTTAGCTTTATTTATACAGGGGGACCCAATGACAGCACTAGGTTTTCTTTTTCATGGGCTCCCTGTTTAAACAAAATAAGGGTCACGCTCGCTGAACTCACGCCTCACAGAGGAGGGTCTGAGGACAGGGGGCGCTCTGGGACAGTGCAGGAGGAGGGTCTGAGGACAGGGGGCGCTGTGGGAGAGTGCAGGAGGAGGCTCTGAGGACAGGGGGCGCTGTGGGACGGTGCAGGAGGAGGGTCTGAGGACAGGGGGGCGCTGTGGGACAGGGCAGGAGGAGGGTCTGAGGACAGGGGGCGCTGTGGGACAGTGCAGGAGGAGGGTCTGAGGACAGGGGGCGCTGTGGGACAGTGCAGGAGGAGGGTCTGAGGACAGGGGGCGCTCTGGGACAGTGCAGGAGGAGGGTCTGAGGACAGGGGCGCTGTGGGACAGTGCAGGAGGAGGGTCTGAGGACAGGGGGCGCTGTGGGACAGTGCAGGAGGAGGGGCTGACGACAGGGGGCGCTGTGGCTCTGGGACAGTGCAGGAGGAGGGTCTGAGGACAGGGGGCGCTCTGGGACAAAACTAGGTTGAATTGAACTAAAAGTGTTTTGTCTTGTCTTTTTTGATCCTCTCGTTAGCGTCAAACAGACTCATCATTTCATTTCCATATATCTGTTTTATCTTTCGTCTCCGTCCCGTTATCCTCCATCGACTCGCTCGTAAACGCCGCTGTCAGCCTGGCCGTCCCTCGAGCGGCTGGGCCCAGTCGCGGTGAACGTACATCTGTCAAACTGAGATTCTGAAGATCCTGAAGAAGAATCAGTGTTGCAGAAAACTCTTTCATTTGTTTTAAAATTACGGCACAATTAGCGTCCATTTTGTCTCATTTTAAACCAGTGTAATTCCTAATCCATTGTAATGTGGCCATTACGGGCTCATCTTTTACACTTGCTAAAGTCATTAGTCTTTGCTAATTACCATATCGAATGGAGGGGACCAGCCAAGGGAATTCTAATGAGACTTTAGTGCTGGCGTTGGATCTGCAGGGTTCAGATCATATATCAGAGGATTAACAGCTGAGTCTGACGAGGAGGAAAAAGTCCATTTGTTTGTCTGTCTGTCACCAGCTGCAGGTTGAATCTTCATGGATGTTCTGGTGAGTGTCCTCAGGGGGGCAGTGGTGAGTCCCTCAGGCTGAAGGACACTCCGGAGACGCAGCGGATCAGGCCTGAGGTGTTCAAATCGATGTCTAGTACACGCCATTGATTTGAGTAAGTTCCGGCGCAGAGTGTAGTGCAGCTCCGAGGGCCATTTCCTCCTAAGTAAGAGTCTGTTTTAAGCTCTATAAACGGAGCAGTGAACATAAACTGGAATCGTTTAGTGCGTCTTGTGATTTGCAGAATAAACAACTAATATGAACCATTAAAATCTCACCTAATGCTCTGAGTGATCCGTTTATTTGTCGCTAATGCTGCAAACTGAATTTTAGTTAAAGGTTCTACAGTATATTACACAAAAGTGACTCTTGAGAGCTTTAAGTCATATTCTGATGCTGTTACCTCCTCCTGTTTATCAGTCTGTAACATCTCCAAAGCTCAAAACGCTCTGTTCCACCTTGTGATGTCATCAAGTGGTAGTTTTCAAGTTAAAAGCTGTGTTTTTTTAACTTTAGTTCAGTAGAGATTGGCAATTCCAGCTCTGAAATGATCCAAATGATTCTAGAAATTAAGGTTTATGGAGTTTAAAAACACAACGGAGCACTTCCTGTATCACCACATGATGACATCACGAGGTGGAACAGGGCGTTTTGATGTTCTAATGCTGTTACTTTATCAAAAACAGACCTGGAGTTGTTTTTTGTTTCATTCACACATGTTTGAGTTACACTTTATTATTAGTCTGTAACATCTCCAAAGCTCAAAACGCTCTGTTCCACCTTGTGATGTCATCAAGTGGTAGTTTTCAAGTTAAAAGCTGCGGTTTTTAACTTTAGTTCAGGAAAGATTGGCAATTCTAGCGCTGAAACTATCCAAATGATTCTAGAAATGAAGGTTTATGGAGTTTAAAAACACAACGGAGCACTTCCTGTATGACCACACGATGACATCACAAGGTGGAACAGAGTGTTTTGATGTTCTAATGCTGTTACTTTATCAAAAACAGACCTGGAGTTGTGTTTTGTTTCATTCACACATGTTTGAGTTACACTTTATTATTAGTCTGTAACATCTCCAAAGCTCAAAATGCTCTGTTCCACCTTGTGATGTCATCAAGTGGTAGTTTTCATGCTAACAGCTCCTTTTTTTTACCTTTAATTCAGTAGAGATTGGAAATTCCAGGAGCTGAAATGATCCAAATGATTCTAGCGAAGGTGCGTGAAGTTTAAAAACACAACGGAGCACTTCCTGATGACATCACAAGGTGGAACAGAGCGTTTTGAGAGAAGAACTCAGCTTAAATCTGCAGGTTTGTGTGTGAACGAAACAAAACGCGACTCCAGGTCTGTTTGTGACGAGGAAACGTTAGAACAGATCAGAAAACCGCGTCATACGTCCTCTTTAAGTCGTAATCATGTTAAAACGTGAGGATCGTTTCGAACCGTCGCCGCACACAGACCTCGACAAAAAGTCTCGTCCCTGATTAAACTCATTATATAACAATATCCTCCACAGTTCTCCTGCGTGCACCTCCGCAGCTCCTACATTATCATTACTCCCATTGTGATCCAGTTAAAGCAGACTGAATATTTGATGAATCGTCGCTTTAACACGGATGAAGAAATTACAGGGTTATTGCACATTTCCGTCCCCGTTCTGAGCGCTGAGACGGCTCTTCTAATGCCGTGTGAGAGATTGGGGCTGTGCAGTAATGTACGGCTCAAAGGAGGACGCTTCAAACGCACACAAACAGAAACGAAACAAAAGTGAACTCACCCACCGCTGTGCGCTCCTCACTCACACCAAAGACCTCCTCCGAAGATGTTTGGGTTTCAAAGAGCTGACGGTAATGGACTAAATGAGCGTCAGAGAAAACACAAGGGCTTAAACGTCCTATATTACACACAAAAACTGAAAAAAAACTGACTCGTGAGCTTTAAACCGTGTTGTAATGCCCATAAACAGACCTGGAGTTGTGTTTTGTTTCATTCACATGTTTGAGTAACTCGATTATTAGTCTGTAACATCTCCAACGCTCTGTTCCACCTTGTGATGTCATGAAGTTCAGTGGAGATAAGTGGCTGAAATGATCCAAATGATTCTAGGGAGTCGGCTCATGCGGCTCTTTCATCCTCACACTGCGGCTCTGTGTATTTTGGGAATATAAATTAAAAGTATTTGTGTGTTTTATTTGTGTTAGTTCTTTTTGAAATCGTAGTTCTAAATTGTAAGATTATTGTGATCTTGAAATATTAAAATAAAATGATAGTTTATTATTTTTCGTCGCACAAAATAAGCGTCACACTCGCTGAACTCAAGCCTCACAGAGGAGGGTCTGAGGACAGGGGGCGCTCTGGGACAGTGGTTCTGCAGGAGGAGGGTCTGAGGACAGGGGGCGCTGTGGGACAGTGCAGGAGGAGGGTCTGAGGACAGGGGGCGCTGTGGGACAGTGGAGGAGGAGGGTCTGAGGACAGGGGGCGCTGTGGGACAGTGCAGGAGGAGGGTCTGAGGACAGGGGGCGCTGTGGGACAGTGGAGGAGGAGGGTCTGAGGACAGGGGGCGCTGTGGGACAGTGCAGGAGGAGGGTCTGAGGACAGGGGGCGCTGTGGGACAGTGCAGGAGGAGGGTCTGAGGACAGGGGGCGCTCTGGGACAGTGGAGGAGGAGGGTCTGACAACAGGGGGCGCTGAACTATGCCTCACAGACGACGCTCACAGTCCTGAGGAAACATGAAACTTCAGCCCCGACAGACACAGACGCTGCAGAAGGTCAGGAGCAAGTCTCTGTCGCACTGCATGGATCTCATAAAAAACACACGATAGATGTTTGTACAAAGTTTAAAGGTAAAAAAAAAAAAAAACACAAGATACATGTCACAAAGTATATCCCTGGAAACAGTTAAAATGGCTCTTTGGGGGTTAAAAGTTCCCGACCCCTGTTCTAGTGTTTGGAGTTTAAAAACACAGTGGAGCACTTCCTGTATTACCACATGATGACATCACAAAGTGCAACAGAGTGTTTTCTCAGCCTAAATGTGCAGGTTTGTTTGTGTGTTAAAAATGTGAGAATGAAACAAAAAAAAAACCACAAGTCCAGGTCTGTGACGAGGAGACGACATTAGATCAGAAAAACGTTTAAACTTGACCCGGTGTCGACTGAACTAATCCAGATGAAACTAAACTGGATTCAAACGGGATTTAACAGGGTTTAAACAGACTCCAAACCTCTGTGCATGAATCAGGACTGGAGCAGGTTTAAACGGGGTCTTAACCTGCACATCAGGACAGATAAAACATTTAAAGGTACACTGTGTAACTTTGCTGCTCGTCTCTGTGCAGATGTAAATGCTTTTACTGAAATCCTCCAGGGCAGGCGTTACACTGCTCTATTTAGCTTGCATGAATTTTTACTGTGAGTGGGGTCTCCTTTCCACAGATCTGACCTGTAACTCGGCCTGTGTCATATATTTCTTGCATTTTAAAAGTGAAGGATTGACCATAGACTCTTTATATAAATGGACGTAGCTAACCTGCTAGCGCCGTGTTCCAAACAGGAAGTGATCATGGACGCGCTTCCGGCTCCACCGACTCTGGCTCCAATTCACTTTCTATTGAAAAACTGTGTCTCTCTCTCTGTACCTGCTGCTGTCAGACTCATTTTGGTCTTAAATGTTCGTATTAACCCTCTACATGATCCTGGGTTTTTTTTTTTTTTTTTTTTTTTTTTAAGTCATTTTAGGGCTGTTTTTAAGTTGCTGTTTTAAGTAATTTTTTGATTTTTATGATTTTTTTTGTTTGTTTGTTTATTTTCTTCATTTTTTAATTTATTTTTGAGTTTATTTTTTATTTTAGTTTTTGGAGTTTTTGTTGTTTATTTAGATATTTTGAGTTGATTTATTTTATTTTTTGTTATCTTTATTTATGAATTGTTTTTGTTATATTGAGTTTATTTTATTTTATTTTTTTGTTGTTTTGTTTTTTGGGGGTTTTGTCTATTTTTTTTTTCTACTTTTTATTTTATTTTATTTTTTTAAACTGTGTCCCCTCTTTTCTTGAGGTTGCTCCCGTTAGCGTTAGCAACAGGTTTGATTGACTGTTGCTAAGCGCCCACTCCCTGCTAAACCAGCGGTGTGGGCGAGAAGGGGCGTTACCTTCACCGGCCTCGCTCCTGATTGGCTCTTTGGTTGCTGTGATACAATTCCAGCTCCAAATTAGCCGCTATATCTGCTCTAGCCTCGATGAGCGTTTTTTTTACTTTGACAGAGCCGCTGTGTATTAAAAAGGCTTGAAACACATTAATTTTAGGTCTGTATCTCAATGTAATGTGACGTTTGAGGATAAACTGGTAGAAATAGTTTAATTTCCTGTGAAAAGTCCTGCTTATGATCAATCGGGCCGGTTCAGCAGGAGGTCTGAGGGCTAATAAAAACATTTGAAGAGGTCAGCACCAGCTCGAGCCGATTCCAGGACTGAAAAAATAAAAAAGTCAGTTTATTCAAATCAGGTGAAGTTCCACAGTTTGAGAACCGCCGTGCGAGACGACACGTCCCATCGTTCGTGTGTGTTTTGTGGTGAATAGATCCTGGATGGGGTCGGAGCCAAGGTGAAGGCCACTATCAACTTGGCGCTCGCTGAACTCTCCTTTGTCAAAGCCCACAGCTCCGGGAGAGCGGCGCCGGCGAGCGAACGGAGGGAGAGGAATAAATAAAGCAAACGGGAGCGTTGAAGGAGAGGGATTAGACAGCTGTTTACTGCCTCTCTCGGGGGCAGTAGAGGCAGAGCTAAGGAGTTTGTCAGCCTCGGGTCGGGAATCCACTCCACTTTAAATCTGCCGTCCCTCTTTTTCTTCACTCCGGCTTCACTATGAAATGTTATTGTTATGTGCGCATCGTAACTTTGACACGCATTTGCAGCACTAAGACCCCATCCCGAAGTCAGAGGTGCTAAAGCTAACGTCTAAATATTCGTTTTGCAAATTGTTCAGCGCAAAAATAAACGCAAGAAGTTTATTCGAAAGTAAAACGAGCTCCAAAGGCTGTACAATCACATTCAGGGTCGTTCACTCGTGATTATTTGGACAAAGAACAAAAGATTGTGCTGATGGCAAGAATAAAAGAGACTCAGGTTGCCATAGAAACACTGTTCAATATTTTACGAAAGTTGAACATTTTTATGGCTTGGAGCTGCATTTGTTTTCTGCCGTATTTGTTCATTTCACATCTCGTTACGTGATCGCTAACGAGCTCACAAAGGCCTTGGGTTTCGCACTGATGCAGGGACGAGTCGAAGATCGATGTTCACAACTTTCAGAGACCAGAGCTGAACTGTGCTGACAGGGTAAAGCTAACAACAACTAGCATGAGGACTGTGGACTTCCTGATTATCGCAAATGAAAACAGTTTTTAATCAGATGTAGACAGCAGACGTTTTTTGTTCTCCAGAGCTGCTTCTACGATATATCAGTACAAATATATCAAGACCAGTTTTACTCAAAGACAAACAGAGACAAGGCCGCGGGAGTTTGGGTTTGGGTTGAGAGTTTAAGAGCTTGAGTTTGGGAGTTGGGGTTGGGAGTTTGATTTGAGAGTTTGGTTAAGAGTTTGGGTTGTGTTTGTGCCAAGTGTTGGGGTTGATAGTTTGAGTTGGGAGTTTGGGAGTTTGATTTGAGAGTTTAGTTAAGAGTTTGGGTTGTGTCTGTGTCGAGAGTTTGAGTTGAGAGTTTGGGTTTGGGGTTTGGATTGAGAGTTTGGATTGGGAGTTTGGATTGAGAGTTTGGATTGGGAGTTTGGATTGGGAGTTTGGATTGGGAGTTTGGATTGAGAGTTTGGATTGGGAGTTTGGATTGAGAGTTTGGATTGGGAGTTTGGATTGAGAGTTTGGATTGGGAGTTTGGATTGAGAGTTTGGATTGAAAGTTTGGATTGGGAGTTTGGGTTTGGGGTTTGGGTTGAGAGTTTGAGAGTTTGGATTGAGAGTTTGGAGTTTGGATTGGGTTAAGAGTTTGGATTTAGGTTTGTTGGGGGTTGGAAGAGTTTGGATTGAGTTTGAAGTTTGGATTGGAGTTTGGAGTTTGGATTGATTTTGAGAGTTTAGTTTGAGAGTTTGGTTAAGAGTTTGGGTTGTGTTTGTGTCGAGAGTTGGGGTTAAGAGTTTGGGAGTTAGGAGTTTGGGTCGAGAGTTTGATTTAGGAGTTGGAGTTGGAAGTTTGGGAGTTTGAGTTGAGAGTTTGAGTTGGGACATTGATCCTGCTTCATTTTCAATTTGTTCTTTATAAATTCTGAATTATTTCCTCATGCTTTATTACCTATAATTAGGTGTAGTTTATGGATGCACCGATCCTGTTTTTTTAGTTACGATTTCGATACTATGGCTTTAAGTATCTGCACATACCAGATCTCAGCTGACACTGAAAACAGCATTTATTTCCTTTAAACAGAAATAAAATAATACAAAACTTATTTATCTCTCAAGTAACGACAGACCAACTTTGTGTAAATAAAAGTTCAAACATTATGAGACTTTCTGGGCCGATTACGACCTGTAAATCGTCTTATTACATCAGTTTAAACGTCCAAACAGGATATCGACTGAAACGATATGACGCTGATATCTGATCCAGCCGATGTGCTTCAGTATCGGATCATCCCTCGTGTGGTTATTACAAAGTGTCATCGTTTGCTGGTAATCTGGGTTTATTTGTGGAACATTTCTGCTTCAAAACTCCCTCAGACGCAGCGACGTGAGTTTTAAATCTCTATATCTCCATCTCTTTAAACAGAAATGTCCGACCACAGCGTCCTGTCCTGTCCCTCCGTCTCTTTTTTAGGCCTCTGTCTGTTTTCCTCTCTCTGCTTCTCTTTCGTCATCCTCCCATCATATGAAAATCCTCTTAAACGTTTGTGTTTTGGGTGAGTGTCTCCTTCTCCTAATCCCTCTGTCGTGTCGTCAGTTTGAGCTCGGAGCACGAAGGTGAAATGAGATGAAAGAGTTTTACTGTTTCGACATGTGTCTCATAACGATTGCACAAGCGTCGTACTTTTTCTCCAATGGTCGAAAACGGAGCCGAAACACAATTTTAGCTCCAGGATTCTCTCAAACTAGAGACGCAGTTTAAGTTTCTCAAGATTTTATTTGTTTTTTCCATGTTCACATTATTAAATAGTAAGTTTAAAGCTTTGCAGTATCTGTGTAAGACTTTGCCGGCTATAAATAATCTGCTTTTTCTTCGCCTTAAATGTTGTTTTCAAGTTTACACTCATCACCGGGCGCAAGGGAACGTGAAGTAGCAACAGCATGAAAAACAAGTGCACACTTCAGCACGAAACCTTCAAATCAGGCTGAAATCTCAGGGTAATAATGGACTCAGACTTGAACTTTAACAGTCACATCGAATCAATAACATCTGCAGCTTTTTACATCTAAAAATATGTCAAAAATCAAAGATATTCTGTCAAAACCAGACTCAGAGAGACTGATCCTGCATCTGTCTCCAGGAGGTTAGACGACTGTAACGTCCTGATCACTGGCCTCTCCAAACGAGACAGAACAGAACATCCAGATAGAACACTGCTGCGAGAGTCTGACTAGAACCAGGATTAAACCAGGTCTAAACCAGGACTAAACCAGGTCTAAACCTGGACTAAACATGGACTAAACCAGGACTAAACCAGGACAAAACCAGGACTAAACCAGGACAAAACCAGGACTAACCCAGGACTAAACTAGGACTAAACCAGGACTAAACCAGGACTAAACTAGGACTAAACCAGGACTAAACTAGGACTAAACCAGGACTAAACCAGGTCTAATCCTGGACTAAACCTGGACTAAACCAGGACTAAACCAGGACTAAACCAGGATTAAACCAGGTCTGAACCTGGAATAAACCGGGACTAAACCAGGGCTAAACCAGGACTAAACCAGGACTAAACCAGGACAAAACCAGGACTAACCCAGGACTAAACTAGGACTAAACCAGGACTAAACCAGGACTAAACCAGGACTAAACTAGGACTAAACCAGGACTAAACTAGGACTAAACCAGGACTAAACCAGGTCTAATCCTGGACTAAACCTGGACTAAACATGGACTAAATCAGGACTAAACATGGACTAAATCAGGACTAAACCGGGACTGAACTGGGATTGAACTAGGACTAAAGCAGAACTAAACGAGGACTAAACTTGGACTAAATCAGGGCTAAACATGGACTAAACGAGGTCTAAACCAGGACTAAACCAGGACTAAACCAGGTCTAAACCAGGACTAAACCAGGACTAGACCAGGACTAAACCAGGTGAATCAGTGTTTTAGTTTTGTTCAGTCTCACTTCCTGAAGATGTGAAACAGTCTCGACTTTGACCATGTTTAAATCCAGGCTCACTTCAGTTTAGCTGCTGTGACTGAAGGTTTTTTATCATGAAAATATTTTTTTTTATTTGTTTGCATTTTGATTTTAATGTTTCTTATTCCGTAAAACACTTTAAATCGACTTTGTGTACAAACTGCTCTGGTCAAATATCACATTACACTTAAAATACATTCATTTTTATCTTGCAAAACACAAACGCAGCAGCTGAAAAAGCACTTTAGAGATTATATTTAAGATGGTATTGGTTGTGACGTGTTAAAAGCCGCGTTTTACAAATTGCCGGTGGCGTCTTGTCGTCCTTAAGAAGAACAAGGGATTTGGCCCAATTCTTTTCTGGTACAATTAAACCCGAGTGTTGTCTCCGGCTCATTAACCATTAGCTCACATGAAACATATTGGCAACTCAAACAGACAGAGGTTTTGTAGAGCTGGTAATCTCGTCTTAACACATTGGGCTAAGCTGGAGCCCAGGGAGCGTGATGAAATGTAGGTCAATGTTCTTTTTAGATTGCCTTTGCTGATTGTGTGCATAACTCGCCCGCAGACGAAAACGCCATCACTGCAAACAGAGATAAACAGAGCAATAACCAGGCCGCGCTCTTGTTTTGGTCTGCAGGTCTCTGTCGGGACGCATCGTGGGGGGCGTGTGGTGGTTCTTCACCCTCATAATCATATCGTCCTATACGGCCAACCTGGCGGCGTTCCTGACGGTGGAGAGGATGGTGTCGCCTATAGAGAGCGCGGAGGACCTGGCCAAGCAAACGGAGATCGCCTACGGGACCCTGGACGCCGGGTCCACCAAAGAGTTTTTCAGGGTAAAAGACGGAAACTGTCTCAGTAAAAGTGGACTACAAAACCAGTCCCATTTATTTATTTTGTTTATTTATTTATTTATTTATTTATTTATTTTTTATTTATTTATTTATTTATTTATTTATTTATTTATTTATTTATTTATTTATTTACTTGCTTATTTACTAACTTATTTTTTTATTGATTTATTGATTTATTTGCTTATTTATTTATTTACTTACTTACCTATTAATTAATTTATTTATTTACTTGCTTATTTATTTATTTACTTACTTATTTATTTATTTATTTACTTACTTATTTACTTATTTATTTATTTACTTACTTATTTATTTATTTATTTACTTACTTATTTACTTATTTATTTATTTACTTACTTATTTATTTATTTACTTACTTATTTACTGACTTACCTATCATTTATTTATTTATTTATTTACTTATTTATTTATTTATTTATAGATTTATATATTTATTATTTACTTACTTACCAATTAATTAATTAATTAATTAATTTATTTATTTTTACTTACTTATTTACTTATTTATTCATTCATTCATTTTACTTTCTGTATTTTATAAACACAGAAAACATCAAAATATAAAGCAAGTTGTATGAAATTATGTAATAAAGAAAAAAGTGTATAACTGTGCAAAATATATTTTTTAATTAATAAGTCAAATAATAATAAAAAAATACATAATTAAATTAAATTAAATTAAATTAATACAGAAAAATACAAATATGCCGTGAAGAGGTTTTATCCATATTTTTGCCCGTGTTCCTTTTATCAAACTTTGTCGTATTTTTTTTAATCGTTGTTCTTTTCCGTGTCCCAATAACACCCGGCCCTGTGTCGCAGAGGTCAAAGATCGCCGTGTTTGAGAAGATGTGGTCGTACATGAAGGCCGCGGACCCCTCAGTGTTCGTGAAAACGACGGACGAGGGCGTCATGAGGGTCCGCAAGTCCAAAGGGAAGTACGCCTACCTCCTGGAGTCCACCATGAACGAGTACATCGAGCAGAGGAAGCCCTGCGACACCATGAAGGTCGGAGGGAACCTGGACTCCAAAGGCTACGGCATCGCTACGCCAAAGGGCTCCCCCCTCAGGTAAACCTCTGTCACTGCGCCGTCGCCTGATAAAAGCAGCAGCAGCTTTTATCAGTCTGTCCATCAGGCTTTTTAGCAGCAACATGTGGCTTTATTCTTTTCTGAACGTTATAACGACGCTGTTCATTTTGATGTTTACTTTTGAGTTGCTCATTTCTGCTCATTTTCACTATAACTTTTTGCATTCATATTCATAAAACGTCCCATCGCTCATCTTTGTTTTCTTTTGCCTGCACCCTGCATGAAAACAGTGTCATTTAAGGTGAAATTTATGACACTCCCTTTCGTGACAAACTTTTTAATTCTCTCCTTTAATTCCTTACTTTTTTTTTAGCATTTAGCAAAAGTAACAATGATCTATGGCTCTACTGTCCTGAAAATAAAGTCAAAGAATAAAGTGTGGATGTACTAAATGGACATAGCTAACCTGCTAGCCGCCGCGCTCCAAACAGGAAGTGATCATGCCGCGGTTCTGACGCCATCGACTCCAATTATCAACCCTCTACATGATCCTGGGTTTTTTATTTCACTATTGTGTCTGTAAATCAAGATAAGAACATTAACAACAGACAAATCAGGCGCCTTCTTTCCCCGTTAGCGTTAGCAACAGGTTTGATTGACAGCGTTGCTAAGCGCTGTAGGTGACGTCACACTCACTCGGTCCACATCTTTACACAGACTATAATTTCACGGCTATCACTCAAAAACATGAAATAAACAACCTTTTCAAATTCAAATTCAACTTGTGATGATGTTATAATCTTTATTATGCCTCAAAATTAGCATTAGCGTTAGCATTGAGACACAAACATGTCTCTTTCTAAACACAGAAGTGTCTCTGGTGAAGTTTTTTTTTTTTTTTTTGTAGTTCAGAGTCTCCAGCCCCGTCCAAGCAGCTCGTCAAAGATTTATTATATATTTATTATTTGTACTGTACTGAATAACTAAAACTTGATTAATAACCATTGAAAAAGTACTAACTTTGTGGAATAATAAATTAATAAAGGTTTATGTTTTATCTGCATCAAACTGTGCCCATCTAAGACTTGCCGTATTTATGAAATTTCTTGCGCCCGCTAAAATTAGTAGCTCTCTAGCGTTGTCGTTTTGTAAAAGTAGTTCACTGGAGAAAAAAAGTTTGAAGACCCCAGGTGACCCCTGTTCACTGTGTGACCCTAACCCCCTGACCTCTGACCCCTGACCCCTTACCCACCCGCAGCTCCCTGTCCACTGTCTGATCTTTAAATATTCATTTTAGCGTTACTTGAAAAAGAACTGGACAGGAAGTAGTGATGCTAACAAGAAGTAGTGATGCTAAAAGGAAGTAGTGACATTAACAGGAAGTAGTGACATTAACAGGAAGTAGTGACACTAACAGGAAGTAGTGACACTAACAGGAAGTAGTGACGCTGACAGGAAGTAGTGACGCTAACAAAAAGTAGTAGACGCTAACAGTGATGCTAACTCAATGCTAACACTCATTTTGAGGCATAAATAGGAATAAATATGAATAAATTGAGGAACAAATATTAAAACAACGCCACAAACTGAAGTTTTCTACATATAAAACAATCGGTTCATCTTTACTTTAACTAATATGAATTTGAACAGGTTGTTTATGTTTTGTTTTAATAAAAGTGACAGTTTTTAGCCCCAAACGCAGATCAAGTAAAGAATGTTACATCAGGGAGGGCATCCTGGAAGATTTGTTTTTACAACCACAAAAGTTTGAAGCTTAAAGAAAATAAAAACTAAAGAGAACAGAGTGTCATAAGTTTCCCGTAAATGTGCCGTGAGCTCGTACGAGACGAGAGCCTGAGATTCTGTGGAGCAGTGACCGTTTACCTCCAAACGCCGCCCAACCTGGAACGAGTCTTTTCTCGTTAAAACGCCGGCGCTTTGAAACAGACTCGGCCTCGTTCAAACACAATATGTAAATGTGCCTCTTGAAAAGGGATTAAAGCTGAAAGCTGCGTCCCATATGGCCACTTCTCCACTCCACAGACCCGCCTCGTACCTTCAGACCCGCTCACTCATCCACTCTTTCATTTACGATTAATGAAATGACTGAGTTTTTGGATGTTTTTCTTTTAATGACGTTCAAATACAGCAGCTGCCATTTTCATACGACATTAACACGAGATACTCGTCAGAAAGATCCTGACTCCAAGAGAGAAAGAGAGAAAGAGAAGGAGAGAGGGGGAGAGAGGGGGAAGAGAGAGGAGGGAGAGAGGAGGGAGAGAGGGGGAGAGAGAAAGAGAGTGAAGATCCTCATCAGAAAGATCCTGAACGATCAGCAGAAAGATCCTGAAAGAGAAGGGATAAGGAGAGAGGGGAGAGAAAGAAGAGAGGGGGAGAGAGGGAGGGGATGGAAGGGAGAGAGGAGAGAGAGAAGGAAGAGAGGAGGGAGAGAGGGAGGGGAAGAGAGGAGAGAAGAAGGAGAGAGAGAGGGAGAGAGGAGGGAGGAGAGAAGGATGAGAAGAGAGAAAAGAAAGATCCTCGTCAGAATGATCCTGACTCCAAGAGAGAGGAGAGAGAGAAAGAGAGAAAGAGAGATGAGAAAGAGAGAGAGGTAGGAGAAATAGAGAGAAAGAGAGGAGGAGAGAGAGAGGGGAGAGAGAAGAAAGAGAGGGAGAGAGAGAGAAAGATCTTCCAAGGAGAAGAAAGAGAGAAGAAAAGACTCCAACTCCAGAGTCAGAGAGAAAGAGAGAGAGGGGAAGAGAGGGGGAGAGAAAGAGAGAGAAAGATCCTCGTCAGAGTGACTCCAAAGAGAGAGAGAAGAAAGAGAGAAAGGAGAGAGAGGGAGAAGGAGAGAGGAGAGAGAGAAGGAAGAGAGAAGAAAGAGAGGAGGAGAGAGGAAGAGAGAAAGAGAAGAAGGAAGAGGAAGGAAGGAGAGAAGGAGGAGAGAGAGGAGAGAGAAGAGAGATCAGATCCTCATCAGAAAGATCCTTAGAGGAGGAGTGGGCTCAAAGAGAGAAAGAGAGAAGAGAGAGAGGGGGAGAGAGAGGAGGAGAGAGAGAGGAGAGAGGGAGAGAGAGAGGGAGAGAAGGAGAGAGAGAGAGGAAAAGAGAGGGAGAGAGAAGGGGAGGAGAGAAACAGAAGGAGGAGAGGAGGAGAAAGAAGGGGAGAGATTGGAGGGAAGGAGAAAGAGAGACGAGAAGAGGAGAAGGAAGCGAGAGAAGAGAGAAGGAGAAAGAGAGGAGAAAGGAGGAAGAAGAGGAAGAGAGGAAGAGAGGGGAAGGATTCTGAGAGAAGGAGAAAGAGAGGAGGGAGAAGAGAGGAGGAGGAAGAGAGGTAGGAGAGGAAGGAGAGAGGAGGAGTACTAGAGAGAGAGAGAGAGAGAGAGAGGAAGAGGTGGTGCCATCTTAGGCTTTTAATGTATCTGTAATGGGCCCCATTCATTTTAATGAGGAGAACGAAGGAGCAGATGGAGGATTCACCCGAGTCGACGGGACGAGGGTTTGGGCGACAGCCAGAGGTGGAAACATGTCAACTACAAACACACGATTTATTCTGCACATTTTACACCGTGTGAACAGGAGCTGCTGCAGGTACAGGAGCATAGCAGCGGTAGTAGTAGTAGTAGTAGTAGTATCGCAGTTGTAGTTGTAGTTGTAGTACTACTGTAGTTTAACACATGAGTTAAAGTATCACTGCAGTTTGTCAAATAGTTGTCGTAGTTACAGAACTGAAAAGTTCAACTATAAGAAAAGAAAACACAAACAATAAGTAAGATTAAAGAAGCTCCCCCTCTCCCTGAGGTCAGGGTTACAGGAGGAGGAGTGGTTGTATAGTAGTAGTGTAGTAGTACTACAGTAGTATCTCTCTCTCTCTCTCTGAGTTACAGATCTTGAAGGGGCCGTGTGTTTGTTCATTTCAGACACTTCTGTTCGTTCACAGACGTCTGATGAGGAGAATGATAAACACATTTAGACTCTTCATGTTTTAAACGTGTTAAACGAGTGAAACATGTGACCGTGCTGCTCCTCAGACGTGATCGTGATGTTAATGTTTTAAATGTGTAAAGTGAGCACATGTTTGATTGTCACACTGAAGATGAACGCTCCCGACGTTTTAAAGGTGCAGTTTGGGGGATTTAGAGACATATAAAAAACTCCATATACAACTACTACAGGTTATGTAATTACATCCCTCAACTGTTTAAAATGTGTCAGAATAATGATAAGAACAGCAAGGATTTGATTTATATGTTTAACTGAAGTTTGACGAGTTCACAAAGTTAAACTGTTTGTGGTTCAGTCGCTCCACAGGTCGTGATCAGATCAGATGATGATCAGATTTAAGCCATAAATAGTTTTTGTGGTTTAAATTTGCTCTTGGGTTTCTGTTTCAGTGGCATAAATGAGTTTCAGTACTAGAGTTTATCGTCTATATTTGAGCGATCGATGTTTCGAACTTCAGAATGTGTTATCATGACAGGTCTGTTCACTTTCAGTGGAAATGTGGCTGTGATCTGGTCCAGACCAAACTGACTCAGGTTCGAGTTTCAACAGGCTGCAAACCATAGACTGTTTATATAAATGGACATAGCTAACCTGCTAGCCAACGCGCTCCAAACAGGAAGTGATCAGGACATCCCCTCTCTCTGTCCCTGCTGCTGTCAGACACATTTTGGTCTTAAATGTTCATATTAACTCGCTCTACATGATCCTGGGGTTTTTATTTCACTTTTGTGTCTGTAAATCAACATATGAACATTAATAACAGACACATCAGGTCCTTCTTTCCCCGAGGTCGCTCCTGTTAGCGTTAGCAACAGGTTTGATTGACAGCGTTGCTAAGCGCCTGCTCCCTGCTAAACCAGTGATGCGAGAAGAGCTGCTACCTTCAACAGCCTCGCTCCTGATTGGCTCTTTGGCTCTTTGGTTGCTATGATACTCACAGAATTACAAATATGGAACTTGTCTCCAGATTAGCCGCTGTACCTGCTCCAGCCTCGATGAGCTTCATTTGACGCTCACTTAGTCCACTTCTTTACACAGTCTATGGTTGTGATGCACCTTTTCGTGCCCCTGTAGACCTGGACCGGCCTCAGTCACTTGCACAGTGTCTTGCCAAAGGACACGACAACAGTATAAAGTGATTAAAGTGGAATTTGTACCACTAAAGTTTTGAACCAGAGAGTTACAGAATCACAGCTCAGTTTGACTTGTGGGTGTAATGCTACAAGAAAAAGTCGTTTCTTTCTGTGTATGTTTTGCTCAAACTCATTAGATTCTTTATTTCTCCGTCACTCGTGAAGGACGTGGAGCATTCAGCAGAACGGCTCTGAATCAAACGCACCAAAGAACATTCCCTTAGATGAAAAATACAGAACTGTTTGGCGTTGGCTCTGTTTACCTTTAGAGGACAAGGCTAAACATTAAATCTAACATTACATAAGCAAAACGCTGCTGTTATGTCAGAGCCATTACGGCGCCGGTTACACAAGATGAATCTGAATCTGTGCAGCTTTAAAATGAAAGCGACAGGACTGTCCGCAGATATTATGAAATAGTGGATTCACAAAACTCAGAGCTGTTCAGATTAATGTTAATGCGATAAACTGGTCGTGAATCAGTTAGAACTATGCAAAATGCTGTCTTTTTAAGAAGGAGCGATGCCATGGAACAACAATTTAACTTTGATACACAGAAAAAGGCTTCATTCTCAAAATACAACGATAAAAGAAAAGAATAGAATGTCATTTATATATACTGTATTCTCCAGAGTACAAGAAGCACTGGAGGATAAGTCGCACCAGCCAAAAAATGCAGAATTATGAAGGAAAAAACATATATTTCACATTTAAATTACGTCTGAGGATAAGTCGCACCCCCAGCCATGAAAACTATGAAAAAAAGTGTGACATAATAACCTTTAAAGAGTTCATATTAGGTCGTTTCTGATCTGTTTTAATGTTTCCTCATCACAAACAGACCTGGAGTTGTGCTTTTTTGTTTCATTCACACGTGTTTAACTGCAGATTCAGGCTGAGTTCTTCTCTCAAACTGAAAACACTCTGTTCTACCTTGTGATGTCATCATGTGGTGATACAAGAAGTTTTTAAACTCCACACACCTTCATTTCTAGAATCATTTGGATCATTTCAGCTCTGGTATTGCCGATTTTTACTGAACAAAAGGTTAAAAAAGGAGCGGTTAACTTGAAAACTACCACTTCATGACATCATAAAGTGGAACAGAGCATTTTGAGGTTTGGAGATGTTACAGACGAATAATAAAGTGTTACTCAGACATGTGAATGAAACAAAACACAACTCCAGGTCTGTTTTTGAGGAGATAACAGTGACTGAAAGCTCAATTTTAGGCAATATAGGTCAAATTGTGTTCTATATTCAAGCTTATTTTGATTATTTAGTGTTTTAGTTTTAGTTTAGTTTAGTTTTTTACACATCTATTACGAATTAGTTTAAGTTTAAATCATTCTGTTCATAAGGTGAACCAAAGATGACCCTAAAGCCCCTTTACTGCACCTTTAAAAGCCCTAACTCTTACATTACAGGGTTCACTGATTGCCTGCTGCCTGAGACGTTTCCTCTTCATCTTGTTCTTAAGTTCCTCCTCTTCCTCCTCTTCCTCCTCTTCCTCCTCTTCCTCCTCTCTCTGCCTGCTGCCTGGAACGCCTCATCGCACTAAACTTTCAAACTAACAGTCATCCACGATTTCTTTCTTTTAGTCTGATTTTAATCAAAGGTTTTACCAGCTCTGAGGACACCTACAGCTGTGTTGTGAAGTCGCGGCAGTGGACCCAGATTCTCTGCACCTACTTTAGCAAAAAAAGGCAGAATTTGCTCATCCGAAACCGCAAAGAGAGAGAGGAGAATGGGCGCTGATTGGGAAAAAAAAGACCAAATTATGCTAATCTCATGCCGGTTCTGCCTTGCTTTGAAGCGTAGATGGAGAGGGTCTTTGTCCACAGCCAGTCAGCTCTAGGAGAAGCCAGAGAGAGAGTTAGGGGAGGACGCCTTGGGTACAGCTGCTCCGGCTTTTTCCTTTGGATGGCACGTCCTCTTTAAAGCCCCAGTCAGTAACTTTACATAAGAGGAAACTGGACTACTGTCTTACTACTTAAATAAAACAAAAATGTGAATGAGCATAAACGATTGGTGCATTGGACGTATGTCAACTGGGAAAAGACGTTAGTCCAATTTACAACATTGTGCTATAAATGGACTTGTAAACTTACTGACTGATAGTGAACTTAACGCCCTTCTGCAAATGTTTTAGTTCTGTTACGAACGCCATTTTGAGGACTTGTGGACAAAACACAACTGCAATATTCTGGGATCGTTTATGACTAAAGCAGCGGTCCCAAAACACTTTAAGCTCATGGAGAAACTGATTTTTATTTGATAGTTTGGTGCCGTCACAAGGAGTTGCGTCTTTGTAGACAGCTTGTCCCACCCAAGGCGTCTTCCTGGTCTAGTTCCTGTCTCACTCTGAGGCCCCTGCTTGGTAAAACCTATGGGTTTACTGATACTGCAATAGTCCAGTACTAACTCATGTGCATCCCCAGTCTCCTGCCTCATTCCAATAGCCACACGCAGGAGTTTGATACTATCACAAAGTCAATGTTGTCATGATCACCACCATGAGACCAGCCAATCTCTCTATATCTGTTTCCTAATTATGATTTTATATTATTTTGAAGAAACCCCGTAAACCTGGCAGTCTTAAAACTGAACGAGCAGGGCCTCTTGGACAAATTGAAAAACAAGTGGTGGTACGACAAGGGAGAGTGCGGCAGCGGGGGCGGGGACTCCAAGGTCAGAGCCAGTTTGATAAACCTGCGGGACCCCCCCCCACCACCCCCACACGCCCCTCTGTGTGTGCGAGTGTGTGTGCGAGTGTGTGAACATGTGTGTAAACGTGTGTAAAGTGTGTGTGTGTGTGTGTGGGGAGGGGGCTGGGGTGAGGGGGGTAACCGGCCCACAGCGAGCTGCAACACAAGGGAACAGTCTCAGCAGGGGTGTACAATGAAATTCTAGGGCTCTGGGTGCAAAATCACCTTGGTGGGCCCACGCTACATATTGTTTGATGAAAAAACCCATTGCCCTTTGCATTAGGCCCTGGGTAAACAGTATCCTTAATCCCCTCAGTCCTACGCCCTTGTATTTTGGAAGGGCTTCGGGGACTGTCCAAGGAAACATGTACAGTACGACCTAAAAATGAGCTAAAGTACATGTTTTGTATCTGAAAATGAACCTCTTTGGGACTGTTATTTCAGAATCTGAGCGTTCCCTGTTGCACGAGCCCGAGCTGTGAGCCGGTTAGCCGCTGTGATATCTAATACACATCTAACACAGTGAGAAGGAGCTAGATGGAGTATTAACAAATATCACTGTTGCTAATGTTTAACCTGTTTGTGTGTGATGTGTGGTGTGCCTCTTTTCTCACTAAGCCAACTCTGTACCCTGCATATGCTGCATTTTACTTTCTACTTGAATAACATAAAATAACATTGCGTATGTTATTTATGTTATTTCCTTATGTCGAAGAATCCCAGTAAACCTAGCCGTCTTGAAACTCAATGAACAGGCCGTCTTAGACAAACTGAAAAACAAATGGTGGTACGATAAAGGGGAGTGTGGAGACACGGACTCGGGACGCAAGGTTAGTCCCCTTCATGAGCCACTCAGCATAAGACATGAGACCGGACCTGACCCGAAACCGGACCAAAGACCAGACCAAACTAGAGACGAGACCTGAGACGAGACCTCAGACCGGACCAAAGACCACAGTAGAAACCAAAGCAGAGCGCAGAGACCAGACAAAAGACCAGACTAGAGACCAGACCAGACCTGTGACCAGACCAAAAACTGGACTAGAGAGCAGACCTGAGAGCAGACCAGACCAGACACCAAACCTGAGACCAGAGACCAGACCTGAGAGCAGACCTGAGACCGGACCAAAGACCGTACTAGGGATCAGACCAAAGACCGGACCAGAGCAGAGACCAGAGCAGAGACCAAACCAAAGACCAAACCTGAGATCAGACCAGATCTTAGACCAGATATGAGACCAAAAGAGACCTGAGACCAGACCAGAGACCAGACCAGAAACCAGACCAAGACCAGACTGGACCAGAGACCAGACCAGACCTAAGACCAGACCTGAAACCAGAAGAGACCTAATACCAGACCAGGGACCACACCCAAGACCAGACCTGAGAACAGAGCAGAGAGTGGACATGAGATCAAACCAGACCAGATCTTAGACCAGATCTTAGACCAGACTTGAGACCAGACCAGAGTCCCGACCAGACCTTAGACCTGAACTTTGACCAGGATGAACCTTAGAACAGACCTTAGACCAGAAAGAGACCTGTTACTAGACCTCACCTGAGACCAGAGCAGACTTGATACTAGACCAGAACTTAGACCAGAACTTAGACCAGACCTTAGACCTTAGATCAGACCTTAGACCAGACCAGACCTGAGACCAGACCAGACCTAAGACAGCAAACGAGTGATAGCCCCATTTCATCTGTAATCGTGTGTATCGTACATTCTCCAGTGAGGTGTAAAGTCACTGTTCAGTTCTTAGTAAAGTTCAGACAAGGCCACATGTGTCCGGACTTCATCTCTGAGGAATTCCAGTGATTAGACCTAATCTCCAGACATCGTGCTGCAGATAAACTTAACTATGACATAATCAACTTTCTACAAGCTGCTTTTCAAAGTCATGTCAGGCCAGTGCTGTCCAAGGCTCCAGTACAGTTTAAAATATTTGAAGTAATCTTATTCTCACCTTAAAGGGGGAGTTTGTAAGTCCATAAACCATCACTGGACACGTTCTGCTATAAGTCCAAACACAGATATCGACAGCCATGTTGGTAAATCACAGCTAAAAGACTTTGTTTCGTGGTTTATACCTATTGCTGTCAGCAGGGGGAGCTCTAAGGCAAATATGTTCAACTGGAAACTAGAGCATTGCTTTTAAAGTGTGTTTTCTTAATATATTCATTATATTAAGCTTGAAAACATGATATAAATGTGCCAAGAATGTTTAAAGGGCTCATATGACGTCGTTACCTGATGTTATAATTTTATTTCCACATCACAAACTGACCTGGAGTTGTGTTTTGTTTCATTCACACGTTTAACACACAAACTCTGCAGATTAAGGCTGAATTCTTCTCACAAACTGAAAACACTCTATTCCACTTTGTGATGTCATCACGTGGTAATACAGAAAGTGCTCCACTCTGTTTTTAAACTCCATACACCTTCAGAATCATTTGGATGATGATTTCAGTCCAGGAATTGTCAATCTCTACTGAACTAAAGGTGAAAAGGTAGCTGCTAACTTGAAAACTACCACTTCATGACATCACAAGGTGGATCAGAGCGTTTTGAGCTTTGGAGATGTAGGCAGACTAATTATAAATGCAACAAAACACAACTCCAGGTGTGTTTTTGAGGAGGTAACAGCATTAGAACATGACTAAACACTTACAAGAGTCCATTTTGTGTATTATCGGACCTTTAAAACACAGATTAGCTTAAATAAACTGCGTTGTATCGACTTTCTAACTATTCAACAGTGTGTTAGACAGTTACCCGTCTAATGTGCCGGAGGTTTATTAAATCCTTCTGCAGCTTTACACCAGGAGCCTGACAGTATCCAGCCCGTCTCCTGTCACATTATCATACTGATGTTATATATCGGCGTTACACTGTGTACTATGGGCCGCTAACATTACCACAGGGAGCGCTCAGGTATATTATACAATTTATTTTTCCTGTGAACGCAAAGCCCACGAGGGAGCCATGTTTGAATCAGAATTCATAAAGGTGTAAACTGCACTTAATATACAGTATTAGTATGTGGTGCTGTACAACGTTACTTCATCATAAACGGCAAATTTAAAGGTCCCATATTACACAAAATTGACTCTTGTGAGATTTAAACCAGGTTCTAATGTTGTTCCCTCCTCAAAAACAGACCTGGAGTTGTGTTTTCTTCATTCACACATGTTTGAGTTACACTGTATTATTAGTCTGTAACATCTCCAAAGCTCAAAATGCTCTGTTCCACCTTGTGATGTCATCAAGTGGTCATTTTCTATGAAGGTACAATTGCTCCAATTGCTATATTTTTTTTTTATACTTAAAATTTCATTTTTCACTTAAAACTTTGTAATTTTACATGTACAAATCTGAAAATTAAGCTTTCATGAGTTTTGAGACACACGGGAGGAGCTCGGAGTAGAGCCGCTGCTCCTTCACATCGAGAGGAACCAGCTGAGGAGGCTCGGGCATCTGCTCAGGATGCCTCCTGGACGCCTCCCTAGGGAGGTGTTCTGGGCATGTCCCACCGGCAGGAGGGACTATGTCTCTCAGCTGGCCTGGGAACGCCTTGGGGTCCCGCCGGAGGAGCTGGAGGACGTGTCTCGGGTGAGGGAAGTCTGGGAGTCCCTGCTTAGACTGCTGCCCCCGCGACCCGGCCCTCGGATAAGCGGAAGAAAATGGATGGATGGAGTTTTGAGACATTCGTTGTGCCAAGTTGGTCTCAAAAAATGTGTGAGATTTGCAACGGCTGAAGACAGGGGGGGGGGGGCTAGAGGGGACTGGGTGTGACTTGTAAGACAGCAGGGGGCGGGGCAGGGGGCGGGGCTAGAGGGGCTGGGGTTGCTGTGCTAATGGCTAAACTGGTTCAAAGAGCAGCTAACCTGAATTCAGACAGAACTTCACCTTTATGTGACATTACGATCTGCATGATTCACCTTTTAATAAGTTTATACCGAGGTAAATTGTGTAGATAAAGCCAGTGTGGCAACAAAAGTTTTCACAAGTTTTTCAGAAAATGACATGTTAGCATTAGCTAGCACCTTATGCAAGCAGACTTTTCCCCGGCGTGTCGAATGTCTCAAATCTCGTAAGTGTAATTTTCAGATTTGTACGTGTAAAATAACTAAATTGTAAGTGTAAAATAATATTTGTAAGTGTAAAAAAAAAAAAAAAAGTATTTTCCAGTGCACAAATCAACATTTACGCTGCGTTCAAACTTTTTGGAACAATTGAACCTTCATAGTTTTCAAGTTAACAGCTCCTTTTAGCTTCAGTTCAGTAGAGACCGGCAACTCCAGGGCTGAAATCACCCAAATAATTTGAATAAAGAAGTACGAGTTTCTTGTATTACCACATGATGACATCACAAGGTGGAACAGAGTGTTTTCAGTTTGAGATGAAAACTCAGCCTAAATCTGCAGGAATGAAACAAAAAATAACTCCAGGTTTGTTTGTGACGAGGAAACAACATTAAAACAGATCAGAGAGCAGCGTAACACGGCTCTTTAAAGCGTTAGCATTTCCAGCGCTAAATTCTTTCTTACAGCCTCTTACATAACCGAGTGCACTGTTTTAGGTAATTGGATCATTTTAGCTAAACACTGGATTAGCTGTGTAAATATGCCCTGGGAGCCGAGTAAATAAAGTTCTAATGTAAATAGACAAAGTGAAAGTGTAAGAGTCAGCAGAGGCCGACAGGAATAAACCGACCGAATCCAAGCGAAGCAGCGTCAGGAAAAACATAAAAATCCTTCCATTAGACATAAACTATGAGATGTTATACTGAGCAGTTATGGGGTTTGGGGAAATAGTGAAATAAATCGTTAATTAATTGGCAAAAAAAACGTTAATGTGTCGCTAAACGAGGTTAAAGGTCCTATATTACACAAAATTGACTCGCCATGTTCTAATGCTGTTCCGTCCTCGAAAACAGACCTGGAGTTGTGTTTTGTTTCATTCACACATGTTTAAGTAACAGTTTTCTATTAGTCTGTTACATCTCCAAAGCTCAAAATGCTCCGTTCCACCTTGTGATGTCATCAAGTGGTAGATTTCAAGTTAACAGCTTCGTTTTTTAACCTTTTGTTCAGTAGAAATGGGCAATTCCAGGGCTGAAATCATCATCCAAATGATTCTAGTGAAGCCGTGTGGAGTTTAAAAACACAGTGGAGCACTTCCTGTATTGCCACATGATGACATCACAAGGTGGAACAGAGTTTTTTTCCGTTTACTAGAGCTCTAAATATGCAGGGTTTCTGTGTTAAACATGTGTGAATAAAACAAAACCCAACTCCAGGTCTGTTTGTGACGAGGAAACAACATTAAAACAGATAAAAAAGAGTAATATGGGCTCTTTAAAGTTAATGTCATTTTCTGTGTATGTTTATTATTAAATGTTTGGGACTGAATTCTTGTTTTAAAAGTTGTGGATTGTAAGTTGTTCTGACATTCTGTGGTCTATCTCACAAAGCAGTGAAACGAGCTTTTAAAACTTAATAAAAAAAACCCTTACATACTGTAGTATAAGTAACAGAAAAACAGTTTTTTATGTAAAAGAAGGTCACATATCTGTCAGAGTAATCTCATCTCTGAATGGAGGGATAGTCGTGTCCTTTAAACTTTCAGAACACTGGAAACATATTGAGTCTTGCGTTTTACCCAATGCCTGCAGACTGTAAAGAGAGCGGTTTGATAAACGAATATAAAACGAAAGAAATGGAAACAGAAAACATGTCAGATCAAACATACGACCTGCTAAATCCAACGTCTGACACTGTTTTTAATGAGAACTCACCAGCCGTCGCCTTTACTTTACAGCATTTATGTTGAGTTGTGTCGAGCTGAAGAAGCAGGGGCGGCGCCAGGCTTTAGGGGGCCCTGTCCTCCCCTGTAATGCCCCCCATAGCCCCCCCAAAGATTTTTGCCCCACTTTCATCGCACATCCCGTCTCAACTAAAATGTTCATATGGCAAAAACAGAGTGTTCAAAATCAGACTAGAATTTTTTTTTTAAAAAAAAAGAAAAAAATTACAGTTGTCCCTCGTTATATCGCGGTTCACCTTTCATGGTCTCGCTGTTTCGCAGTTTTTTTTTCTGCGTCCTGATTGGCTGAGGGACTGTAGACCATTGTGTTCTGCGTCCTGATTGGCTGAGGGACTGTAGACCATTGGGTTATGCTCCTGATTGGCTGAGGGACTGTAGACCATTGTCTGCGTCCTGATCAGCTGAGGGACTGTAGACCATTGTCCATCAGTCTCCTCCGTGTACAGTACAGTACAGAATGTGTCAGACAAATTTACATAAATGTTGGATCAGTGTGACTCTGAAGTGCTGTATGTTTGCAAGTTTTCTCCCCGACACAAAACCCACAATGTCGATGAAACGTTCTGCACCGACAAAGACACCGACGAAGGTTTGAACTTTGAGACAGTTTTAACGAGAGAGAAAATGTTAATGTCTGTGTGAGAAAAGTGTATAAAGTGTGTGGTGAGGGGTTTTACAGCAAAACATATAGAAATCATTGTAAAAATAAAGCTGTTGCTTCGTGGATTTCACCTATTGCGTAACCCCCGCGATAAACCAGAGATCACTGTATTCCTTATTAGTTTTCATAAATCTCTGCAGGAGTTAACTACATTTAAACAGATTTAAAAGAGTGAACCAAACATGGTCGATCACATCTATATAAGACTCTAAATTAACATGTTAAGTGTCCAACCTTATTGAAGAACTTAGCCCCCCCATAGCTCCCCAAAAGAAAAACATCTGGCGCCGCCCCTGTTTATGCATTTATTTATTGTGTATTTATGTAATTTTTAAATATAAAGCCTACAATTAATTATTATACAAGTTGGAGGCTTTGCTTAAGAAAATATAGATCAGTTTTTCTTATTCGTCTCTTGTTGAATATCAAGGGAAGATTGTACTCAACAAAATATTGACTCTGCTTTGTGAGATAGATCTTTCCTGTTTTATGGGTGTGTCTGTTCTTTGTACTTGTGTGTTCTTTGTATTAATGTGTGTGTTACATGTGTCCTGTGACTGTTGTGTCGATGTGCACTAGTGTTCTCTCTGTATTTTTATGTGTAAATGTGTGTCTTTGGCGGTGGTTCTCAAACTGTGGTTCAAACACTTCCATCAGTGACTCTCTGGACTCAGAAGTATTTGGTTAATGCAAGAGATTCATTTAGAAAAACCCAGGATTTGAATGTCTTTTTATAGATTAGTTCTCCATTTTTTGTTTAGTACCTATTGAGCATCAGTTTTTTTCAGACATTAACACACTCATCTCAAACGTATCTTAACGAGGTCTTTTTTCTGATTAATGGACAGATTGCAAAATAAAAACCCCAGGATCATGTAGAGGGTTAATATGAACATTTAAGACCAAAATGACGAGTCTGACAGCAGCAGGTACAGAGAGATGGGACACAGCTTTTCAATAGAAAGTGAATTGAAGCCAGAGTCGATGGAGCCGGAAGTGCGTCCATGCAAAAAAAATTTCTATACAGAATCAGAATTGTCAGAAAAGCTCACAGACTAGGAACTTACTTCAGAGATAAAGTGCACATAGAAACACAAAAAAAACACACTGAATAAATACAAATACAAATAAGGAGATGCACAAAGTTAAAAAAGATATGTTTAAAAATACAATAAAATACTTAGGAGGTAGAAAATATATACAATAGCAGCATCAGAACAACAGTGTAACATGGGTTATTAAGTTTGTGGTTATACATCAGTCATAGATTAGTTTAAACAGGAGAGTGAATGTGTTGTATTGTAAAAAGTAAAAAACTAAACTACACAATTTTCTACACAATAACGCTACGATTTGTCCAGAGCAGATTACAGAATTAGAATAAATACAAAGCAAAAAGGCGGCAGAGATTTCAATCCAATATGGCCGACTCCCTGTTCGTCACAGGACAGTGCACAGTTTTTCAATAGAAAGTGATTTGGAGCCAGAGTCGATGGAAGTGCCCCCATGCTTACCTGTTTAGAACGCGGCGGCTAGCTCGTTAGCCGTGTCCGTTCACATACACGTTTGAGAACCACTGAGCCCGTCTCTCGTCTCTTTAATATCTCTGTCTGTGAACTTGTCTGTATGTGTTTATGAACTGCTCTCCCCCCGTCTCCCCCTCGTCTCTCACTCTCCAGGACAAGACGAGCGCTCTGAGCCTCAGTAACGTGGCGGGCGTGTTCTACATCCTGATTGGTGGATTGGGTTTGGCCATGCTGGTGGCTCTGGTGGAGTTCTGCTACAAGTCTCGGACCGAGTCTCGTCGAATGAAGGTGTCGACCGCGAGAGCTGCTGCCGCCACAGCTGCTCAGGCCTTTCACTGCTCAGCCTTAGACAGTGGTGCTAGCGCCCCCTACACAGAGCTGCAGAGCTACGGCCTGTACGCCAACAACACTGTTAAGATATAAGGGCAGAGCTAACAGCTATGGGGTAGGAAACGCTGTGTTCAAGCCTTCATGATGATGATGATGATGATGATGATGATGATGATGATGCTACTGCTGCTCACCCGTCCATCTAACCGTCCAGAGCCAAAATGGCGTCCACCGCAAGCCGCTCTCCTGTGCTGTCACCGCTCGTCCTCGTCACTGACCTCGTCGTCTTGTCCATCACTTGATTTAAAATTGCCCTTACGCCGTTCAGTTTCATGGAGTTCTTTGGATGTAACGGTAGCGGTGCTTAAACCACCTTTGAGAAAACGATTAAGTCTGAAGTGTGTGAGGGCCCGTCTTTGTGAGCTCCTTATCTTTAAACGCAGAGATCGATCTTTGGATACTTACAGCCAAATTTAGCTCTTTGCAGTAATTTTCAGATTCGTGAGGAAGGAACAAAGGAAGAAAGGTTCTGTCTAGAGAGCAAATTTTACAATATATCGAGCTAGACCTTCATACAGTTATAATACGGTGACATTTCTATTGGTTTTCTGTTTTTCGACAGCACGCCAAAGCAGGTGTAAGGGCAATTTGAATCACAGTGGTACATATCTCTCTCCTGGTCTCCTCGCTCTCTTCTTTTCGCTGTCTTTGCAAAGCAGGGCCATCGTGGTGACCATCTTTATGTGTCTGCCATAAGACTGGGCCTGGCTCATGTGTCATCGCTGCTTTAACACAGTCTAACTCCAACTATTGCATTTTCAGAAGAACAAAAGCAGTGATGGAACAGTTGGGATGACGTGTCCAATGTAAATCAAACTTCGTGCAAAAACTATAACTATACTAACTATGAGTCATTTGCAATAGATCATGATTGAGAAGCAGAAGTGCACGTCGGTGAATTCGAGATAAAATGGTTTTGTGGAGTATGTCTCTGTGTCAACTATTTGTCAAAAGTACCACACCTAAGGCCCAAAGCTTCTTGAGTTACACCTCATTGGTCTGTTATTAGTTTTTAAATCTTGATTTAGGGACAAAATAGCGAAATAAAAACCCCAGGATCATGTAGAGGGTTAATACGAACATTTAAGACCAAAATGAGTCTGACAGCAGCAGAGACAGAGAGAGGACACAGTTTTTCAAAAGACAAAAAATTAACTCAAAATTAAAAAAAAATAATAAATAAATATTAATAACTTAACCCCCCCAAAAGAACAAAAAATAAATAAATAAAATAAACTCTAAATAACAAAAAATAAATTTAAAAAAAAAACCCTAAAAAATAAATAAATAAAAACAAGTCAAAAAGAACAAAAAAAATACAAAACACAAAAAAAACTCTAAATAAAAAAAACAAAAATAATAATTTTTTTTTAAAACGACACAAAAGTCAAAAAAACAAAAAAAAAAATAACAAAAAAAAACCCTCAAAAAAACAAACAAAAAAAAACCCTCAAAAAAAAACAAAAAAAAATAACCCCAGGATCATGTAGAGTGGATTTAAGACCAAAATGACGAATCTGACACCAGCAGTTACAGAGAGAGACACAGTTTTTACACAGAAAGTGAATTAAAGCCAGAGTCGATGGAGCCGGAAGCGCACAAGCTTAATTTTTGTCTATACAGTTTAGTTACAGTCATAAATTATCATTATCCATCATAATTTACTTTAAACAGGAATAGTGATTGCACTGAATTGTAAAATAAAAAAAACCCACAATAATCCACATAAGAAAGCTACAGTTTGTCCCAGATTGCAAAGTCCAAAACAGATTTCAGAATTAGAATAAACAAGACAAATAAGCCGCAGAGTTTCAATCCAATATGGCCGACTTCCTGTTCGTCACAGGGCAGTGCTCCAACTCAACTTTAGGCTTGTCTCATGGAGCTCTGTCACTGTTCTGACTTTCATGAGTCTACGGCAAAATGTGCCTGTTCCTGCTCCAAAAGGCGTCCAATTTGTGGTCGCGCTGTCGAATTGATTGACGACTTATTTTGGTCTTAAATGTTCGTATTAACCCTCTACATGATCCTGGGGTTTTTATTTCACTATTGTGTCTGTAAATCAACATATGAACATTAATAACAGACAAATCAGACGCCTTCTTTCCCCAAGATCGCTCCTGTTAGCGTTAGCAACAGGTCTGATTGACAGCGTTGTTAAAAAATGCTATTATTTTGGGGAAAAATAATAATACCATCAACAAAACGATCAGGAACAATGCCTCTTGCCAGTTACTTTTGTAGTTTTTACTGTTTTTGTTGCCGTGAACCACAATTTTGGATTAAATTTTAGCACATAAGTAGTTGTCATTGTCAAAAAAAAGAAAGAAAAAAATGAATTCATCAAAACCCAGATACTAATTAAAACTAAAATTTGATTAGCCAGCTCGCTGCGCCTCAAAGCTGTGTCTCCGATTTTTATTAAAATTGGAAAAACATGAAATAAACAACTTATTAAAATTCAAAATAGTTAAAATAAGCTCCCTGTCCGCAGTCTGATCTTTAAATATTTATTCATTTTAGCGAGAATCGTAAAAAAACGTATAGAGATAAAACTGGACAGGAAGTAGTGACGCTAGCAGTGAGGTTGGGGGCGCTGTTGTGCACAGAACCTATTGAAAAAGTATCGATAATGTGCTATTTTGTGTTAAAAATGCCGTTTTATCTTCAGTTTTTACCTTCACATTGCTCGTTTATGTTAAAATCCTATCTGAAACGTCGGTCCTTCGAGCGCTGACACAGAACTCTTGGGTTATGGTTAGGTGTGGTTTGTTGTGAATGAGATAGTCTAGTATTTAAAGTGATTTGCAAACCATTTTGATGTGTTTTCATTCACATTTGACACATCATCCCAACGTTTTTTTTCTGAAATTGTCTGTCGCTTATAAATGTACCGTACAATCGAACCTTCTTCACCTTCTCCAACACCTGATCTGGTCCAGAGATAATTCAATTTTCACATCAAAACCCACTCAGCCCCTCACGCCCACTCCATATAAACAAACAAAAATGCAAGAACATGGAAAAATATTGTTCGATTTTAATCAGCAGGCGAGGATCCACCTGATATCCCTGCACGCCGTTTGGCTCGTGAGGAAAAACACTCTTCCAATTATGGGCGGGTGTGATCGTCTGCTCCCAATGCAAGCACTCACCAGTTGCTTCACATCACACTTTGCTTTGCCCAATTGAATCAGTCCAAATTGGCAGGACAACACAGAAAACCCACACAACACACACACACACGAGTCCACACACACACGAGTCCACACACACGATCGTCCGAGCGCTGTCTCCAGCTCAGAGCCTGTTAGGATTTAAACTGGGGAGTGAAAACAACTTCTGCTCTGCACCATTTACAAACTAGGACAATGCTGAGAACTGCTCACTGAAACAATTTAACCGCCTCAAATGTCCAGTTATATTTTCACGCTGTAATATCCAATTTGGCCACTGGCTGGGCCGCTGTTGCACTGCTGGTAATGGCCCATAGAGAATGAAATTGACAGTTGAACCAGTCTATTTGAGTTTTAACATGCATTTATTCACATTATCTGTTACAGTTCTCCTGCAAACTCGCATTTCTGGTACCACTTTATAATGGAGTTCAACAGTGACCGTCTGATCTCTTTCCAGAAGTACATTTTACATTCATTTTCCCATAGACTTCTTGATATTAAGAGTTGAAAGGTCAGTTCAGTTCAGGTTCACAGACTGTATAAAGACGTGGAGTGAGTGTGACGTCACCCACAGCGTTCGGCTCCAGCTAAATGAAGCCGAGTTTCGTGTTTGTAATTCCGACCATGAGTATCATAGCAACCAAAGAGCCAATCAGGAGCGAGGCTGTTGAAGGCTGTCAATCAAACCTGTTGCTAACGTAGTTTATAGACACATTATCAAACTTTTGTGGTGAGGAGTCCACCACCTGCTTGTGTCCAGATCTTATGGCTTTGCTTAAAATGTTCCACAGTATCTAAGTGTTTCTTTTGCAGTAAAACGCAACTGCAACTGAAGAAATACAAAATGAGTTTAATGTCCCTACAAATTAATTCTTGTTTAAAAAAAAATCTAAATTGAATATATTTGCTTTGTTGCTGTTCTTCTTCTAAAATTTGCATTATGGTCAACCCAAAATGTGTTGTCCACATATGAGGACGCCAGGTCTTATATGGAACATTTTAAGACCAAAATGACAAGGCTCACAGCCGCAGTTACAGCAGTTACAGACAGAGGGAGCCAGAAGCGCAGTCATGCTCATTTCCTATCTGGAACATGGCAGCTAGCACATTAGCTACGTCCATTAATATAGACAGTCTATGTTCAAAGGCATCGCAGAGGCTAAGCAGCTAGAAATTAATATCCATAAGAAGGTCGTTTTAAGCCTGATAAGTTCAGCAAAAGATTAAAGATCAAAGTTTAAATCTGTAACTGGACAAATCGTTGTAGGAGTGAAGACGTTTGGCTGCTTCTTCAGTTCTGGTCAGATTCCTGCTGGACGCTGCCTTATATCTGTCTGAAGGAGGCGCTAACAACACTGAAACTGTAAACAGCTTTAGTCTCCAGTTTCAGCCTTAACGACCCTATTCGACCTTTAATGGTCCCTCCTATTGTTCTCTTTTGTTTCGATTTGTCCAGTTGGCAGATTTAAACCTCGTCTTCTGCTTTGGATCAGACCTGAACGACCGAGGGACGCACAAACTAAAAAAGCACATTTAAAACGCAAGAGTCAGCGAAATGTTTTAATAAATTTGCAGTTTATAAAGTTCAGAAACAGGTTTGAAATAAAATGACAGGTCTCGTGTCATTAGTTCCCTGTGTCTGATTACTTTTCATATACCTTTTTTCATTAAGTCTATGGGAAAACTGAATAAGAAATTTACTTCTGGAACCGAGGGGGAGGGGGCGCTGTTGAGCTCCATAACGACACCTCCATCCTCGTTAGCCTGAAAAAAAAAAACCTCCTTCATAATGAGCAAGTAGTTTATTAAGACCTAGTATAAACTCAGAGGTGGAAGAAGTAGTTTTGTTACTTAAGTAAAAGTAGATACTGGAGCAAAAAAATACTCGAGTAAAAGTAGAAATATCACATGAAAAATCTGCTTAAGTAAAAGTATTAAAGTACCGGTTTAAAAATGCACTTAAAGAGTAAAAATTAAAAGTATTTCGTGCGGATTTTGAGTCGTATAAAGCTTCAAATGTGGTGATTTTAATAAAAATTTGAGCTGATTTTTGTTCAACATAAACTTTTTTATCAATCGTCAGTTTTTTATTTTATTTGTACATTTTTGTTTTGCTCAAATTTTTTTACTTTTCAGTCCTGTTCGAAAATGTAGTGGAGTAGAAAGTACAGATACTGCTCTCAAATGCACTGAAGTAAAAGTAAAAAGTATCCACTGTAAAAGTACAGATAGTGCATAAAAATTACACACAGTACTTTACTACTTGTACTTCATCATGTTCCATCATTACTGAGCCTGAATCAAACTTAACTATTTGTCAATTATGAATTAAGTCTTTGTTCGTGTTTTATTTGGCTAATTTAAGTGTATTTTTTATAAAGTGGTACCAAAATACTTCTCTAAAAATATTCTGAAATACAAAAACCTTGGCGTACAGCACCACAAAAATAGATCTTTTCCCAGTTTTCGCTGTGACGCTTTCTATATCTGATCAAACTTATCCGAACATGATCAGAAATACGAAAGCCACTGTGCAAAGTGTCGCGCCATCGTAACCGTTTCTCCCATTGTCCTTTTCACAGCAATCCATAAACGACGCCATGCGCTGCTCCACACTGACCAGGATGAGCGGGAATGGGAACGGGGGCGAGAACGGCCGAATCCTCACCCACGACTTCCCCAAAACCGTCCAGACCCTCCCCTGTATGAGCCACACTGCCAGCATGGGACTGGGGGCGTCCGGGATCTGACCTGGGAGTGTTGGGCTGGTGGCGAAGGATTACACAGGGTTGGAATCTCCGAGGAGACTTTGAACAACCTCAAAATCAAACACGGATGCCCCAATTCTGCCCCGTTCTCGCCCTCGACTTGTACAAGACTCTACTGCCAAAACGCGTTCTTAAACCCACTCCCTATGATGAACTATACAACGAGAAACTTGCACCATTTTTCTAAGTGTTTGGAAAAGAGAATCTTAAAAAAAAGCAAGGTTGAGAGTGTCGCAATAACGAATTCAAGGTTTTTGAATTTTTTTACGGTGTTCATGAGTGTGACAAAAACTCGTTCTTTGGTGTGGCGCCGGCGACGGGGCCATTTCAATGGATCTGTTGATGTTAGTCGTGTGTGTGCAATACGTCCACCTCCACTGCTGACTCTTGACTACCTAGACGCTGTCCAAAATGGCGGATGGATCTTTGCACATGTGCTAAGGCAAAAGAGGAGGAGGACTTACACTTCTGACTGAGTATCGTTTCTGGACTCTCTCAAACCACCCCACCATTGCACAAGGATGTTTTGTGTAGCATATCGTTTAACTCCATTGGTTTGCATCATAGACTGTATATGTAAATGGACATAGCTAACGCGCTAGCCCGGCTCCAATTCACTTTCTATTGATAAAACCGTCACCCGTTTTCATAATTGCTGCTGTCAGACTCGTCATTTTGGTCTTAAATGTTCGTATTAAACCTCTACATGATCCTGGGGTTTTTATTTTGCGGTTGTGTCTGTAAATCAACATATGAACATTAGTACCAGACAAATCAGACGTCTTCTTTCCCTGAGGTTGCTCCCGCTAGCGTTAGCAACAAGTTTGATTGACAACGTTGCTAAGCGCTCGCTCCCTGCTAAACCAGCAGTGTGGGCGGGAAGGGGCGTTACCTTCAACAGCCTCGCTCCGGATTGGCTCTTTGGTTGCTAAGATACAGTGGTCCCTCGCTATATCGCGCTTCACCTTTTGCAGTCTCGCTGTTTTGCGGATTTTTTGGGTGCAATTTCGCATGCTTTTTTAACAGCGTATGAACGTGCATTGTGTTCTGCGTCCTGATTGGCTGAGGGACTGTAGACCATTGTGTTCTGTTCTGCTGAGGGACTGTAGATTGGCTGAGGGACTGTAGACCATTGTGTTCTGCGTCCTGATTGGCTGAGGGACTGTAGACCATTGTGTTCTGCGTCCTGATTGGCTGAGGGACTGTAGACCATTGTCCATCAGTCTCCTCCGTGTCTCCTGTACAGTACAGAATGTGTCAGACAAATTTACATAAATGTTGGATCAGTGTGACTCTGAAGTGCTGTATGTTTGCAAGTTTTCCCCCCGACAAAACCCACAATGTCGATGAAACGTTCTGCACCGACAAAGGCACCGACGAAGGTTTGAACTTTGTGTTTAAACAAGAGAGAAATGTGAGAAAATGTTAATGTCTGTGTGAGAAAAGTGTATAAAGTGTGTGGTGAGGGGTTTTACAGACAAGAAACATATAGAATAATTGTAAAAAATAAAGCTGATATTTCGCGGATTTCAGGAATTGCGGGTTATTGCGGGTAGAACGTAACGAGGGACCGCTGTACTCCCGATCAGAATCCCAAATATGTTACTCGACTTCAAATTCGCCGCTATACCTGCTCTATCCTCGACGAGCTTCATTCGACTGGAGCCGAACGCCGTGGGTGACGTCACACTCACTCAGTCCACTTCTTTATACAGTCTATGGTTTACATGAGTCACTTTTGCGCAAATATTCAGAGGCAGTGGTGTGTGTGATACATGGATTGCTGCTACCACCTCATTCTACACGTCAGGCCTTGTCCCTGTGCCATATCGTCGTAACTTGCACATAAATATACATTGTTGCTACAGATTATAGAGATTATGTGTGATTTGAGGATGGGAAGAGGAGGGAACTAGCTCGTATTTGTACAGAACTGACCTTACACTGTATTCTACTGTTGTGACATCCATAACGTTCATCCATAAGAGGTTTTCTACATGCGCACGATCTATAAACGCAACACTGAAAGGAGGTATCACTCAAATGCAAACACCAATCTGGAAATAGTTTGGACGAATTGTAAAATGTGATAAAATGTGAATAAAATACATTTGCTATCGAAATAAAACATGATATTTTTCAAATTTCAACATTAGCAGCTTTTTTTGGTTTTGTTTTAGCGATAATATACTGTACGAAGACGTCATTCGCGCCATTTGAAAACGACATCGGAGGCTTGTCGTTCGCCCAATCTGTTTAAACGCTACCAAAACTTAAATCTATCCCTTCGTGTTGACACTTGAACCAAAAAAAATCAGATTAAAACATAAAAATAAAGCAAAAATCGTTTTATCGATCAACTTGGAGTCAGCATTGCACAGCGAATATCGAAATTGATAATATTCCAGATAGGAGCATTTTAGAAAGGAATAGCATTGTTAGTCCTGGATGTTCATAAACTTCTACAGCTAAAAATCACTGTGTTTTTCTGTCATCGAGTTGTGTTTTCAGCACATCGGCGGCTCCAGACACAGAATAAGCCATATGAATCATCTCCGACTGCACTTAATCCTGTTTCTGTTTGTTCTGAATGAGTTTAATAATGCAAACAAAACCTCCTTCTGTTTTATTCACATTTTAAACAGCATCACAGTTTCATCAGTCTTGAGTGAGCCTCTCCGGTGTCATAATTGGATGAACCGGGAGCGTTTTTTTCTGTGCAGGGGGCCATATTGTTGTGGGCGACCTATAACAGAGAACTTGGCCTTCTTTCGTTCATTTTCTCTCTGTCTCTCTCTGTTCTACTCGAGAAAACATGGAGGCGATGTGATATTTGAGGAGCCTAAGGTCAGCCGTACAGGGCTCTGCTTTCAGAACATATCAAACAAACTGCATTCAGACTGTCATGACCTGGATAAGAGACAGTGCTGTAGAAAGGAGGGATTCGGCCGAAATATTTCAAAAACATCATATTTGTGTTTACATCTGATGTCTGTGTGCATTTCAGGGGCGTTTCTGTCAAACTCAAACTGCAAAATTGGTTTTAGAAATCCAAACATACAGATGAAATGTGTTTTTGCTGCTGGATTTCCAAAAGTCGAGATGTGACGTTGATCTCGTCTCTGTGTTGATTCAAAAACTGTTTTTCCAAATGTTCTACAAGGTACCAACATAGACTGTTTTTATAAATGGACACACAGTAGCTAACCTGCTAGCTGCCGCTTTCTAAATAGGAAGTTAGCATGGGTTAGCGTGACTCTGGCTCCGATTCACTTTCTACTGAAAAAACGTCACCTCTCTCTGTAAGTGAAAGTGCAGCTGTCTGCAGGAACCCACTGGATCAAATTTGGCTGCAGTTAATCGCTGTGACCCAAATGATCAAACAAACAAACAAAGCAAATTTCAATTCAAAAAATTCAAAAAGCCCAGAGTGCCACTTCAGGCCCCTGCAAAGAGACACCTAGTGGTTGAATATTTAACTAAAGTGAGCCACAGTGGTAGTGACAAGATGGCCGACCACCTGCTGTTTTGTTGAGCTGGAAAATACCCCAAAAAAATCTTCCTCTCAGCAAAAAAGCAGTTGATAAAATTTTGGGTTTTTTTTGTTAATCTTTTTAGTAATATCTTGCAGAATGTTTTATCTTCTTTTTGGATAAATTAGCAAGCCCAATGGGTCAAATGTGGCCCTGATCCTAAATTAGGGAATAAAGGGTTAAAATTGAAAAAGTGGATATTTCAGTGTTCTCTTATAGCAGTAATTTAATCCAATGTTCATAATTTCCCAAAGAAGAAAATGGTTCTTGTTTCTCCAGGGTTAAAAAGTTTGTATTAGTTCGTTCGTAATAACAGACAAATCAGGCGCCTTCTTTCCACGAGGTCACGCCCGCTAGCGTTAGCAACAGGTTTGATTGACAGCATTGCTAAGCGCCCGCTCCCTGCTAAACCAGCGGTGCAATCAGGAAGAGGCGTTACCTTCAACTCCCTCGCTCCTGATTGGCTCTTTGGTTGCTATGATACTCCTCGTGGTCATAATTCCAAACATGAAACTCGGCGCCAAATTCGCCGCTGTCACCGCTAGCCTCGACGAAGCTGTGGGTGACGTCACACTCAGTCCACTTCATTACACAGTCTATGGTACCACCCACTGCATAACTGATTCTAATTAAAATAATGATTCAAAGGTTCCACAGTATGGCATTAAACTATTTTGTATTCATTCAGCTGCACGTTTTATTGCTTAAGAAATACTTGGATACTGTGGGACATTCTAAACGAAGCAGTAAGATCTGGAGACAAACAGGTAAATTCGATAATGCGTCTTTAAATAACGACAGTAAATCCCGTCATCGTGAAATGCACCAAACATCACATCCTCAAGTCTTTTCGAGAGTGTTTTTCGTTTTATTTTAGCTCACGCTGCTGCTAGAGTGTCATCGCCTGCTTATAATACTCACTTTTACCAAACTCCACAATAAAAAATATACGCTCCACGTTTACTAAAAGCTGACATATCTGGTGATGTATATAAAGCTTTTCACGGTACGATGTTCGTTCTTCCTCCGGCCATGCTCCTCCTCCCTCAGTTCTCTCCTTTCCTCGCTGCCTAATGCGTGTCTCCTACTTCCTTCTCCTCTGCGTCTTCTCGCTGATGTTGTAACAAAAGTAAGACACAGCACAGTGACACCTAGTGGAGGCTCCACCTTTGAAAAGATGTTTTATAAATGCCATAATGGGTTTGTAAAAATGGACTTCATGTTTGTAATATACACAGAGCTGGGAGATTATTGTTTCTGTTACACTTTGAATAGTGTAAAAATTAAAAAAAATAAATAAACAGAGAGACTGGTGTTGAATCGTACTCGCTAATGTTGTTTTGAGGCAGATTTTGGTTCATTTTGGTGTTTTTTAAGTGCTTGGATTTGAACCCCATTTGAATATTTCTTTGTTGGTTTCTTTACTTTCTTCACATATTTGCTGTTTCTTTTTTATGAAAAGGTTGTTATTACGTTTTGAAATGATAGTCACTACATAGATACTAAAGGAAATTTGAGAAATAAATATTCTTTTTCTAACCAAAGTGTCCTGGAAAGAAGTCATCATGCTTTTGTAACAGAATAAAAGATTAAACTCCACATCTGCACCACTTTCTTTCATTTACAAAAGTCGTGAATGTGCTGCTTTTAAACACAAATCTCATTTTTGGGGCCTCAGATCAGTGAAAACACTTAAATAAATGTCTTTGGCTTTGGCTCGGACCACCTCCTTTTCAAAGCCTCGTCAGACCTAAAGCTAAAAAGGGCGGAGCCTGGACCTGGACGGGAGACTGCAGTGAACACCAGGTGCCACAGTGAGGCGCCACTGGCAAAAGTGTTGTTTTTTCTTGGGCTAGAGGTGTCCAAACTTTTCTCATTAAGGGCCAGATATAAAAACACAGACAAAGCTGAGGCCGACTGAGGGCCACAGACTGGTCACAAATACAGTGAATACTTCAAATCTGCTTATTATTACATATTAGACTGAACCGCCCGACCTTTATTCTAATATTTTCAGAAATGTACAGTAAAAGTTCTATTTAAGGTAATATGGGCTAATTCACCTAGAAGCTCGAGGGCCAAGAAAAATTGGTCTGAGGGCCACATTTGGCCCCCGGGCCACAGTTTGGGCATGTCTGTCTTAGGCTAAACACTTCACTCACACTGTCTAGTATGAAAGATACTTCACAGACACTTCCCCTGAGCAGCAGACACGTCTTAAACCACAGAGGACACAGTCTGTGATCAGAACTTTAACTCACACGTTTAAACATGGAGCATCTTTAAAAAAAAGTCTATGCACAAGTTTAAGATTTCATAAAACTCATATTTGTAGTTGCATTTTCTATTTAAAACAACTGAAATGTGAGGCTCTGATCTGATTTTAATGAAAGTGCTGTGTGTGTGTATGTTTATATGAACTGTGTAACAAATATGTGCCTATGTGTTTGTATGGTGTGTGTGTGTGTGTCTGTATGTGTGTGTGTGTGTTCATGAAACATGTGTGTGTGTAGTTTATATGTGTGTGTGTGTGTATATGTGACTGCATGTGTGCGCTGTGTATGTGTGTGTGTGTAATGTGTGTATGTGTGTGTGTGTGTGTGTGTGTGTGTGTGTGTATGTATGTGTGTATGTGTTTGTATGTGTGTGTGTGTGTGTGTGTGTGTGTGTGTTTGTATGTGTGTATGTGTGTTTGTGTGTGTGTGTGTGTATATATGTTTGTGTGTGTTTGTATGTGTATGTGTGTGTGTGTGTGTGTTTGTATGTGTTTGCGTGTGTTTGTGTGTGTGTGTATATGTGTGTGTGTGTGTATGTATGTGTGTGTGTGTGTGTGTGTGTGTATGTGTGTGTGTGTGTGTGTGTGTATGTGTGTGTGCGTGTGTTTGTGTGTGTGTGTGTGTATGTATGTGTGTGTGTGTGTGTGTTTGTATGTGTTTGCGTGTGTTTGTGTGTGTGTGTGTGTGTGTGTGTGTGTGTGTGTGTATGTGTGTGTGTTGTGTGTGTGTGTGTGTGTTTGTATGTGTTTGCGTGTGTTTGTGTGTGTGTGTGTTTGTATGTGTTTGCGTGTGTTTGTGTGTGTGTATGTATGTGTGTGTATGTGTGTGTGTTTGTGTGTGCGTGTGCGTGTGTGTGTGAGTGTTACTGGATTTCAGACGACATCACGACACTGGACAGGCCACAGGCAGCTAAAATCTAAACTCAAAATTCTGATTTGTGCTGCAGCTCAGTGAGTTCTTGGGTCGAGTCTAATACAAATGATCAGGTTCAACTTTTGTGATTTTACTTTTGGATATTTCATGACAAAGTACAACATGATCATCTGAGAGTATTGCTTCATCACAGTCTAGAATCTGAAATCGACCAATCGGCGGTGGTCAGAGGGGCCGATGGCGCAGATTGGCAGCCCCACTTCTGTCAGGGCAGCTGTGGCTAGTATCTTACCACCACCAATGAACGGAGTGAATGAATAATGCATGAAACTATAGCAAAAGACGAAGTTTAAATCTGTCAACTGGATGAATCATTGTAGAAGATGTTTCGCTGCTTCTTCAATCCAGAACTGAAGAAATAACCAAACGTCTTCACTCCTACAACGATTCCGTTTGTCTTTTGCTGTGGATCAGACCTGGACGACTGAGGAATTACACAGACAATGCATGAAAAGTGACTCTACACGTCTGGAAAAGCGCTGGATAAGACTAAGGCATTATCATACTCTTGGTTGTCTCTTTTAGCCTTTACGTGTCCTCTGCATTCGACCCATCCTTCAGCCGACGTCCTTTTGGAGAAGAGGAAGCGGATGACCTCAGTGAAACTCCTCTGGACCCACCTCCAGATGTTGATCAGGTTCACGATCAGAAGCAGCTGGAGGAGGACAGGTGTGCAGATTTTTGGTTAACGAACGAAAACTGGAGGTTGAACCATGCAACCCAAATCATGAGGCGGTTTTCAGAATAATCTTCAGCAGATAAGACAGTTTTTTCTCATTTTTTCTGCAGTTTTGCCCATTCTGTCCCTCATATTTCTCCAATGGGATAAGACTTCATCCCTTTGCACTTGCAGTCCTTAATGTGCCTGCGGACTCTGAAAGGGGAGCAGTCTTCCGCAAAATCAGCTCTCGCTCTGTGTCTTTGTGAGAGCCAAATGCCACAGTTGCACAAGCTCCACACAATTAGCGATATCTGCCCGTGTCGACGTAATGGGCCTCGTCTGGTTCTACACCGAACAGAAGCGAGCGGCGCGTTCGCCCTCCCCGTGACTTGCATTTTTCTCTGGCTGTTTTGCAGTGACATGAAGATTAGCCTGAGCAAAAGGAGGTGAGAGACGCTGCTCACAGACACGGAGGTAGAAAGGGGAACGAAAAGATAGGATTTAGGATTTGAAATTTAAATGAAGTTGGAATACCTGCCTATTGTGTCGAGTTATCTGAAAAGCTTCATTTTAAAACAGTAATCGTCGACGCATGGCTGAGTATAATTCCCAAATCTTTTAAGGATATAATAACTAACAGCAAAAGTGGAAGAAAGAGCATGCAAAAGAAATAACCAGTGTTTACTAAATCAGTTTTAGCTAGCCTAGCAACGCTGTCAATCAAACCTGTTGCTAACGCTAACAGGAGCGACGTCGGGGAAAAGAAGGACCTGATGTGTCTGTTATTAATGTTCATATGTTGATTTACAGACACAAAAGTGAAATAAAAACCCCAGGATCATGTAGATCAGGGGCATCAAACTCATTTTCACTGAGGGCCACATCAGCAAAATACCTGCCATCAAGGGCCAGATGTAACTGAGGCAGAATAAATGTCACTAAATGTGAACAAATGTCATGTAAAATAAATGTAACTACTTTTTAACTTGTTAAATAACTATTTGCTTACTTACTTATTCAAGTTGCAAATATTGCATCCTCTGATAAACTCACATAGCCTGTCACAGCCTTTTAATTATTGGACAATTTTTCTTGAAGGACTTTTGCAGATTTAGCTCTGTTTGGCGTCAAAATACCGACGTAGATTGTTTTCTTTCACAACCGACCCCTGCCTCATGACACAAAAAACATACAGGCTTTTCTCCTTGAAGCACAGACTTGTATTCACCTTCACCTTTCTTGAAACTGAAAACTTAAAATGACAGTTACACCTTGTAATTTACCTTCTCGCGGGCCACATAAAATGACGTGGCGGGCCACATTTGGCCCCGGGCCTTAAGTTTGACACATATGATGTAGAGGGTTAATATTAATATTTAAGACCAAAATGACGAGTCTGACAGCAGCAGGATCAGAGAGGGGACAGTTTTTCAAGAGTCAATGGAGCTGGAAGCACCTATACTCACGTCTTATTTGGAACATGGCGGCTAGCAGGTTAGCTCTGTCTGTTCACATATACAGTCTAAAGCTTTAGATCACATGTGTCAAACTCAAGGCCATGGGCCAAATGTGGCCCTCCACATCATTTTATGTGGCCCTCGACATAAATTTAAAGGTCTGATGGTCTTAAAATGTTACATTTTATCAGGAGATGTGCAGTTACACAGCCATATTTTTACATCTAGGCAAATGTATATGTAATATTTGTAACTTTATTAACTAATAAATACAGAAATAGTTCATTAACGAGTAAAAAAAAAAGTTAGATTTATTTTACATCTGGCCCTTTCAGTGCAACCATTTTGCTGATGTGGCCTCGGTGAAAATGTGACCCTTCCTTTAGACAAATTCACGCCCTGCGACAGACTGACTGAAGTGTGGCTGCCAGGTCTAACCTCCAACAGTTAAACAGTTAGAATTCACACACATACGCCGCCTGTGCACAAGATGAGAGTGAACCAAAAACGCTCTACCAGTGAGCCACGTGTTGGACCAGACCACACAGCGCCGCTTCAGTCATGTAGGTAAAGACTGATCACGAAGAGGAAAAAGTAAAGTCAAATAGCTTCCCTTGTGGATCGCTAAAGTTTGTCTCAAAGTCTAAAAGTTGAAATGCTCCAGACACAAAACTATCTTAACGATTACACCAGTTACACAATAATATATAATTCTGCTCATCACAATCGTCCTGTTATTTCATTATTTCCGTGTCTGCCCTGAAAGCATCACAAAGAAAAGGCGGTCTTTAATTACCTGGCAGCACCATTTCATGCTACGCTCGCTGTATTATTCAGGCTGGGAGAGGGAGATGAAGACACAAATATAGAGCCTTTGTGTGCAGCCGGGCCTATTGTTGTTTGTGTGAGCGCTCGCCCGGGTGTGGAGGAGAGATAGCAGGGTGTCATGGAGTGTCATACCCCATGATTAGTGACATCCAGCTTTGGCAAGGCCCCCCCGTCCCACCACCCACCACCGGCGCTCCTCACCCTGACAGCCACAAGACCCCCTGTATAATTAACATGTCGATTTGTCTTCTATGCAAAGTGCTTTCAGAGCCAAGTCGTTTTGGGGCTTATCAAGTCCTGCCAGGGATGTAACGAGTGAATGTAAAATCCTATATAAAACACACACAGATAGAACAGTAACAGTATCTGACAAAACTGTGAAGCAGCGCTATTGTGCTTGTGTCTCTATAGTTCTCATCTCTGTGGATCATTATGTTATAATTTACAGTTTTGAATCACAATATTCATCTAAAACGGCTTAATAAAAGAAACACACCAGTGGATTTCAAGTTCGAAAACTGCAGTGTCCAATAGGAGCTGACGTCGCTGTAAATGTCATGACAATAAAGAGTCGTGTAGCTGTAGCGCCCCCTATGGACAGAGCACGTCACACTAGAGCAGCACATTTTTTACATTTGTACTAAAATGACGACGCGATGCTGCTGAATCCTACGAGTATCAACGATTAAGAAAATAAAACTGGAGAAGGAAGTGCGGACGTCACAGGGGGCGTGTCACAGTGGGTGTGTCACAGTGGGCGTGTCACAGTGGGCGTGTCACAGTGGGCGTGTCACAGTGGAGGTTAGAAGGGGATAGATCGACAAAATAGTGTCTTGAAAATAAGAGTTTAGATATCACTGAAACATGAATCACTCTAAATTAGAGACTATACTGTACAGTAACAAAATACTCAGATGATCTTTTGTTATTGACCAAATACTTATTTTCCACCTTAATTTGCAAATAAATTCTTAAAAATCCGACAGTGTGATTTTCTAGATTTTTTTTTCCTTATTCTGTCTCTCGTAGTTGAAGTGAAACTATGATGAAAATTCCAGGCCTCTCTCATCTTTTTAAGAGAGAGAACTGGCACAATTAGTGGCTGACTAAATACTTTTGTGCCCCACTGTTTATGTAAATGGACATAGCTAACACGCTAGCACGAAACACGAAAATAAGTGATCCCAGGCTGCGCTTTTGGCTCCATCAACAATTCACTTTTTTGAGTTTTGTTTTGTTTGTTTTTTGAGTTGAGTAAAGTTGTTGTTTTTTTTATTTATTTATTTTTTTTAGTTATTTTAGTTTAGTTTTTTGTTGTTGTGTTTTTTGGTTTTTTTTAAGTTATTTTGAGTTTAGTTTTTTGAGTTATTTTCAGTTGATTTATTTTATGTTTTGTTATATTGAGTTATTTTGTTTTATTTATTTATTTATTGTTATTTTAGTTGATTTTTTTTTTTTTTTTTTTGAGTTATCTTGAGTTTTTTTGTTTGTTTTTTTGAAATCTATTTTTGTTTTTTTGAAAAAAAACTGTCCCCTCTCTCTGTCCCTGCTGCTGTCAGACTCATTTTGGTCTTAAATGTTCGTATTAACCCTCTACATGATCCTGGGGTTTTTATTTCACTATTTTGTCTGTAAATCAACATATGAACATTAATAACAGACAAATCAGGTTCTTCTTTCCCCGAGGTCGCTGGTGCTAGCGTTAGCAACAAGTAACAAAATGCCATATTATGTTACTATATTTGCAGTGTGGAGATAACGTGAACAGAAGGACATTTTTGGCACGTTTAGTACAATATCGTTATCTCTCTTATCAGTCGTTGGCGTTTGGTGAAGCACATTTTTATGTAATTACACAGCCACCACACACTTGATAAAAACGCACCTGCTTTTGCCACAGAGAATTAACTCATGTCCCGGGGATTTAAGACCCAAAGTAATCAAGCCATATCTGAAATTAGATCTGGAAACGTCAAACTTTTGGATATTTTGAGTGATGAGGTGCTTGCAAAACAGCAGAAGCGATAGATGTTACCTGCAGATGCGCTCAGGGCTTTGGCACTGCGAGTCTTTGTGACAGACAAATCAAACCCTACACAGAGGAGAGGTGGAGATAACAGAGGAGAGGTGGAGGTAACAGTCTGGAGAGCCATTGAATCTGAATGGGGCCTAATTGTCTCCAGGTGCTTGTTTCTGTTCTCAGCGCTAGAGAGAAGCAGGTCTGTCAAACCTACGCCAACGGACACGCTATAGACGCTACAGCTGCTAAGTTAATCTGGCTGCAAAGTGGTTGTGATTAGCTGATGTTTTTCTTTTTATTGTTTTATTTTATGACACTCAACACTGGGATGAGAATGAGTGAATGGGTGAGAGGCTCGTTGATGGTAAATGGTCATCAAGGAACCCCTCAGCCATTCACTCACACATTCATACACAGCACTCATCTGAGGGAGCTGGAATCGCACCGCCAACCTGTGGGATGGTGAATCTGACTGCTCAACCAACGGTGTTTATATCGAGAGTGGGATTCGAACCGCCAACGCTCTACTAACTGAGCTACTGTCTCTCCTTTGTGATATAAAGAGACTTGAGAGTCCAGATGAAGTGAGATTGTAAACCCTGGTGTAAGATCTTGAAGGTCTGTGATAAAGTAAGACAATGAAAGAGTTTGGTTTAGATGTTTGTGGTGAAGTAGAGGCAGAATTTAGTCGTATGAATCAATGTAGACGATTCTCAATAAGATGAAACATTTACACTAAAATAGACTGAAATACAGAACAATGTAACAGGACTTACTTGGACCAAGTGTGTCCTTGAAAACTAATCCCAGTCGCCAGTCTTCTTCTGGTTTCTCTCTAGCTCCCATCTTGGTCCATACATCTGCTCCTGCCTGCACAAAGACCTCTTCAACTCCTGTCTGCATTAGGCCTTCTTCAGCTCCTGTCTACTTAAGGACTTCTTCAGCTCCTGTCTACTTAAGGACCTCTTCAGCTCCTGTCTACTTAAGGACCTCTTCAGCTCCTGTCTACTTAAGGACTTCTTCAGCTCCTGTCTACTTAAGGACCTCTTCAGCTCTTGTCTACTTAGGGACTTCTTCAGCTCTTGTCTACTTAAGGACTTCTTCAGCTCTTGTCTACTTAAGGACTTCTTCAGCTCCTGTCTACTTAAGGGCTTCTTCAGCTCCTGTCTGTGAGCTCTTTCAGGAATTCTTCAGCTCCTGTCTGCACAAAGATCTCTTCAGCTCCTGCCTGGATAAAAACCTCTTCAGCTCCTGTCTACTTAAGGACCTCTTCAGCTCCTGTCTACTTAAGGACTTCTTCAGCTCCTGTCTACTTAAGGACCTCTTCAGCTCTTGTCTACTTAGGGACTTCTTCAGCTCTTGTCTACTTAAGGACTTCTTCAGCTCCTGTCTACTTAAGGGCTTCTTCAGCTCCTGTCTGTGAGCTTCTTCAGGAATTCTTCAGCTCCTGTCTGCACAAAGATCTCTTCAGCTCCTGCCTGGATAAAAACCTCTTCAGCTCCTGTCTACTTAAGGACCTCTTCAGCTCCTGTCTACTTAAGGACCTCTTCAGCTCCTGTCTACTTAAGGACCTCTTCAGCTCCTATCTCCATAAACACTTCTTCAGCTCCTGTCTGCACGAAGATCTCTTCAGCTCCTGTTTCCATAAAAACCTCCTCACCTCCTGTCTACCTCTTCACACTCAGGTCATCCCAGTCCTCTGATCTTCTGAATCTCCTGATCTTGTGTTTCTCCCACTGAGTTTTGAGCTGCGTCTGGACTCCATGTTGGAAAGGTGAGGATCCACTTGAGTTTTTCCTCCTCTTGAGCTTGTTGAACTGTTTTCTTGACACTTGTGGGAGGCCCGGGTCGACAGGGGCAAAAGTTTTCACTGTGACATCAGTTAAAACTGTTTGCACCCTCGTTTTGTTTGGTCTGGACCTGGATCTGACATTTGGAGATGTTTTGCTCCTATGACTTGAACTCCACAGTCTCATCAGCTTCAGGACTTGTCAAGAAGATAGAGTAAAGTAAATTTCTGATCCATTTTCCCATAGACATTTGTATATTTCAAACAGGCTGTTAAGAGTCTATTTTAGTGCTTTCAAACTTTTAATATGTTTTTTTTTACATATTCTTATTGGTAACATCAGTGGCCATGTTAATTTTGTTATAGATGTAGCGCTTCTTTGATTGGTTACTCTTGTCTTTCGCCCATCGAAACATGGAGGTTTTTATGTATGTGTGTCTGTTTGTATGTAAGTGTGTGTGTATTTATTTTGTTGTATTTTATGTATTATTATTATCATTATTTTTATTTTTTATTATGTATTTATTTATTTTATTTCTTATTTATTTTGTTGTATTTTATAAATCCATTTATTTACATTTTCTTTTCTTTTATTTCATTTATTTATTTTTATTTATTTATGTATATTTTATTTATTTATTTACTTTTTCTTATATCTTTGCTACTTCTTATTCCTAATAATGCCATATCTGACCACCGTTGTGCTCAAGAGAAGCTCCTGTGGAGATCTGGGGCGACTTCTTTATTAGCAGACATAAAATTACAATGTGAAACTACACTGCTCCTTTAAGGACACACCTCTCCTTTAAGGACACACCTCTCCTTTAAGCACAAACCTCTCCTTTAAGCACAAACCTCTCCTTTAAGGACAAACCTCTCCTTTTAGGACATACCTCTCCTTTAAGCACAAACCTCTTCTTTAAGGACACACCTCTCCTTTAAGGACACACCTCTCCTTTAAGCACAAACCTCTCCTTTAAGCACAAACCTCTCCTTTAAGGACACACCTCTCCTTTTAGGACACACCTCTCCTTTAAGCACAAACCTCTCCTTTAAGGACAAACCTCTCCTTTAAGGACAAACCTCTCCTTTAAGGACACACCTCTCCTTTAAGGACACACCTCTCCTTTAAGCACAAACCTCTCCTTTAAGCACAAACCTCTCCTTTAAGGACAAACCTCTCCTTTAAGGACAAACCTCTCCTTTAAGGACACACTTCTTCTTTAAGCACAAACCTCTCCTTTAAGCACAGACCTCTCCTTTAAGGGCGCACTGCTCTGACTTGCTCCAGTGCGATTCTGAAGAGAGACGCAGAGTCTACACTGGACCGTCCCGGGGAAGTGACTCCTGTTCTTCCAAATGGAGGCAGAAAGAAAATCGATGATGGTGAAGACACAGCTGCCAGTTTATGTTGTGGAGACGGCGGCGTCTGTGGAGGCGCAGAGCTCGGAGAGATCGCAGTGGACGAACTCAAAGGCCACTGACCATCATGTGACCTCACGCTGATTGTTTCTGTCTTAAAATCATTCCTTATTCCACGTTTGTCCTTTCTGCACTACAAGTACTCTGGAGAAGAACACTCTGTCCAACAAGGCCAAAGAAATCAACAAACCAACCAACATATGCAAAATAGTAATGATACTGTAGCATGTTAACTGCCCGGACGACTGGACGAAGGGTTTTCAGAGCTGTGATGGAACCTGTTTTACCATCTAAAAACATGTAAAAAAAAAAAAAAACAAAGGTAAAGTGTGAAAACCAGACTCAGAGAGACTTATCCTGCATCTGTCTCCAGGAGGTTAGACGACTGTAACGTCCTGATCACTGGCCTCTCCAAACGAGCCTTAAGACAGAACAGTACATCCAGATAGAACACTGCTGCGAGAGTCTGACTTGAACCAGGAAGTACTTCACACATGTGTCACTTTGATTTACGTCGAGTACAAACTGTTCTGTACAAACTTCTCTCGTCTTAAGCGTCTGAGTCTGAAGTTCTTGTGTCATATATAACTGTTTTTGTTACTTTCTTCTGACAAGCAATTTTAAGATAAGATTTTTTATTTTATATTTTATCAGAACCTACTGGCCTCACGTTTCCTCTGCACATCGAGCTGCAGCTGCAGGCGCCTCACGCTGCAGAAATAAACATGACGATAAGACTCAGATCAGAGACATGACGCCTCCTCTGAAAACATTTCCAAAAAAATCCTTCTCTCATTATTCTGACATTTAGCAAATAGAAATAATTTTGTTAATCCTAATTGACCTAAAACAGGAAAAGTTTAGTCTGATTTCATGTCAGACAGTGAGAAAAAAAAAAACCTTGTGTCTTTTTATATAATGTCTGTAAACGTCTGGTTTCAGCTGAGATCTTTCCGAGCGTCTACGGAAAACATGGAAATACGGAGTGAGAAGTATTAGTTTGAGTGAATTATACAGTAACGCAAACGTAAACAGCTAATTCTTTTAAAATAAACTCTTTTGAGGCATTCGGGGACAACTTTTAAAGACATTTTTAGTATTTCTTCTGTCGTTCCTTCAGAATCAGCTCACAGCAGACACACGGTGAGTCCTTCTGAAGCCACAGTCGCAGAATAAACACATTTTTAAACATAAAATGGCGTCTGTGGCTCTGTGTCGTGTTTGTGCCTCGTCTCCAGCCCCGTCCCGCCTCTGTCTGTGTGACCTGAGTGAAAGTTCCGCAGTGGCTCTTTTATAAATCCGAGTGTGTTGGTGGACGTGTGAGCAAACAGCACCGAGTCGACGAGCTCCAGATAATTGCACCTGTCATTAAACTCTCGTGATGTGGAGAGCGGCAGAAATCAGCAGAGAACAACAAAAAACAAGCTAATATTTGTCACACGTGTAAATTTTAGTTTATTTAAAACAAAAGCGAATGTTTTAAATCTGATCCTCGAAGTTTCATTCTAAAAATACACATATACACCACAAGTCACTCCCTCGTTTGATTTTTTCTTTATTTTTTTACGATTTTATATATACACAGACCACACCAAATATATGAATTAAGATGTGTGGAATTATGTAGTAAAGAAAAAAGTTAAATAACTGTATGATGCTGATGCAAATTTAAGCAAGATTTAACCAGAAAATTCCACTTCCTGGTCTCTGTTTGTGTGTTTTTGTGCCATGTGGGTCTGGAAATTGAACCCAAAACCTTCTGGCTGTGAGGCAGGAGCATTAACGACTATGCTACGATGCTGCTGAGCCCTTTTTTTTTTTTTTTTTTTTTGTATTTGCAGTAATATGATTGACTTATACACCAGAAGTTTACATGCACTATATAAAATGACACATACATTTTTGTTTTTTTGTTGTTGTTTTTTTCTCACTGTCTGACATGAAATCAGGCAAAACCTTTTCTGTTTTAGGTCAATTACAATTAACAAAATTATTTCTATTTGCTAAATGTCAGAATAATTAAATAAGTATTTTTTTAGACAATTTTTCATGACTTTTTTCGAAGTCAGAAGTTCACATACAGTAAGATTACTATGCATTTCAAACCCAGATGATGATGTCAGGTCTTTGGAAGCCTCTGATTGGTTTATTGACGACATCTGAGTTAATCAGAGACTCACCTGTGGATGTATCTGAAGCTCACCTGAAACACGCTGCTTCTTTGTGTAACATCATGGGAAAGTCAAAAGAAATCAGCCAAAATATCAGGAAGAGACCTGTGGACTGGCACAAGTCTGGTTCATCCTCGGTGCAGGTTCCAGACGCCTGAAGGTGCGAAAACAAGGAAACTTGCAAACCTGAGGACACCATCCCAACTGTGAAACACGGGGGAGGCAGCATCATGTCGTGGGGTTGTTTTGCTGCAGAAGGAACTGGGGCAGTTCACAAAACAGATGCATCATGAGGAAAGAACATTATATGTGAAAGTTCTGAAGAAACAACTCAAGACATCAGCCAGAAGTTAAAGCTTGGAACAAATGGGTCTTCAAATGGACAATGACCTGAAGAATACGGCCAAACTGGTGACAAAGAGGCTTAAGGATAACAAAGAGGCTTAAGGATGACAAAGAGGCTTAAGGATAACAGAGAGGCTTAAGGATGACAAAGAGGCTTAAGGATAACAAAGAGGCTTACGGATGACAAAGAGGCTTAAGGATAACAAAGAGGCTTACGGATGACAAAGAGGCTTACGGATGACAAAGAGGCTTAAGGATGACAAAGAGGCTTATGGATGACAAAGAGGCTTAAGGATAACAAAGTGGCTTAAGGATGACAAAGAGGCTTAAGGATAACAAAGTCGATGTTTTGGAGTGTCCATCACAAAGCCTTGAGCTCAATCTTACTGAAAATATATAAAAACTAGTCTCACCAGTTCTGCCTGGACGAATCTGACAAAACTCCTGCCAACTATTTTTTATATAATGTGCTTAAACGTCTAGTTTCAACTGTACATACATTTTCAAGTATTTATCCCTTCTCTGACTCTGCAGTTTGTTAAAATAACTCTTCTTCAGGCTCCATTTTGAGCCTCAGTGTTTCGTTTGTGTCTGAGTCGATCTCAGACTCTGTTCAGACGATGTTCCTCTTTGAGCCACTGTCTGTTTGTTCTGCCCATGAGCCGAGCTGGAAGAACTGTTCACTTTTGTTAAGTAAAAATACAGATACCGGAGCAAAAAATGCATGAGTAAAAGTAAAAGTATCATATGAAAAAATCTAGTATTAAAGTACCTGTTTAAAAATGTACTTTAAGAGTAAAAAGTAAAAGTATTTTGCGTATATTTTGAGCTTCAAATGTGTTTTTTGATGAAGATTTGAGCTGAATTTTTCTTGTTTTTTTGTTTTTTTATTTGTTTTGTTTTTTTTCTCAAATCATGAACGCGTTAAAAATAAATACTCAGCCTTTTCTGCAGCTCTCAGACGACAATAAAAAAAAATTTTACTTTTCAGTCCAGTTAAAAAATGCGGTAGAGTAGAAAGTACAGATACTGCTCTGAAACGCAGTGAAGTAAAAGTAAAAAGTATCCAAAATATCCACTTAAAAATTTACTCAAGTAAAGAAATACAGATACTTTTCCACGTTCCACCGCTGCCCATGAAATAAAGATTATATAACGCACAATTTGGACAATAGTTTTATGAAACAAACCCACCAGAGTCTTCGTCAGAGGCGTGTAGGTCCTTGTGCACCACGCTCTCCTCAAGTCGCTCTATTATAATAAACATGTGTCAGTAATGAAATAAAAATATGGGTTTGCCTTGTTCTTGCTTTTATCATGAATCAAAGAACATGGAGCATCTGAAAAACAAGCTCCACAAAAAGAGAAATGTTCCAACCCTTCGCCGATATTAAAACTAATTTTCACAATAAGCCGAATGATGGAGACTGTGGTTATGTCATGGCTCTTTTATGTTTTTGAAGTTTGGATGGATGAGGAGTCCCACCAGGCTGACACAAAACCCCGTGTGCCAGTCCTCCCACTCACGTCTGATTTTCCTAATGATTTTCAAAGCCGCTGGTTGGCATTAAACAGAGCGCACACACTGATCGCTAATGATGCTGCTTGTATCTGAATAGCTCATTATCATGACTTTGCATTCATTTGGCTCTCAAAACCTCGCGCTGTCTCCGTGCAACACACACCACGAGCGAGGTGCAACACCGGAAAATACCACGAGACGAGAGGAAAGAGGCTTATATGGCAATGATGGCAACAGGGGCTCGGTTAGTAGCATGGACTGTATATATGAACGGACATAGCTAAACCTGCTAGCTACCGTGTTACAAACAGAAAGTGAGCATGGGCTTCCGGGTACATCGACTCTTAAATGTTCGTATTAACCCTCTACATGATCCTGGGTACATTTTTTATTTTGTTATTTTTATTTTATTTTAATTAATTAAATAATTAATTTATTATATTTTTTGCATCATTTTGAGTTTTTTTTCTTTTTTTTTTTAGTTATTTTGAGTTGATTTATTTTATTTTTTGTTATATTGGGTTTATTTTTTTATTTTTTTTTTTAGTTTTTTTAGGTTTTTTGTTTTTTTTGTTAGTCTTTTTTTTTTTTTTTTTTGTCTTTTTTTTTTTTTTTTTTTTTTTTTTTTTTTTTGTAAAACTGTGTCAGTCTCGTCATTTTAGTCTTAAATGTTCGTATTAACCCTCTACATGATTCTGGGTTCATTTTTTATTTTGTTATTTTTATTTTATTTTATTTTTTATTCACTTGTTAATTTTTTATTTATTTATTTGAGTCATTTTGAGTTTATTTTTTATTTTATTTATTTATTTATTTATTTATTTATTTATTTATTTATTTTTATTTATTTATTTATTTATTTTTTATTTATTTATTTATTTATTTATTTGTTATTTTGAGGGGTTTTTTGTTTTGTTTGTTTTTTCTTTTTTGTTTTTGTTATTTTGAGTTTCATTTTTTGTAAGATAGTGTTTTGGTTTTTTGGAGTTTTTTGGGAGGTTTTTTTTAGGGTTTTTTTTTAGTCTTTTTGGGGTTTTTTTTTGTTTTTTGTAAAACTGTCAGTCTCATCATTTTGGTCTTAAATGTTCGTATTAACCCTCTACATGATCCTGGGGTTTTTATTTCGACGCAATTTCAGTTCACGGAGGAACTATGTAATGATAGTCAATTTTTTGTATGTAGGTGTTAAAATGATTCAAAATTATTAATAATTTTGAATAATTTTCTTAGATTTGAATACAAAATTAAGTGATTGAAACTGAACATTTTATATTCACTTGTTATTACAGTGGTGATAATGAAAGGTTTTTATCGAGGGCCTTTACTGCCTGATTCTAGGTGGATCTGAGAGATTTTAAAGCCTCTCGTTGGCCGGAGACACAGTGGGTCAGATGTGGGATAATCATGGCTTTACTGATTGGCTCTTTGGTTGCTATGATACTCAGCTCCAGATTCACCTCTATCACTGCTGTGGCCTCGATGAGCTTCATTCGACCGGGTGATGTCACACTCACTCCACCACCGCCACTTCTGTCCCACAGGTTGGCGGCACGATTATTTATTTATTTATTATATTTTTTTGCGTCATTTTGAGGTTTTTTTCTTTCTTTTTTTTTTTTTTTTTTTTAGTTGTTTAGAGTTTTTGTTGTTTTTTGTTGTTGTTTTTTTTATTTGTTGATTTATTTTATTTTTTGTTATATTGGGTTTTATTTTTGACCGAAATTGCGTCAAAATAAAAATCCCGGGATCATGTAGAGGGTTAATACGAACATTTAAGACCAAAATGATGAGACTGACACAGTTTTACAAAAAAAAAAAAAAAAAAAGACTAAAAAAAAAAACTACAAAAAAAAACTCCCAAAAAACTCAAAAAAACAAAACACTATCTTACAAAAAATGAAACTCAAAATAACTTAAAAAAAAAAAAAAAAAAAAACTCTAAATAACATAAAAAAAAAAAAAAAATAATAAAAAATAAACTCAAAATGACTCAAATAAATAAATAAATAAAAAGATTCCAGCTCCCACAGATGAATGCTGCCGTTGTGTCCTTGGGCAAGGCACTTATCCCACCTCGAAATGGTCTTGAAGGTGGAAAAGTGCTGTATAAAAACATGTCCTTTACCATTTTATATGCAGCTAAAGATCTGAAAAGTCCATTTTGCAAAAGGTCAGATTTAAAACGAACAAAACACTCCTTATATCCGCTGTTGCAAAACCTGAACATTAGTAGTTTGGCCTCCGTCGGTTTTAAACACTGTCGGCGTGTCCTTGAGCAAGACTCTTCACCCATCTTCCTGTTTGAATGAATATGTCAGCGTCCTTCTGCTCGTGAGAAGAACCACCGGCGTCTGAGTGTGACAGCAGGAAGAAAAACGCCCTGAAAAGAAATATATTTTGTTTTCTCTCATAGCAGAAAAGAAACAATTACTCCTCAAGCTTCCGCAGCCTTGACAGTTCAAATATATTTCATATTTCACTCCCTCGATTTTAAACTCGAGCGTTTTTGCATGTTCTCTGTAAAACACCACATCATAATCGGAAATGCCAGTATCATCCGCGAGCGTCTGAGCGTCGCCCGGGCCTGCCGGTCGTCCGCCGCCGTGGACGTGGAGATAGGCGGGTGAATGGGTGGCCTGCTCTTTTGTGTGTTTTTTAAAGACATGGCGTTTTTTGATGATTATTCTAATCCGCCGTGGACCTCTCAAACTCCAGAGGGCGCCTTATCTGCGTCGCACACTCATTCTCATTAAAACAGAATCACAGGCCACCAACTCCAATAAACCCCGCACACGTCCCCCTTTTTCAAATCGCAGGGATGGAGATTACACCACCGCCACTACCGCCGCCACCGCCGCCACCACCTCCACCGCCGCCGCCGCTCCAAACGTGACACGGGAAGCAGTTTTTTAATCACTTTTTGCAGCAAGACGGACATTTTGAGTCTTTGGATTTGGTGTTTTTTTATTTTTTTGTGTCAAAGTGTCTCAGATGGTCACTTTTAATAAAGCTGAAGGGATTAGAACTATATGGGGCTTAACCTGTACTCACCTGTGTTTGGACGGTGGACAGATGGAGTTGGCCGGTTCAGTTTTATGCAGAAAATACGATAAAAAAGACCAACGCTGGAGGAAGAAAACCCGGAGAACACGGACCCAAAACTAACTGTACAGAGAGCCTGTGTGAGACCATGTTCTGATCTGTTCTAACGTTTTTTGAGTTGTGTTTCGTTTCATTCACACATGTTTAACACACAAACCCTGCAGGTTTAGACTGAAAACACTCTGTTCCACCTTGTGATGTCATCATGTGGTAATACAGGAAGTGCTTTACTGTGTTTTTAAACTCCACACACCTTCACTAGAATTGCTCATTTCTACTAAACCAAAGATAAAAGGAGCTGTTGTTACGACCCAGCTTGTCTAGGGTCAGAAGTAACAAAAAACAGATGGAAAATTGGTGAAATAAAGAAGTAATTTAATGAACAGGGTCGTAAAAGGCAAAGTACGGAGCCCGGCATAGGACATTTACAAAATATAATATTAATCTGTGGCTTAAACGACTTAATTATCACAATGAAATGAGATTATTTTTTAAGTTTAAGTTAAATACCTTCCTAAATACCTTCACTAGAATCATTTAGATGATTATTTCAGACCAGGAATCGTAAATCTCGACTGAACTAAAGGTAAAAGGAGGTGTTAACTTAAAAACTACCACTTGATGACATCACAAGGTGGAACAGAGCGTTTTAAGCTTTGGAGATGTGACAGACTAATAATAAAGTGTTACTCAGACATGTGTGAATGAAACAAAACACAACTCCAGGTTTGTTTTTGAGGAGGGAACAGCATCAGAACATGACTTAAACCTCACACGAGTCCATTTTGTGTAATATAAGACCTTTAAGTGCAGAAATGCGGAGCTTAGGCATCATCGATCTCCTGTTTATACCTCCATCCTCAGACTTAAATCAAAACGATGAAAGCAATAGCGCTAGCCAGTATGCTAACAGGTGTGAGAGGAGCCATTAGGGGCCTGAAGGTTATATACTAAACATGACTCACAGTTCACACTTAGTGCAATAGACCGAGTCGAGTTAGCTTCAGTGTCGTTAGCGCCTCCTTCAGACAGATATAAGTCAGTGTCCAGCAGTGATCTGACCAGAACTGAAGATAGTGAGGCTTGGACGAGCAGCCAAACGTCTTCACTCCTACAGCAATTCGTCCATTTGACAGATTTTATTTTTCTTTTCCTCTGGATCAAACCTGAGGAAAAACACAGTGGAAACCAAATGGAAAATGAATAATAACAATATTAGATGCAGAATATCACTAAACTCGTGCCGTTTTAAAATCCAAACAGTTGTATTTAAACCAGAGGCTCTGAAACAGCTGCCTCCCTGGATTCTGCAGAAATCCCTCCTGACGACCACATCCTGTCGTCTCTGTCATGGTTTAAACTCAGCCCCTGCAGCTCGGCTTAAAATCAAACAAGACACGTTCAAGTGGGCCATTTGTCGTCATTCAGAAACACTCACATTTCTACATATGGAGGTTGTTTTTAAGACTTGGCTGCTCCTGCATCAGTTCAATATAATGACGATAAAACATGACATTTTGCTTTTTGCTGAGTGTCTGGCTCCGGGGGTAAAATAGAAAGTGCTCTGCGGTTGTCTCCTTGTAAATAAATGAATACAAACCTTTTGGTATATTCAGTTGTTGGATGTTTTTGAGGAAAATGTGTCCTGCTCCACTACAGATGTAATGTATAAGGAGCCACAGAGGCAAAATATGTCTGATTTTTGCTCCCTGCATCTAATTATAAATGTTTTATTGTCCGATAATCAAGAAGTGCATGTTAGAGAAGCAAAATATATAGACACACACACACACCGTATTTTCCGGAGTATAAGCCGCACCAGCCAAAAACATGCATAATAATGAAGAAAAAAACATATTTCACATATAAATCGCATCTGAGTATAAGTCCCGCCCGCAAACTATGAAAAAAAGTGTGACTAATAGTCTAGAAAATACAGTAAACATTTTGTGAACGTTCTCAAAACCTATTAGTGATAAAACATTTCTCTCTTGTTTAAACACAAAGTTCAAACCTTCGTCGGTGCCTTTGTCGGTGCAGAACGTTTCATCGACATTGTGGGTTTTGTCGGGGAGAAAACTTGCAAACATACAGCACTTCAGAGTCACACTGATCCCACATTTATGTAAATTTGTCTGACACATTCTGTACTGTACAGGAGACACGGAGGAGACTGATGGACAATGGTCTACAGTCCCTCAGCCAATCAGGACGCAGAAAACAATGGTCTACAGTCCCTTAGCCAATCAGGACGCAGAACACAATGGTCTACAGTCCCTCAGCCAATCAGGACGCAGCGAAAAATGAATCGTGATATAGCAAGGGACAACTACACATTCTATCATTTTTGACCTGTAAAAAACATTTTATTTGTGCCAATGTTGATTTAATTTTATTTGTCTGCGTTTGTAGGGAGACCAGGTGTTGCTGTCCACTAATTTAAGCCTTTTGTCACTGTTTTAAAGGTGCATTAAACCTGCAGAATAAAAGAAAAAAACTTTCTCCTGTGACCATTCTGTCCACGCTACATTAGCATGCTAGTTGTTGTTAACTTTACTGTCACGGCAAAACTCCGCTCTGGTCTCTGAGAGCTGTGAAAAGTGCTTAGGATGAGTACGTAGGATGCTCTGAATGAATATAAGCGAGGAATAACTTTGGACCACTGCAAACTAGTTCTATTTTTTACATTTTAACACAGTAAAATTCAGGTACAGCGTCTGACGGTGACTTCAGTCGAGTCGAGTTTCAGTATGAAGCAGTTTGAGCCGTCAGTCAGCGTCTGGATATGCTCACTAAACTACTTCACTTTAATATTTCTTCATCTAATTTGAGGATTTTTTCATACCTTGAAATCAGCACCTCGTCTAATCAGAACTGCAAATCAATAAATGATCTCGTACCCTTTAAAGACGACTGATTATACACTGAAATATATTTGTTTCATGTGTAATGTCAATGTAATCAGATGGATAAAAGTCTGCGGCGTGTTTTATTTTAGGCCCGAACAGCAGGATCCAGCCCCCAGACCACAGGCTCGGAGCTGATCTGTTATTTAACATGTCATAATCAACGCTGAGTCGAGGTCAATGGCCCGTGGAGTTGCCATGGTGATACATGAAAGCACACGGTATTCTTATGGGAAAAGTTCCACCGTTTTCAAAATTTCATGGTCATAAAATAAGTAACTAGTGTCACAGAAGAATGGAATATTTGGTACAGTGACTTCTTTGGTTCTGACATTTTCAGTTCATCTTCAGGTAATCTTAAGGTCATCTTCAGGTCATCTTCGGTTCATCTTCAGGTCGTCTTCAGGTCGTCTTCAGATCGTCTTCAGGTCATCTTCAGTTCATCTTCAGGTCATCTTCAGGTCATCTTCAGTTCATCTTCATGTCGTCTTCAGTTCATCTTCAGTTCATCTTCAGTTCATCTTCAGTTCATCTTCATGTCATCTTCAGGTCATCTTCAGGTCATCTTCAGTTCATCTTCAGTTCATCTTCATGTCGTCTTCAGTTCATCTTCAGTTCATCTTCAGTTCATCTTCAGTTCATCTTCATGTCATCTTCAGGTCATCTTCAGGTCATCTTCAGTTCATCTTCAGTTCATCTTCAGGTCATCTTCAGTTCATCTTCAGTTCATCTTCAGGTCATCTTCAGTTCATCTTCAGTTCATCTTCAGGTCGTCTTCAGTTCGTCTTCAGGTTGTCTTTAGGTCGTCTTCAGGTCATCTTCAGTTCATCTTCAGTTCATCTTCAGTTCATCTTCAGTTCATCTTCATGTCATCTTCAGGTCATCTTCAGGTCATCTTCAGTTCATCTTCAGTTCATCTTCAGGTCATCTTCAGTTCATCTTCAGTTCATCTTCAGTTCATCTTCAGGTCATCTTCAGTTCATCTTCAGTTCATCTTCAGTTCATCTTCAGGTCATCTTCAGTTCGTCTTCAGGTTGTCTTTAGGTCGTCTTCAGGTCATCTTCAGTTCATCTTCAGGTCATCCTCAGTTCGTCTTCAGGTTGTCTTTAGGTCGTCTTCAGGTCATCTTCAGTTCATCTTCAGGTCATCTTCATGTCATCTTCAGGTTGTCTTCAGTTCATCTTCATGTCATCTTCATGTCATCTTCAGGCCGCCTTCAGGTCACCTTTAGGTCGTCCCTGTCACAAAAGTCCAGGGGTCAATATTTTTGCACCTCCTTGAGCAGTTTCAGTTATTATCTTATGAACCTCTCACAAAATACTATTGGTCAAGAAAGTGAACAATTATGTAATCATTAGTCCATAGTGAAAGATTTTAAAAGGTGCACTATGTAACTTTTCAAGTGTTGTTCGCCACGTGTTTGTCTCCCAGATAATGGCTTGAATGTTCGAACGTACGGCATTAAACTTCTCCAAGGAGACCAGCACAGGCTAAGGTATCACCTGCAGAAAGAAGTTCGGCTCCCGTCAAATGAAGCTCTTCGAGACGAGCAGTTACAGGAGGGAATTTGGAGCTGAATACCACATTTGGAATTCCGACCACGAGTATCATAGCAACCAAAGAGCCAATCAGAAGTTAGACTGTTGAAGGTAATGCCCCTTTAGCAACGCTGTCAATCAAACCTGTTGCTAATGCTAGCGAGAGCAATCTCAAGGAAAGAAGGCGCCTGATTCGTCTGTTATTAATGTTCATATGTTGATTTACAGACACAAAAGTGAAATAAAAACCTCAGGATCATGTCGAGGGTTAATACGAACATTTAAGACCAAAATGAGTCTGACAGCAGCAGGTACCGAGAGAGAGACACAGTTTATCAACAGAAAGTGAATTGGAGCCAGAGTCGATGGAGCCGGAAGTGCACTCATGCTCACTTCCTGTTTGTTACGCGCTGGCTAGCAGGTTAGCTATGTCCATTTATATAAACAGTCTATGGAATAAAGTCTAGCTCATTTACGGTAAGAATGTATGAAGTGTTTGAAAATCCTGCAATTGAACATAAATTGGTCTAATGCCAGATTGTGGAACATTCCAGGCAAAGAAATAACATCTCCATGGAGTGAAGCAGGTGGCAGACCCTCCACCACAGCCTCAGTAATTATCTGTATCATCCCTCTACTGGCTGTAATTTAAGGCTTCATTTATTTTTGACCCAAACTGCAGTACCGTGAGTGTCCACAGTGTTGGCGCCAGAGCACATCATAACCTTAAAATAACCCCATTGTTTCCTCGGCAGTTGCTACTTTGTCCTCAGGGCTCGACCTCGTCCCGTGACTCAGCTTCAGCTCTGCCCTTTCAGTCCGGATGTGGTTTTTCGAAGCGGGAGTCCAAACGTACGTAAATAAAATGATTTAAAGGCAACGAGAGAAGAGCCGGAGTCAGAGGCGAGAGCTGCCATGGCGACGGCTTCAGAGGTCTATGAGGCTTTCACTTTGTTCCTAAATTATTCATACAATCTGTCAATGCTGCTGTCTGCCCCGAGAGTTCGATGATGACTGAAACACCCATGTCTATATTTGACTAAAACCCGTCAGACCCGTGTCCTGTCTCCAAAAGCTCCAGCAGCTCTCAGAGTCACGGGTGATGGAAGTTTTCTAAATTTCCAAAGAGTTACAACTAAACCTGTCACGATATGTTTGGTTATTATTGGCTATTTTTGTCTTTATGATCAGATTTAAGCCATAAAAGGTTGAATTAATAACTTCTATGACTCGTTATACATGCAAACTAACGACTAAAGTGTTTCATTTGAACAATATTGCAGGTTTATAATAGTTTTTGTGGTTTAAATCTGCTCTTGGGTTTTGTGTCAGTGATATAATTTGGTTCAATATTATCTTTTCTATTTACTTCAGTCATATATTGAACTTGAAAATTTCCCGTTTAGAGTCTGTATGTGTGAAATGTGAAATGCCTTTTGTTACTTTTTCAGATTTTTGTTTAAAATGTTTAAAAAAAAAAAAAAAACTTAAGCATGATCAAACTGAAAGAAAAAAGGCAGCCATATCCCTTACAACCAGGAAAGTTTCTGTAAGTGTTAGTACTTAAATAAATATTGCCTGATAGAGTCAGATCATTGCCATTTTTTGGTGATGAGCAAATGAGGCGGAGTCTGGAGCTCGTCTCGTTCTTTCTGCCTCTCGTCACGTGACCAAAGTGTCGAAGTGTCGGCCCCTCCCCCTCCTGCTTCGCTCTGCGTCAGTCGCTTCAGTGAATCGAAGCGTTTCATTGGCTCAGTGAATGTTCTGCTCTGTGATTGGTTCAGAGCTTCAGAGTGTTCAGTGACTTCTGTGGTTTGACAAGAGCTAAACTGCTACAGTATAAAAGATGCACCAATATTTCTGAAAAATGTTGGGTAGTGCGGAGTATTGTGTGACGTTAGTGGGGATTTTGGCGACTTTTGGCGACTTTTGGCGACTTTTGGCGACTTTTGGCTTTTGTTTCAATGGAAAAAAAAGTGATCCATGGTTTGGGATCACACAAAACTTCCATTTCTTAATAAAAACGTGATATATAAATTGTTTGTATTCTTTTTTAATGTTCAAAATAGAATATATACTATTTATGACTTCTAATAAAATAGAAAATAGAGTTTTGTGACCGCATCATGTGACCGCATCATGTGACCGCATCATGTGACCGCATCATATATTAATACGACCTGTGCTTTCTGAAGACCACGTAAAGGTTCCTTAAATAATATAGGGTTTTGAGTTTATTATAGGAGTGCCTTGGATCCAGGGCCAGCTGTAGCTTTCAGGGGGCCCTAAGCTGAATTCTTCTGTGGGGCCGATGTACCCTGGGGCCCCCGGCGGTGGATGTACCAGGCTTATTTATTGGTGATTCATATTTGACAACATTATGACTCTGCTCTCATCACCTCGGTTGTGTTTGTATTTGCTTTTATGACAGAGTAAAAGAAAAATAAAATCTGTCAAATGGACAAAAAGTTGAAGGAGTGAAGACGTTTTGCTGCTCGTCCAAGTCTCTTCTTCATTTCTGGTCAGATTACGGCTGGACAATGACTTATATCGGTCTGAAGGAGGCGCTAACGAGACTGAAACGCAAAACTCCGATTGTTTACAGTTTCCGTTTGTAGGCTTTTGTTTGCACTGAGCCTGAGTCCTACTTAGCCTAGTCATTCAAGCCCCTAATGAGTGATTTCACACCTATTATCGTGGCCATCACTATTGTTTTCTTTGTTCTCTTTGTTTTCTTTGGGTCTGAGGATGGACTTACAGAGATAGATGATGAGGTCCCCTTTCCTGTTCAAGGAAGGATTGTCTTTCCTCACAAAAATTGCTTTAAGGCAGTGTCCAGACTGAAAAACCCAGAATGTCACAACTATTAAAGCCACAAGACGAAAAGACAAACAACAAACAACAACAAACAACAACAGACAACAACAGACAACAACAGACAAACATGTGACGGGCTCGGGGAATTTTTAGGGGAACTTCTGCTCAGATCATTCTTCTGTTCTTTTGCTGTTTCCAAAGGATCTTTGACGAGCTCCCCTGAGGAACTCACTTTTCCTCAACATTCAATAAAATACAACTTTACAGAAATAATACTACCACACACACACACACACACACACGCACATACACAGACACACACACACACACACACACACACACACACACACACACACACACACACACACAGACACACACACACACACACACACACACACACACACACACACACACACACACACACACACACACACACACACACACACAGATTGTGTATCTCCAAGAAGCACTGTACCAAATCTCTTTGTATACGACTATAAAAAACATGATTCTTTGATGCTGGAACTTATATTTTATTAAAAGTATCTTCAGAAACACTCCCCCGTCCCCACAGCGGAGAATAAAACTGTGTGTGCAAAAACATCAACTGTCACTGAAAAAGACTGAGACATGTCACATATGTGTGTGTGTGTGTGTGCGTTGTGTGTGTGTGTGTGTATATATATATGTGTGTGTGTGTGTGAGTGTTTCTGTATATATATGTGTGTGTTGTGTGTGTGTGTGTGTGTGTGTGTGCGTGTGTGTGTATATATATATATGTATGTTTTTTGTGTATATAGGCATGCGTTTCTGTATATATTTATATATGTGTGTTTGTGTATATATATGTGTGTGTTTGTGTGTATATATGTATATATATATATATATATATATATATATATATATATATGTGTTTGCATATGTGTGTGTGTGTGTGTGTGTGTGTGTGTGTGTTTGTGTATATAAATGTGTGTTTGTGTATATATATGTGTGTTTGTGTATATTTGTGTGTGTTTGTGTATATAAATGTGTGTTTGTGTATGTATGTGTGTTTGTGTATATAAATGTGTGTTTGTGTATGTATATGTGTGTTTGTGTATATACGTGTGTGTTTGTGTATATAAATGCGTGTTTGTGTATATATATGTGTGTTTGTGTATGTATATATGTGTTTGCATATACGTGTGTGTGTTTGTGTATATATTTGTGCGTTCGTTCCTTGTATACCTCTGCACACAGAAGCGTGTCTCGGAGCCGGTGCAGTTACAGTTTTGCAGCTCGGGGAAAGTGGAGCAGAAGTTTCCGGAGGATGAGCAGTGAGGTGTTTGGAGAGATAACGGCTCAGAAAAAGATGATTTGTATTTTTCAATGTCAAACCCAAACTATTTTATTTTACATGAAACGAGGAGGAGGACTTAATAGAGAACGGTAATGAATAATAAGTGATTTTAGTATTTGAGCGGAATTAAAATTACACACACAGCTCAAGGTCAGAGGATATTTTTGCGGCTCAGTAGTTTATGGGCAGCATGTTTAAAGTTCAGGTGTTTGATTTTTAAAATGTTAAAGGAGGAAGAAGTATTTCAATCTGTCACATTTTATTTCTGCAGCACGTTTAAAACAACAAAGTGCTTCACATAAAAGTCAACACAAAACAAATATAGAGATACATAGAAAAGAACGATAAACACCTACATATCCTGCGTAGTGTTTAAAACCAGGGAGAAGAGGTGGGTTTAAGTCGAGTCTTAAGCTGTGTTCAAGACTGAGAGGATCTGACAGGCAGAGGGCGCTGTTCCACAGTCACAGAAAAGGCTCTGTCACCTGACCTCTGACCTCAGGGCTCTGGGTGGACTATAGGGCTGCAGGAACTCCCTCAAATAAAGAGGACACATAGAGCGCAGACGGAGGACACATAGAGCGCAGACAGAGGACACATAGAGCGCAGACAGAGGACACATAGAGCGCAGACGGAGGACACATAGAGCGCAGACGGAGGGACACATAGAGCGCAGACGGAGGAACACATAGAGAGCAGACGGAGGACACATAGAGAGCAGCAGAGGACACATAGAGGCAGACGGAGGACACATAGAGCGCAGACGGAGGACACATAGAGCGCAGACGAGGAGGACACATAGAGCGCAGACGGAGGACACATAGAGAGCGCAGATGGAGGACACAGAGCGCAGACGGAGGACACATAGAGCGCAGACGGAGGACACATAGAGCGTAGACGGAGGACACATAGAGCGTAGACGGAGGACACATAGAGCGCAGACGGAGGACACATAGAGCGCAGACGGAGGACACATAGAGCGTAGACGGAGGACACATACAGCGCAGACGGAGGACACATAGAGCGCAGACGGAGGACACACAGAGCGCAGACGGAGGACACATAGAGTGCAGACACACAGAGGACATAGAGCGCAGACAGAGGACACACAGAGCGCAGACGGAGGACACATAGAGCGCAGACGGAGGACACACATAGAGCGCAGACGGAGGACACATAGAGCGCAGACGGAGGACTCATAGAGCGCAGACGGAGGACACATAGAGCGAGACGACACATAGAGCGCAGACAGAGGACACATAGAGCGCAGACGAGGACACATAGAGCGCAGACGGAGGACACATAGAGCGCAGACGGAGGACTCATAGAGCGCAGACAGAGGACACATAGAGCGCAGACGGAGGACACATAGACTCACCATTTAAACACAATCAAGAATATTTTGAATTGACCCGAAATGAAACAGGAGCCAGAGCAGAGTCAGCAATCAATAAAATGTTTTAAGATAAGATCCCACCACAGACTGTGTAAAGAAGTGGACTAAGTGAGTGTGACGTCACCCACAGCTTCAGCTCCACATGAAGCTCATCGAGGCTCGAGCAGCTACAGCCGCTAATTTGGAGTCGAGTTCCATATTTGAAATTCTGACCATGAGTATCCTAGCAACCAAAGAGCCAATCAGGAGCGAGATCCACAACTCTGGTTTAGCAGGGAGCAGGAGCTTAGCAACACTGTCAATCAAACCTGTTGCTAACACTAACAGGAGCGACCTCGGGGAAAGAAGGACCTGATTTGTCTGTTATTAATGTTCATGTGTGTAATAATGTCTGGTGTGGGGCGGACCAACACGCACAACTCAGGGAGCAGTTTAACAGTGTTTATTTACAAGAAGTGCACAGTGTATATACAAGGTGTGGCAAAGAAGGTAGAGTCTCTCTCTCTCTCTCGGGACAGGGAACGAGGTGACGAGCAGGGAGTCGTGAGCATAGAGCGCAGACAGAGGACACATAGAGCGCAGACGGAGGACACATAGAGCGCAGACGAGGAGGACACATAGAGCGCAGACGGAGGAGGACACATAGAGCGCACGAGGAACAGACAGGTGAAGCACAGTACAATACCGTGAGGAGCGGATCAGGACGGGACGGACGGAGACAGGCTAACAGGTGGGACCGGAGGCAGGAATCTGGAGACAAAAGGATATTCCAATGAGTACAGGCAAACAAGCATAGAGCAAACTGAGGAGTAGAACTAGAGTCATCACGTTAGCACACGGACATTCTGACACCGGGTGACTTCTTCCAGTCCCTTTTAAACCCCACCGCAGGTGGAGGCGATTAGCCTGACGAGGTGCAGGTGCGCGTGGGAGGGACTGAAGGCTCCGCCCAGCTTCGGAGTCAGCAGGTGCGGGAGGGGGGAGGAGAACACAGGAACAGGCAGGAATCACAGATCATGACAATATGTTGATTTAAAGACACAAGAGTGAAATTAAAACCCCAGGATCATGTAGAGGGTTAATACGAACATTTAAGAACAAAATGGGTCTGACAGCAGCAGGTACAGAGAGAGGGGACACAGTTTTTCAATAGAAAGTGAATTGGAGCCAGAGTCAATGCAGCAGGAAGTGTGCCCATGATCACTTCCTGTTTGGAACACAGTGGCTGTAGCAGGTTAGCTACATCTGTTTATATATATACAGTCTTTGGATATCACAAAGTCACACATTTATTTCAAGTTTATTTATTTAATGAGACAAGGACAATATAGTGCTAGTTTCTACCTGTCGACTCAAGTTATCGTCGTCAGTATAAGACTATCATACAAAAATTATTCAGAGTTATTCTTCCAGCAGCAAGAAAAATCACTGCTGTATTTACAAGAAAAGACCAGAGTGGTACTGCAGAACGTCAGGATAACACCACAGTCCCTCGTGTTTGTTTGTTCTGAGCGTAGCCGCCGTTAGCTGAGTGCGCGTTTATGCCCCTGTCTCTCATCTGTCACACTCTTCCTCGTCTGTCACACTCGTCTTCATCTGTACTCAAGGGTCCTAACCATTTTGCACGAAGGCCATTAATTTCACTAAGTAGTTTCACATCGGAGCATTTTCAGCATTGTAAACACGCTCAAATATTGATGAACGAGCCTCATCGCTAACGCTAAGTGGCTCTTAAAAAATGGGGGAGGCCTGTTTGCCTTTACAGACGCTGACATCGGGTTTTTTCTCTGCTCCTTAGGGGGTCCGTCTGCATGGAGGCCCACAATAACACACACAAAACACACAACAGCACACACAAAGCTCAAGAGGACAGTACATAGCATGTGCGACTGTACAGAAAACACAGGGTTTTTCAGAATCGTTGGACCTGCTACAATCTGGGCTCATGACAAATAAATCTAAAGCCGTGGTTCTCCAAATGTGGTTCAGGGTCCAAGGTCTTATGCAACTGTAATAAATTAGCTTAATTTTTGTCATTTTGGTTTTGTTCCTGGTTTGAACTGTACCAATGGTCAGGGGAGTAAACAGCGGGGGACAAATGGGTCTGTTGTCCCGGGGCCCAGGCTTTTAGGGGCCCAGAATTGGACCTTTCATCGTATTCATTTATATTAAAGGGAGGCTCATGTGATGTTTCTTGCCCTGGGCCCTGGAATTTCTGCGGACGGCCCTGCCAATGGTGCATATAGTCTTATTTTAGGAGTGTTATATTTAGTTATAGTTAGACTTGGAATAGTCCTGTAGTTTTTTGGTTTAGATCTGGTGGTGCATGGGAAGCTTTGGTCGTAGTTGGCGTAAATGGTAAATGTTTATGTCCATAGTCAGATTTGAAGAAGTGTAAAAGGTTTGGCAGTCGTATTAGCGCGTTCATTGGTTTAGTTTGTCCAATCACTGCAAAATGCTCAAAGGAGGGACACTGTATAAGTTCAAGTGAGCTTTGGTTATTAAATCATGTATGTTTCGATGCTGTTTATCAGATGTGACGTCACCCACAGCGTTTACTCCCGTCACATGAAGCTCATCAAGGCTAGAGCAGTTATAGCGGACGATTTGAGCCCATATGTGGAATGTTAGCCGCGAGTATCATAGCAACGAAAGAGCCAATCCAGAGCGAAGCTGTTCAAAGTAACACCCCTTCACATTAGCATTAGCAACAGGTTTGATTAACAGCGTTGCTAAGAGCCCACTCTCTGCTAAACCAGCAATGCCACCAGTTAGCAACTCAATCAAACCTGTTGCTAACGGGGGCGACCTCAGGGAAAGAAGGACCTGATGTGTCTGTTATTAATGTTCATATGTTGATTTACAGACACAGACGTGAAATAAAAACCCCAGGATCATGTAGAGGGTTAATACGAACATTTAAGACCAAAATGAGTCTGACAGCAGTGAAAGGGGGGACACAGGTTTTCAAAAAAGAAAAAAAAAAAGACACCAAAAAAAAAAAAAAAAAAACTCAAAATAACAAAAAATAATAATAAAAAAAAAAAAAACACACTCAAAATAACAAAAACTACTTCAAAAAAAATAAAATAAATAAATAAATAAAAAAAAAGAAGAGATTAAACTAAAAATATTAATAACGTAGTATAGTAACTACTATAAGTAACTCAAAATAACTCTAAAAAAACAAAAACAAAACAGCACTCATAATAACTTAAAAAAGAAGCCCCTCAAAAAATATCTAAAAAAGTAATAATAATTAAAAAAAAAAAAAAGTCATTAATAACATAACAAAAATAAATGAACTCAAAAAACTCAAAAAAAAAAACCTACTTCAGAAACTCAAAAAAGAAAAAAAAAAAAAAAAGAAGTCCCTCAAAATATATAAAAAAAAAAAAAAAAAATTAACCCAGGATCATGTAGAGGGTTAATACGAACATTTAAGACCAAATTGAGTCTGACAGCAGCAGGTACAGAGAGAGGGGACACAGTTTTTTCAATAGAAAGTGAACTGGAGCCAGAGTTGATGAAGCTGGAAGTGCGCACATGATCGCTACTTATTTTGCACTTGGCGATTAGCAGGTTATCTGTGTCCATTTATATAAACAGTCTGTGGTTCATTCATAAAATTAACAGCAGAAACTAAAAGCACGATCGTGTTTTACAGCCTCTGCCCCCGATAAAAATGTCGCTCCCTGATTCTACAGACGCGGGACCAGCTCTGTGATCCTCTGAGACTGAATCACTGCACATAAAACGATCTATTTATGATTTTCAGTGACAGACAGCGACACATCTAAAGAAACACACAGACCTGCACATGTTTCTCCTGCAGCGTCCGACCAAACCCATCGTCACTGCATAATTATGTCCAGGAACGCAGCCAAAACATCATAAAATCCACCGTTTTACTTAACAACTCTGCATTTTAATATCCCCATTTTGTAGTTTTTCATATGCACCTTCAGGATTTTATTATTTTGTTTCGTAATCTCAGTGTTTATGCTGTTGCAGTTGAACTCACAATATTATTTTATCGTATTGAGATTTTACAAGTTGCAAAATCCATTGAATAATAGTAATAATAATGTCTTAGTCTTATACAGAGCTTTTCCAGAGGCTCGAAGTCGCTTTACAAGTTCGTGCATTATTCATTCACTCCCGACTCAGCCGTGTAAGATACTGTTATAGCCACAGCTGCCCTGGGGCGGACTGACGGAAGAAAAGCTGCCAGTCTGCGCCATTGCCCCCTCCAACCACGACCAGCCCTCACGCACAACCACATTCATACCAGGCGAAGTGATGTGTCTTCCCTATAGACACAACGCTAGTTTTTGCCACTAGCGCCCCCCTGTGGCGGCTGGAATCCCTCGCGGTCTCCCATCCGAGGTGAAGAATCGTCGCGCCCCGAACCATTGACGTCAGAATCTTTGTAAAAATGAGCTACTGAAACATGAGGTCAAAAATATTCTTTTTGCCGAGTCTCCACGGGCAGCTCTTGAAACAGTTCAGTGAAGAGGAGTCCCAGAGCTGCAGAACATGATTTAAAAGTTTAGTTAAATATAAAAGGGAAATGATCCAAAGTTTGACTCGTGAGATGAAGGTTTGACTCTGTGTTTGGACCAAGTTTAACTGTTGGACACTTTGGTCAGAAAGATTAAGGCCGTCACAGAATCCTGGACACAACAGTTTTATCAAGAACTAAACCAGGACTAAACCAGGACTAAACCAGGTCTAAACCAGGGCTAAACTAGGACTGAACCAGGACTAAACCAGGATTAAACTAGGACGAAACTGGGACTGAACCAGGATTAAACCAGGACTAAACCAAATCAGGACTAAACCAGGACTAAACCGGGACTAAACTGGGACTAAACTGGGACTAAACCAGGACTAAACCAGGACTAAACAAGGACTAAACCAGGACTAAACCAGGACTAAACCAAGACTAAACCAGGACTAAACCAAACCAGGACTAAACCAGGACTAAACCAGCACTAAACCAGGACTAAACCAGGACAAAACCAGGGCTAAACCAGGACTAAACCAGGACTAAACCAGGACTAAACAAGGACTAAACCAGGACTAAACCAAGACTAAACCAGGGCTAAACCAAACCAGGACTAAACCAGGACTATACCAGGACTAAACCTGGACTAAACCTGGACTAAACATGGTCTCCTCTCGTCCTCCCATCCTCTCTTCTCCTCGTCCTCTCTTCTCCTCTTCTTCTCCTCTTCTCCTCGTCCTCTCTCCTCTTCTTCTCCTCTTCTCCTTGTCCTCTCTCCTCTTCTTCTCCTCTTCTCGTCCTCTTCTCGTCCTCTTCTCGTCCTCTTCTCCTCTCTCCTCCTCTCCTCCTCTTCTTGTTCTCTCTCCTCTTCTCCTCTTCTCCTCGTCCTCTCTTTTCCTCCTCTCCTCCTCTTCTCGTCCTCTTTTGTCGACGTTGTTCTGGTTCCACAGATGCTTAGCTGTGACCTGGAGGTTTCTCTGTAAATATGACGGCAGCTTACGGCTCGTGCAGTTTCTTTTTCTCTCGCTTCTTATCGCTCAGACCCACCTTCAGAGGCCGACTTCAATCCCAAAGACCTGACCACCTCAGCTCCTCCGTGAGCAGCTTATGACGCCGGCCGCCGGGGGAATTATGACCATGTTGTGATGAGATGGCACGGGCAGATAGAGCTGTATTTACTGAAATGAGAATATTTGTGAGACAGAAATGGCTCTGAACCTCGTGGTCTTATCTTGTTTTTCTCCCTGAAGCGTTCGGTTTCGACATCCTGCGTCGCGGCGTCGCTTTCAGCCTTAATTTGGTCGTTTCCATCATCGCCGTCCGCAGCGGCGACTGTAGACGTTGGGTTTATTCCATTTTTGTAAAGTCCAAAGTTTGAAGTAGAAGTCTCCAAATCCTAAATCCTCATAGAAACAGAGTCTCCAAATTGTTAGAATCTTTGAACGTCGTGATAACAAAGGTTGAGGTGTGAAATATCGATGAAGCAGCAGTTTGAGCAGGAGGCATGAACTTCCCTTTCCACACACACCTCCTCCAGCTCCTTCACCTCCACTTCAGCTGCTCCTCTCAACGTGGAGGAGCAGCAGCTTTACTCCGAGCTCCTCCCATGGCTCCTTCAACATCACTGCAGACGCTGATCCACCCGTCAATCTCACGCTCCATCCGTCCCGCACACGACCCTGAGATACTTGAACTCCTTCAGCTGAGGCAGGACTCTCCATCCTCCTGCAGAGGGCGCCACTGATGCAGCAGTTGGGTTAAATTAACAGCACAAAGTCACATGTCGCTTTAATGCACGAATTTCAGAACAACTTGAGACATTTAAACTCATCACACTAAAAACTGAACAATAGGGAAGAGAAGAGGAGGAGACAAAGAGAGGAGAGGAGGAGAGAGGGAGGGAGAGAGAGAAGGAGGAGAAGGCTACAGATAGAAG
>JAIEZT010001368.1:34169823-34235201 GCA_019594935.1 Periophthalmus modestus
ACTCACGTTACCTCTGTTCTCAAAGCTCTTCACTGGCTGCCGCTCTCCTGGCGTTAAAATTTTGGTGCAGACGTTCCGAGCTTCTTTCCAGCCGTCTGCCTCCTCTCGCTCTTTGAGGTCTTTGAGGTCTTCCTGCTTGACTGTACAATACCTTTCCATCACTCCACCTTTGGACAACGGGCTTTTTCAGTGAAGGAACTTGCTGTCTGACTCCATAAAGTCATTCGAAGGTTTTAAGATTGAGCTAAAAAAGCACTTCAAGAGCTCGAAAACTGTAACTACCATCTCTGTAGGTTCTAAGCTCCTCTGGTTCCGGCTCTTTTTGTCTGAATGTGTCTGTGTGTGGTATTTTTAAGGCATGTACACTTTTTCTCTCAAATGTTTGTGAGTTTTGACGGTTCCTCACTCTCGTTTTCAGGACCAGAGGAAGTGGCTTTTGCTCCCAGACTCTGGAAACGACCTCCCGCTCTCCTCGCCTTCACTGGAGTCGGCTGATGTCTTCGAAAACCGACTCAGAAAGCTCATATTTGGTCAAGCGCTTTAAGGTGCAGTCGTTTTTTAGGGGCTGGTATGACGACCATATTGTTGTATTGACTCTGGTGTAATTGTGTGATATTTTTATGATATATTTTAACATTTGTTGTGAAGCACTTTGTGACTTCTCTGTTTGTAAAAAGTGTTTTCCCGTTGTACTGGTGAGGGACTCGTTAAAACTGCGTCTGGAGCCTGGAAAATGACGAAAAATCAAGTAGTAAACGCCGACATGCCAGTGACAGGAATCAAAAATTAGAACTCATCAAGCTGTAATTGTCACCAAAGACCCAGAGAAAAAAATAACGAAAGACGACTCAGTAGCGCCCCCTCAAACTTTGATTTTTCATGGGGTCAATGGGAGCCCGACTCGGAAAAAGTCAATGTAAAAATCTGAAACTCACATCAAAAAATAGAACATGTCGGGATATGACAAAAATGAAATTATGGCCCCACCGTAAAATGTACAGGAAGTCGGCCATATTGGATCAAACCCGATAATGACAAAAGCGCACACCCTCACATTCAGGACATCTCCTCGCACAGTTTTCATCACAAACACTTCAAATTTGGCCAAAACCCACTAAACCCATGTGAGATTAAAGATTATCAATTACATTTTGAATATGACTTTGGGTGTGGTCATGGGGAATTTTCAACCAAATTGCAATTTTTGGAATATTTAAAAAAAAAACATTTCTCTTTCACACATTTTTTGTTGGGGAAAAAAACAATACAGCGTTTAATGTAATGATCTGCAAATCATGGCACTAGCTCCCTAAATGGCTCTCTAGCGCCCTCTTCAAAAACTCACTGAAGACAATCGATGTGTAGTGGACTTATCACTCAAAAGTCAGTCACACATTCACACACCAGCGCACACAGACACTGGGGGCGAGGGGGGTTTAGTGTCTTGCCCAAGGACACAAATGCAGCATTTTTGTCTGTCTTCGAACTGGGCAAACGCTCTACCAACCGAGCCGCTGTGGCCCCCATTACTTAAATCTATTTCAGGACAAAACGATCACTCGCTGCCAAAGAGGCCGATGGCGGTCTTCAGAAATAAGTTACGCTCTTCCTCAAACACTCGTACCATATTTTATCCGGGAGGTCGGCTCGTATAGGCCCAGGTCACGTCCAACTGTACTTTGAAAGTCCTTTGTTATCTCTTTAATCCTTCACGCTGACGTCTTTGGCAAAGCGTCAAGGATGTTCAAATGTATGCGCACAACCCGTCACATAAATCAAAACGATGACTTCTGTACTTTAAAACGCCGCCAGTGTCCTGCTCCTGCCTGAAAGGATTTTGCTAATCTCTGCGCTCCGTTACTCCCCTGTAAATGTGCTCTTAACTATAGTAACATGTACTATCCAGGCGCACACCGAGGTCCCCGTTTGCGCCACGACTCGTGCTAAACGCCTGTCGTCCTCGCTCAGTGGTGGGAGTCATTGGATCCGTTTAGCGCAGAGGAGGCCGCGGCGTGCTCGTGCGTAATGGGCTTTGATGTTGACGCTGAGCTGGTTCCACGAGTCTCTTTTCATGTGGCTGCTTCTTCGTGGAGAGCGTGGAGCGTGGGGTGTTTACGGCGTTTCTCTCGCGCTTCAGAGTCAGGGTCATGTGCAGCGCCTCAGACACACGTGCTTCTTCTTTGAGTGTAAATTACAGACGCTAATCAGCTCGCCAAGACTCGTTTGTGTCTCGCCAGTCGGCCGTGTCATGTGTGAGGCGTAATGTGGCGTGATGGGACTGAGCCTTCATCAGCCTGGGTTTGTTTCAAAGGAAAGAGAGAGTCCATGTTCAATTCTTTTACTGTGAGTCAGATCAGTTTTGTCGTTTCTTGTGTGTGTGCATACTGACCTCTGGTGGACAAAAGTGGATACACACATGTAATACTCACTGTTGCCTGGACAGAAAACCACACACACTCACAAACTTGGACTGTTCTGTACTTAAGACGAACAGAAGGAAAGAGGAACTGGCAACTTCTATAGTACTTCTTCATAATATATTCTACAGTTTACAAGCAGAAACTGAAGTACTGACACAGACACACTCACATTAACTCCAGCAGTGGGATGTAACGAAGTAAAAGTAGTAAAGTGCTGTACTTAAGTCAACATGTGTGTATCTGTGCATTACAAGAGCATTTTACAGTGGATACTTTTACTTTTACTTCACTACATTTGAAAGCAGTATCTGTACTTTCTACTACACTACATTTTTGAACAGAACTGAAAGTAAAAGTGTTTTTTATTATAGTTTGAGACCTGCAGAAAAGTCTGAGGGTTTATTTTTAACATGTTCAGAATTTGAGCAAAAACTAAAAAAAAAAATGCAAATAAAAACAGATGAAAAAAGTGGGATTGATTCAATTGTTTCTGTTGAACAAAATTCAACTAAAATTTTGATCAAAATCAAACATTTGAAGCTTTATAAGACTCAAAATCTGTGTGAAATACTTTTACTTTTCACTCTTTAAGTACATTTTTAAACAGGTACTTTAATACTTTAACTTAAGTAGATTTTTTATTTCATACTTTTACTTTAGTTTTATTTAGGGTTTTTTTTTTCCAGTATCTGAACTTTACTTAAGTAACAAAATGACTTGGAGTACTTCTTCCACCACTGAAATTCACACCAAAAGTAAAAATTATTATCAAATACAGTATTCAAATAAAGTCTCCAATAAAGCCTCGAGTTTACGAGTTACTCAGAGTACAGGCTTCATAATAAAAAAAATAAAATAAAAAATAAAAATAAAAAAAAAATAAAAAAAAATAATCAAATAAAATAATAATAAAAAATAATAAAATAATAATAATAATAATAATAATAATAATAATAGTTGCTCTTGTAATGTGGTTTACAGTTTTAATAATCTCATAAATGACCTATTTCACGTCTGTGTCCATCGTCGTCCCCAGAGCTGCACGAGGCGTCGATCGTGACCATTATAATCTACAGCAGAACTAAATATGCAAATCTGTGGAAGCAGATCATTACAGCCGCCCTGGACCAGAAAAGACAACATGAAAAAAAAAAAAAAGAAAACGATGATAGAGGAATGAGGATATTCAGAACAGAGATCAGCCGTTCAAAGTAAAACTGGAGACTTTAGAGCCACAGTCGCACTTTACTCTCACCTCTGCTCCTGTTTTTCATGTTTCAAATGGATTTCTTTACTCATTTACTTGTATTTTACATGTACGACAGAGTGTGGGGCTCTCTTGGGTCTCCCTGTGTGAATAAAGATAAAAAAAAACAGTGAAGTGATGGTTATAAAAACAGCTCACACGTCTTACTTTGACCTTTGACCCGCTGAAGACGACAGAAGTGAGAGTCCCTGGACCTGTTCTGCCTGAGTGAGGTCAGCCTGATAATTATAGTTGTGCTTCTGTTGCTCTTATTTTGTTCTGACAATTTAGCTCCAAGACGACAAACGAACAAATAAGCAAACTGATGTCATAATGTAGGCGGAGACTTCGACGTTATCACTTTAAATGAAGACAGAAATAATGTATTTGCTCCTCAAAAATAAAGCTCACCTCTGCACAAATATGTTTTCTGTTTATTGTACAGTTTTAGACTGACGTCATGTTTCATTTCTTTGTATTTTAACAAAACTAAGTGCTGTGGTGAGACTGGAGCACTTTTATTTAAAACATTTCAGGATGAGTCGCTTGTGTCACAGACAGTTCAAAAAATAAGAAATAATGAGAGGCAAAGATGTGTCTGTTTAAAGAAAAAGACTCTGGGATTATCTTATGATGAATTTAAGTTTGTAAAAACTCAAAAAGAACATAAAAACATAAATGTATTCATACATTTACATTGTTATAGGTTTATATGAGTCAAGACGTCTGTGTAAGACAGTGAGTGGATGATGTCATGTGACTGTGTGGAGAGGTCATGTGACTGTATGGAGTGGTCATGTGACTGTATGGAGTTATGTGACTGTATAGAGTTATGTGACTGTATGGAGAGGTCATGTGACTGTGGAGTTATGTGACTGTATAGAGTTATGTGACTGTATGGAGAGGTCATGTGACTGGAGTTATGTGACTGTATAGTTATGTGACTGTATAGAGTGGTCATGTGACTGTATAGAGTTATGTGACTGTATGGAGTGGTCATGTGACTGTATGGAGTTATGTGACTGTATAGAGTTATGTGACTGTATAGAGTGGTCATGTGACTGTATGGCGTTATATGATTGAATGGACTGGTCATGTGACAGTATGGAGAGGTCATGTGACTGTATAGAGTTATGTGACTGTATAGAGTGGTCATGTGACTGTATAGAGTTATGTGAGTGTATAGAGTTATGTGACTGTATAGAGTGGTCATGTGACTGTATAGAGTTATGTGAGTGTATAGAGTGGTCATGTGACTGTGGAGTTATGTGACTATACAGAGTTATGTGACTGTATGGAAAGGTCATGTGACTGGAGTTATGTGACTGTATAGAGTTATGTGACTGTATAGAGTTATGTGACTGTATAGAGTGGTCATGTGACTGTATAGAGTTATGTGACTGTATAGAGTTATGTGACTGTATAGAGTGGTCATGTGACTGTATGGCGTTATATGATTGAATGGACTGGTCATGTGACTGTATGGAGTGGTCATGTGACTGTATAGAGTGGCCATGTGACTGTATAGAGTGGTCATGTGACTGTATGCAGTGGTCATGTGACTGTATGGAGGGGTCATGTGACTGTATAGCGTGGTCATGTGACTGTATGCAGTGGTCATGTGACTGTATAGAGTGGTCATGTGACTGTATAGAGTGGTCATGTGACTGTATGCAGTGGTCATGTGACTGTATGGAGTGGTCATGTGACTGTATAGAGTGGTCATGTGACCGTATAGAGTGTCATGTGACTGTATGAACTTATGTGGCTGTGTGGAGTTATGTGGCTGTATGAGAGGTCATGTGACTGTATGGCGTTATATGATTGAATGGACTGGTCATGTGACTGTATGGAGTGGTCATGTGACTGTATTGAGGGGTCATGTGACTGTATGCAGTGGTCATGTGACTGTATGGCGTTATATGATTGAATGGACTGGTCATGTGACTGTATGGAGTGGTCATGTGACTGTATTGAGGGGTCATGTGACTGTATAGAGGGGTCATGTGACTGTATGGCGTTATATGATTGAATGGACTGGTCATGTGACAGTATGGAGAGGTCATGTGACTGTCAGGATGGACTTACATAAGCACGCAGCTTCGGCCCAGCCCTTTTTTGTTCCAACTGATACAAATAGAAAATATATTGTTTTGCTTTTTCAAAAAATGGAAATAACCGATATAAAGTTAATTAATTTATAAAGGCAGGGCCGTACCACCAAATTCTGGGGCCTGGATAAAAATCAAAAAAACAAAACATAACTCCAGGTCTGTGACGAGGAAACAACATTAGAACAGATCAAATATCAGCGTCATATGGGTCTTTAAAGGTCTATATTTAAACTATCATCTCACATTTTTACTTCAAATGTTGTCATTTTTATGCTGTTCTTGTACTTTGAGTTGCAACAATGGAATTTCTCCACTCTGGACTGAATACTCTGGTTTGTTTTCTTGTCTTCAATGTATTTCTCCATTATGAATATATTTTTTCCTCATGTCGTCCAAGGCAGAGATAGAAGCATTTTCTGTTTATAAACCTTTAAATTTTGGTGTTTTTCGTCCAAAATATTTAGTAGAAATGAGCAATTCTAGTGAAGGTGTGTGGAGTTTAAAAACATAGCGGAGCACTTCCTGTATCACCACATGATGACATCACAAGGTGGAACAGAGTGTTTTCAGTCTGACAGAAGAACTCAGCCTAAATCTGCAGGTTTGTGAGTTAAACTTGTGTGAATGAAACACAAAAACACAACTCCAGGTGTGACTGTGACGAGGAAACAGCTACAGGAGACGAGGCGGCTGAAGTGTCTTGCCCAATGACACGAGGTCAGTGCGAGTCGGAGCAGGAATCAAACCACCGGCTGAAGAGCAGACTCGCCTTAAACGACTCTATTAGGTCATAGATGTTCATGTTCCTAGTGTAAAGTGTCGGGTTAAACAGACAGACGCTGAAGTGAACGCCAGCTCCTGGAGGCGGCTCGTGACAGGAGCCCGTTTCCATGGCGCCGCTCACAGTCTCACAGCGTGTGGCGAGGAAACGGCGAGGAAACGGCGAGGAAATGGCGAGGAAACGGCGAGGAAACGGCGTCTACACGGACTGAGTAAACACGTCCGGTCTATTTATAATAAAACACACATTACTTTGTTATTATGTAAATGACAAATCACCGATACAGCACGAATCTGGCCTTGTGCAGTTAAAGAGCCGATATAACACTCTGTTCCACCTTGTGATGTCATCATGTGGTAATACAGGAAGTGCTCCACTGCGTTTGTAAACTCCACACACCTTCACTGGATCATTTCACCTCCTGGAATTGTAAATCTTTACTGAACTAAAACTAAAAACACAGCTAATGTAACTTAAAAACTACCACTTGATGACATCACAAGGTGGAACAGAGCAGTTTGAGCTTTGGAGATGTTACATAATAATAATACTGTGTTACCCAAACATGTGTGAATGAAAGTTTTGTTTCATACACACAAACCCTGCATCTTTAGGCTGAGTTCTTCTCTCAAACTGAAAACACTCTGTTCCACCTTGTGATGTCATCATGTGGCAATACAGGAAGTGCTCCGCGGTGTTTTTAAAGTCCATACACCTTCACTTGCATCATTTGAATTAGTTCAGCTCCTGGAATTGTAAATCTCTACTGAACTAAAGCTAAAAACGTAGCTAACATAAGATGAAAATTACCACTTAATGACATCACAAGGTGGAACAGAGCATTTTGAGCTTTGGAGATGTGACAGACTAATAATAAAGTGTTACTCAAACATGTGTGAATGAATGTTTTGTTTCATTCACACAAGTTTAACACACAAACCTGCAGATTTAGGCTGAGTTTTTCTCGCAAACTGAAAACACTCTGTTCCACCTTGTGATGTCATCATGTGGTGATACAGGAAGTGCTCCGCTGTGTTTTTAAACTCCACACACCTTCACTAGATCATGATCTGGATGATGATTTCAGCTCTGGAATTGCCCATTTCTACTGAACTAAAGGTTAAAGGAGCTGTTCACTTGACAAAAAGCCACCACTTCATGACATCACAAGGTGGAACGGAGCATTTTGAGGCTGAACTATTTCACGTTTTTTCTTTACATACAACTTACTTCGTATATTTAATGTTTTCTGTGTGTGTATAAAATGTAGAAAGTGGTAAAAATAAAGAAAAGAACATTAAATGAGCCCGAGTCAGATCTGTGGAGAGGCAAGCCCGCTCAGGTTTGATTTGTGCCTCTGTGGTGAAAGTTCGAGCAGATATGGAAGTGAAAAAGAGTCGTATCTCCGTCCAAACACAGACCCAGTGTTTCCTCGTTTGGTTTTACTCATTTTATTAACTTGACACAAATGCACAATAATAATTCGATCATTAGAAAAAAACATTATACAACGAGCAAAGTGTCCAGACGGAGGGAGGAAGGAGTGAGAAGCCGTCGGCAGAACTTCAGAAAATCTCCCTTTTTCACCATGTTTTTCTGTTGGGGACAAAAGCGCTGGAGCGAAATTGGGAAAAACAAACTGGCACATTCTTAAATCGTTGTGCGTTCGTGTTCGATAAACTCAAACGAAAAAGAAAAACCCGCTCGCTCGCCAGACGTTTGAGTCACGTGACTGACAGCGGAGTAAAATGCACTCGTGTGAAGCACAAACCGTGTAAATGAATGGACAGAGCTAACGTGCTAGCCGTCGCCAAACAGGAAGTGAGCATGAGCGCACGTCCGGCTCCATCGACTCTGGCTCCAGTTCACTTTCTATTGAAAAACTGTGGCCGCTCTACATGATCCCGGGGTTTTATTTAGCTATTTTTCTTCGTAAATCAAGATATAAGTGTCAAAAACAGACAAATCAGGCGCCTTCTTTCCCCAAACTTGTTCCTGTTAGCGTTAGCAACAGGTTTGACTGAATAATTACATTTTCAAATTATGTAGCTCGCTTATAATTTAATCAATGCGTCAAAACCAGAAATGTTTAGCTTAATACTTGATACCGATCACGATACCACAGTGAAAATGAAAAAAATGCTACTTTTTTAGTCATTTTTAGTACAAAATAATTCTTTATGTTCTCTCAAGGTCGTATATATTTGAACCAAAACAGTTTTTTTTTTAATCTAGTTTCAATATTAGTTTTCATATCGATTAGTCCAACAAAGGATTTATTTTTACATGATCCTGGGTTTTTATTTCACTATTGTGTCTGTAAATCAAGATATGAACATTAAAAACAGACAAAACTGGCGCCTTCTTTCCCTAAAGTCGCTCCTGTTAGCGTTAGCAACAGGTTTGATTGACAGCGTTGCTAAGCTAAGCAGATAGAGGCTTTACCTTCAACAACCTCGCTCCAGATTGGCTCTTTAGTTGCTATGATACTCGGGGTCGGATTTCCAAATATGGGCGGCGGTTGCAGATTAGCCGCTATAACCACTAGCCTCGATTAGCTTCATTTGGAGCCGGACGTCGCGCTCGCTCAGTCCACGTCTTTACACAGTCGACGACGTGAAGACAAAGTACAACAAAAACAAATATAAACATAAAAAAAAGAAATCTATGGCACATTTGGGCAAAGAAAAAACCTTTTACACACATTTTAGCTTAACGTCGTAATCGCAGAAATCTCTGGAATGTAGCATATTATTATTCGTATTATTATTTTTTGTATTTTCATAAAACACTAAGACTTTAAATTGTATAGTTTGAGGTTTGGCTTCAATGACCTTTTAATAATCCGTGATATTGCACTTAAATATTGCTCTGGGTCACTCCGAGAAGAAGAAGAGTTTTACAATTACAGCTCCAGGTCAGTAGATTACAACATTAAACAAACTTTTTAAGATACAAATGAAAGTATCTGGCAACAAATCAGGCTTTTTTTAAATTCCAGTTAAACCCAATGGAAACTGTGGCTGTGCCTTTGAGCAAACCACCTCTCCCAGACAGTTTATTTTTCTGTAAAGTGCGACTGAAAAAGCATCTTAAAGGCCTGTATCGCTCTGTGTTTTGTTTCATTCACACAAAGTTCTTCTCTCAAACAGAAAACACCCTGTTCCACCTTGTGATGTCATCAAGTGGTGATACAGGAAGTGCTCCAGTGTGTTTTTTTTAAAAGACATACAACTTCGCTAGAATCATTTGGATGATGATTTCAGCCCTGGAATTGTACATCTCTATTGAACTAAAGGTAAAAACGTAGCTAAAGTAACTTGAAAACTACCACTTGATGACATCACAAGGTGGAACAGAGCGTTTTGAGCTTTGGAGATGTGACAGACTAATAATAAAGTGTTACTCAAACATGTGTGAATGAAAAAACACAACTCCAGGTCTGTTTTTGAGGAGGCAACAGCTTTAGAACATGACTCAACGCTCACAAGAGTCAGTTTTGTGTAATATAAGCCCTTTAAATCATTATTTTTGTATTTTAAATGTTCATTTTCGCTCCGTGTGGTAATTTACTGACTTGGACGTGTGAAATTATAGCAGCAAAGTGACTAGTAGAACTGCATGTTTAGAAATGAGTCATGAGCTTGTCAAAAAAAAAACCCAAAAAAACAAAAAAAAACCCACTCACTTTCACTCAGACATAATCACTCACATTCAAAGCTTAAATTAAAGCTCCAGGAGATGGCGCTGTGCTCAATCGATTCACAAAGAGATTCAAAAATTTTAAAAAATCCCATTGGGGGCACAACATTCTGCAACTACAATTACTCTGTTCTAAACTCTAACCAGGGAAGATAATCACGCAGTATAAAAACGGCCGTAGTAAAAGGGCTTCAAGGCAGATAAAGTAAACACAAGCGTTACTGCATACAAGCCCCGCCCCCTCGCCAAGGTCAAACCTGCAGAGTACAAATGCCACAGATATCATGTGCATAGACTTTCTACATCTCAAAAATAGCAACGTGAGCTCTTTAAATTTGATAAAAACGGGTTTGAACAGCTTGAATTTGCCACACACTGTTCTGTGGTAAAAACGTGGACAACAGTGACACCTAGTGGTTGTGTTCGGTAGGATTTAAAAGCCCATATTACACTGTTCATAATGTTTCCTCGTCACAAACAGACCTGGAGTTGTGTTTTTTTGTTTCATTCTCACATGTTTAACACAAACCCTGCAGATTCACGCTGAGTTCTTCTACTCTGTTCCACCTTGTGATGTCATCAAGTGGTAATACAGGAAGTGTTTTGCTGTCTTTTTGGCTAATTCTACTAAACAAACGATAAAAGGAGCAGTTATCACAAACCAGCTTGTCTAGGGTCAGGGAAATAACAAAAAACTGATACAAAAATGGTGAAATAAAGAAGTTATTTAATGAACAGGGTTGTTAAAGGCAAAGTTCGGAGCCCGGCAGAGGACTTTTGCAAAATACTATAGAAAATATCACGTTCCCAGACGATATAATCTTGAGGGAACGACTTAATAATCACAAGGGAATGAGATTATTTTTCCATACACCTTCACCCTAGAATCACTTGGATGATTTCAGCTCTGGACTTAACAATTTCTACTGAACTAAAGGTAAAAGGAGCTGTTAACCTGAAAAAAAACTACCACTTTATGACATCACAAGGTGGAACAGAGCATTTTGAGCTTTGGAGATGTTACAAACACAACTCCAGGTGTGTTTTTGAGGAGGAAAAAGCATTAGAACATGACTTAAAGCTACAAGAGTCAGTTTTGCGCAATATAGGACCTTTAAACTCATTATATTATCTGCATTGTTGTAATTTTTGTTGTTTTTGTCGTCTCTAAAGCCCGACTGATTTGGCTTTGAGGTGTGTCAGTAAAATATACATAAAAAATACTCAGAAGTACTTAAAAAAAATCAAGCCCGTCCAAACCCGGTGAACACCACTTGTGAGTTTTGCGTTTCATGTTGAGCTAGTTTTGTGCGCGGTGCTGCCCCCTAGCTCTGAGAGAAGTACTCCAGGACGAGGCGCAGGTGTCCCAGACGATCTTTGAGGGACGTCAGAGACAAGACCGTCGTCTGATAGGCCGGGTCCAGCTGCAGCACCGACAGCAGCCACCAGCACCAGATGGGACCGTTAATAGAAGCCTGGACACAAAAAAGAGGGACATGTCGAAAAATTATAAAATAAATATGTTTACAAAATACAGAAATAAAAAAATATATTTAAAAAACTAAATAAACATAAAATAAATAAATGAATAAATAAATATGTAAATAAACAAATATGTAAATAAATAAATGCATACACAAATACACAGATAAATAAAAAATAAATAAATATGTAAATAAATTGAAAAAACAAATATGTAAATAAATAAATATATACATGTAAAAAATAAACAAATATATAAATTAATAAATACATTTAAAAAATAAACAAATAAATATAAAAAACAAAGATATGAACAAATAAATATAAAAATCAATTAAAAAAATAAAAAAAATATAAATATATAAATAAATAAAAAATATAAAAATATGTAAATAAATAAATATATACATTTAAAAATAAACAAATATATAAATACATAAATAAATTAAAAATGTACAAATATGTAAATAAATAAATATGTAAATAGTTAAATACATAAAAAAATAAAAAAATATGTAAATAAATAAATATTTTTAAATACATTTAAAAACAAATATGTTCATAAATAAATATATAAATGCATAAATAAATACTTAAATAGTTACCCTTGTTTTTCTAATATTGTGTTGTCTTTTTAACTGTGAACCTTGAGTCTATTATAATGACTGAGCAGTGTGACCAGCGGCTGATCTGGATTTTGTGAGCAGATATAAATAAAATACATGAGCTGAACTAAATAGAACAGAAATAGAACACAACACTTCAGTAATCAGCTCGTATCTGTAATGAGTCATAGAAGTTATGTATTTAACTTTCTACAGCTCAAATCTGATCAAAGAAAAAGTTCCACGATAAAATTGACCCAAAAATATTGTTTCATCTCACATATATTATGATATTTGTCTTTTAAAATCCACAGCAAAGCCCTGAGATTTATCTTGGCGCCATGAAAAAAAAAAAAATGTATAACTCGCACTGCACCATAAGCGGCAGTGGGTAAAAAGTAGAAAAAAGTAGCGGCTTGTAGTCTGGAAAATACGGTATGTTTTTAAAATATAATAATAAACCACAGTCTGGAGTGTTTTAAACTCGCTCTGAGTTCCACCGTTTACCTGAATGTCGTCTTCTGTCGGCGGCATGGTCCCGTACTGTCGGTCGATCTGGTCTCGGAGCCGAGTTCCCAGACGCTGGTACCAGTCCTGAGCCTGCTGATAAACACTGTCATGTAAACGCTGCAGCAGCTCCAAGTCGCTCCCCTCGACCTGAACAAAGACACACACTTTAAAACCATTTCACGATCTGCAGAGAGGGACGTTTCAGGACCGCGCTCTACCCTCTGGTCTTCTAGGTACTCGATGTCGGCGGTGTGGTATCCGTCTCTCTGACTCCTCCTTAAGACTCTGAAGCGGCTCCCTCCCACCGTGTCCACGTACGAGCGTCCGTCAGGCAGCAGCTCCAAGCCGTGGATCTCCAGCATACAGCCGTAATCTGCAAACCTGAGAGAAAAAAGGGACGATTACAAACAGTGACCTGAAGAGCTCATAAAACACCAACGTGACTCTGGTTTAACTCTTAAATGCTGTAATTAGGTGTGAATAAAGATTATGCCAAGACAGCGCTAATCAGAACTGCTTCCATAAAATAGTTTCAAAAAACACCTCAAAATAACAAAAAAACCCCCTTACATATATATATATATATATAAAAAATAAAATAAAAAAAAAACACATAAAAAAAACACACAAAAAAACTCCAAACAAGCAAACAAACCAAAAAAAAAAAAAACGTCAAAATAACACAAAAAATGAACCCAGGATCATGTAGAGGGTTAATACGAACATTTAAGACCAAAATGTGTCTGACAGCAGCAGGGACAGAGAGAGAGCGGGACAGTTTTTCAATAGAAAGTGAATTGGAGACAGAGTCAATGGCGACAGAAGTACATGCATCACTTCCTGTTTGGAACACAGCGGCTAGCGGGTTAGCTACGTCCATTTATATAATTTTTACATGAATAAATCTGAGTGAGGAAGTAAAACAAACCCACAGGAAAATGCTTCTTGAAAAATACACTACACTACTAACTTTTCCACATAAACCAACTTTGTCCTGTAATTTTAAAGATGCACTATGTAACTTTTCACTGAGATGTTATTACTTTTACTCCATACAGACAATCAACAGGTGACGTCAGGCCAAGATACAGGTCTGGAGTCATTTTTGTGAGCAATATAAACCTTAAACTGCATAAATGCTTTTTAATGCCGTACTGTGGAACATTCTAGACAAAGCACCGTCTCCATGGACACAAGCAGGTGCCAGACTCCCACATGAACATATCTAAACAAAACATAATGTAATATGTCGTGTGGGTGGTTCTATGACAGATGTCGGCGTGTGTGCTCGCCGTGTGCGCTCGCCGTGTGCGCTCGCCGTCTGCGCTCGCCGTGTGCGCTCGCCGTGTGCGCTCGCCGTCTGCGCTCGCCGTCTGCGCTCGCCGTGACTCACCCCTTGCCGTGCTCATAGCTGCACATGCCGAACTTCTTGGTGCCCGTCTCCATGCAGCGTCGCATCATCAGACGATACCGCGGCTCGAAGATGTGCAGCGGACACGGGACCCCGGGGTACGCCACGGTACAGACGAAGATCGGGATGTCGTGTGTGAGGCTGAGGGAACAGAAAGACGAGCAGGAATAAATATATATACTGTAATAATGATAATAAGAATAATTAATGTATAATAATAATAATATAATAAATCTACAGAAAGACGAGCAGGAATAAATATATATACTGTAATAATGATAATAATAACTTTACAGACAGGGACAACAGCAGGAATAAATATATATACTGTAATAATGATAATAACAGCTCTACAGAAATGGATAATAATTAATGAATATAATAATAATAATATAATAAATCTCAGTAATAAATATACTATAATAATAATAAAAAAATTGACAGAAAGGGAGGACATCAGGAATAAATCTAAAAAAACTAAAAATCTAAAACCAAAAAGCTATACAAAAAAAACGACAAAAGGACCGAAAATAATTAATGAACATAATAATAATAATAATGATAAAACATAATAATAATAATAATAAATATACATAAGAAATAATATAATATATCTACAGAAGAGGACGACATCGTAAGAAACATTTTAGATCAGAGATTATAAGTTTAGAAAATACAATTAAATGCAAGAAACAAACGGTGTAAAGACGTGGACTGAGTGAGTGCCACAGCTCCACCTGCTCTAGTCAGGTGTAGCGGCGGATTTGGAGCCAAGTTCTGTATTTGAAAATCTGACCGTGAGTATCATAGCAACCAAAGAGCCAATCAGGAGCGAGGCTGTTGGTAACGCCCCTTCCCGCCGCATTTGGCAACGCCGTCAATCAAACCTGTTGCTAACGCTAACAGGAGCGACGTCGGGGAAAGAAGGACCTGATGTGTCTGTTTTTAATGTTCATATGTTGATTTACAGACACAGACGTGAAATAAAAACCCCAGGATCATGTAGAGGGTTAATACGAACATTTAAGACCAAAATGAGTCTGACAGCAAGTGCGCACATGATCACTTCCTGTTTGTAACGTGGCGGCTAGCAGGTTAGCTACGTCCATTTACATAAACAGTCTATGGGCCCCACTTTACCCCACACTTTCACTTTTCACTTTACTTTTCACGTTGTTTAAATCATTTCTCTGGCTGAATCGGATTTGAAATTAGTTCTTTTTGCTGCTAAAATGATCAAACTTAACTTCACATTTGAATCATAAAACACCATTTGAGTTTAGTGTAAAGTATCCGAGGACGCGCTCTTACTTTGACAGCTCGGCCATCTCATTGTTGTGGATTTCTTCTCGTTCTGAGAGCTGCGATGGAAACAGACGCGTCATCATGTCCTGCAGCAGAACTGTAACGTTGAACTTCCTGTTTTTAAAATACTAAACACAAAAGAGCATTATGAACAGCTGAAATCCTCGTGTAACATGTGTCGCGTGTCGGCGTGTCGTTACCTCCTGCAGCGGCTGTTTGCAGAGTGGACAGCGGAGGTTATGGTCCAGACTTCTCTCCATGCAGTTTTTACAAAAGGTGTGGCCACAGGGTGTAGTGACGGGCTCGAAAAACAGCCTGGAAAAACAAACCACACACGAGCTTTAGGAAAATGTGTTTATTCACCCTGGAGAACACAGACTGGATGTAAAAATGCACATAGCTAACGTGCTAACGAGCTAACGAGCTAACTAGCATGGGCGCGCAACCGGCTCCAACTCCATTAAAAAAAAAAAAATAAAAAAAAAAAAGACATTTCCTAGAGCCTCTACTGCTGTAAAAACAACCCTCAGATCCTCTAAAGTCAAACGTCTTTTGTAACATTAATCTTTTCATATCAGTTCTCAGGAGCCCGAAACTGCAAAGAGTGACATAGTTTCATCTTCAAGGGTTTGTAACGAGGACCTGGACTTAAAACAACAAAAGAGCAACTTCCCGACGACTGTTATGTCACATTTTAGGATGAACTTAAACAACTTAAACAGAGCTGCGAGAAACATGCCTCTAAACCACAGACTTAATAAAAATGGACGTAGCTAACCTGCTAGCCGCCATGTTCCAAACAGAAAGTGAGCACGGGAGCTACTGGCTCCATCGACTCTGGCTCCAATTCACTTGCTATGTAAAAATTGTCTCGTCTGTCTGTACCTGCTGCTGTCAGACTCGTCATTTTGATCTTAAATGTTTTTTTGTTATTTTGAGTTTATTTGGGGTTTTTTTTTTTTTTGGTATTTTGAGTTATTTGTATTATTATTATTATTATTATTATTATTATTATTATTATTTTATTATTATTATTATTATTATTATTATTATTATTATTTCATTATTTTATTTATTATTTTTTTTAGTTATTTTGAGTTTATTACATTTTTTTTGTTTATTTTCTTCATTTTTTTATTAATTTATTTATTTATTTTTTTGTTTATTTTGACTTTTTGTTGTTGTTTTTTTAGTTATTTTGAGTTGTTTTTTGTAGTCTTGAGTTTATTTATTTATTTATTTGTTGTTATATTTCATTTATATTTTATTTTATTTTTTGAGTTATTTTGATTTTTTTTTTTTTTGGTCTATTTTTTGCTTTTCGAAAAACTATTACCTTCAGCAGCCTCGCTCCTGATTGGCTCTTTGGTTGCTATGATACTCATGGTCACAATCCCAAATATGAAACTCCAGATTCGCCGCTACACCTGCTCTGGCCTCGATGAGCTTCATTTGGAGCTGAAGCTGTGGGTGACGCTCGCTCAGTCACTTCCTTACACTGTCTATGATGAGGAAGTGTATTTGAATAGTTTATTTAACAGATAAATGTTTTCAGGGGAATATTCTCTGTGTGATCTCAGGCTCGGTGCTTAACTCGGAGGAGGGTTATTGATTCGGGAGCACTGACCTGATGCACAGTGGGCACTCGAAGTCCGACACACTCAGGAGACTCAGGGTTTTGTCACGGCTCAGGCTGCTCTCGGCTAAAACGAGACGAGAAAGAAAGTTAGAAAAAATGACCAACAAAAACATTACAATATCCAGGAATAACAGAGAAACAGGAGCCGCAGTCATCCACACACAGGCGACGGGGGTTAAGTGTCTTGCTCAAGGACACTTTGATAGAAAATCTTTATCTTTTCATTATTGTCTTATATTGTCGCTCCTCGGGTGAGTTTCATTATGGCCAAAACCAGGACGAGTGGTGGAGTAACAAGAGCCAGAGGTGACGGTGTAAAACCTTATAGACACATTTTAGCAGGTTATCAGTCGAGGAACAGAAATCTGGAACATCTCAGCTGCAATAAGAGACTCTACGACGTTCAGCACATTTAAAATGAATCTGAAACGATGGATCAAGAGGAACCAGAGCTGTGATCATTCATGTTGTACCACTATGTGCATGTCGGGGTTTGTTCTGATGTGTTTCTTTGTTTCATCCATGTTTGTCCTATGAATTGAAATTGATCATCTGTTCTTATGTCTATTGTATGAATTTGTAGTTTCTTCTTGTTTCTATCTTTCTAACCTGCAGGGAAACAGATGTAAAGTCACCTTCGGGCTAATTCTGGCATATTTACATTTATATGATTATGTCCCAGTTAAATTACCGTAATTTCACGATTATAAGGCGCAGGTAAAAGTTGCGAACATTGTGGGAGCGATAGATGACAGATGGCGAACACAGTTTTACAAAGACCGGGAGGCAGCGCCCGGCGAGTTCACGATTTGTGAATGGATCGTGGATGTTTGATTTGTGAATGGATGGTGGATGCTTGGGCTCACGTATCTGCTGCACTGTTCTTTGAGATTTCACAAAAGTCGGCATCGTTCACGAGGAGCCGCACGGCAACAAGACGGACTCTGATAGTGACGAGAGGGAACCTGGTGTATTTTTATAGAAATCTAGCGTAGCTGTTCATTTCAGATACAGAGGATGAAGACTTTGATGGATTTGTGAATTAATTAAAAAAATGATGTGAGCATTTTGCTAAATACTTGAATAAAGCAAAACCGAACACAGTATGTGTCTAAAAAAGGCAAAGGAAGCAAAACTAACATGCATGTTTTACCTGTGCACTAAGGCCCGGTGCGACTTTTTTATGTGTTAAATGCAGAAAAAGCACCGGAACTGAACTGCGTCTTATAATCCGGTGTGCCCTATGGCTGTGAAATTACGGTAATTAAATTAAATTCAGTAAATTAAACAACAACCTTCAGATCAGTGAGAAAGACGCTGCCAACGGAGCTACTGTCGCCCAAATGATGATTAAGTGTAATAACGAAAGAAGAACATATAAATCTGTCCTGGATCGTGTTTCGTTTCATTTTTCCTGTAGTTGACGAGTTTTAAGTTTGACGTGTGTCCTTGTAGTTTCACTTCCTGCTCCGCCTCGTGTGCTTCACCTGTTCTTGTTTCCTGCTCTATTTTCGCCTCACGTTTCCCCTCGTTCTGTGTTCTCATCGTCTTTTCCTGCTCTTCGCTCGTTTTCTGTGAGTTCTGTGAGTTCGGACGATGTTGGAATCTTCATTTTTCTCTTCCCCGGTGCTACTTTGTCGATTAAATTCTTATTATTTAGCAGTTTAGGGTCATTTTCATAAGTCTGCTCAAGTTTCTCTTTGGAAATAAAACGAGTTCAGACTTTGCCGCGTACCTCTGCTCTGCACGAACTCTTTCCTCATCATCAGCTCGTCGTCTTCGTCAGCGGCGGGGAGGAAGGACACGGCCTGGCACAGCGAGAGGCAGCACTCCGTCCCCGTGTCCTGCTTCACCTTCGGGAAACGAAAGATGAGAAAAAACAGCCTTAAATGTTCGATATTACACAAAATTGAAGCTTTAAACCATGTTCTCCAGCTGTTTCCTCCTCAAAAACAGACCTGGACCTGTGTTTTATTCATTCACATATGTTTGAGTAACTTTATTATCAGTCTGTAACATCTCCAAAGCTCAAAACGCTCTGTTCCACCTTGTGATGTCATCAAGTGGTAGTTTTCAAGGGACGAGTTACACATGAGATCTGTGGAGAGGCGAACCTGCTCACAAACGTCTTTTTTTTGTCATTTACAGTATTTTTGAGGAAGTTCACAGCTGAAAGAGTGAGTCTAATTCTGTATCGATTCACTGAGGCGACTTTGATTCATCTAAAAACACAAACGCTGCGAGAAAAGACGTTTAAAAAGGTCCGATACGACACAAAACTGACTCTGATGAGGTTTAACCCGTGTTACAGTGTCGTTAGTGCATCAAAAACAGTCCTGGAGTTGTGTTTTTCATTCACACATGTTTGAGTAACACTTTATTAAACGCTCTGTTCCACCTTGTGATGTCACAAAGTGGTAGTTTAAGTTAACATCTCCTTTTTTACCTTTTGTTCAGTAGAAATTGGCAACTCCAGGAGCTGAAATGATCCAAATGATTCTACTGAAAGTGTGTGGAGTTTAAAAACACTTCCTGTATTACCACACGATGACATCACAACGTGGAACAGAGCGTTTTCTGTCTGAACAAAGCCTAAATCTGCAGGTTTCGTGAGTTAGACATGTGTGAATGAAACAAACCACAGCTCCAGGTCTGTTTGTGACGAGGAAACGACATGAGAACAGATCGGAGAGTCGTACCTGTGCGGGTCCTCTCCTGGCGTCGCTCTCGCCCTCCGCTCCTCGTGGGTGGGGCCCCTGGGAGCCGCTCAGGCTGGTGATAGGAAACGGCTCTTTTAAGTACTCAGACACGACCTGCAGCATCCCGGGAAGCTCCTCCGGCACCGCGACGCCCTCTGCCTCCAAGATCTGACATTACAAACATCAAAATAAACCTCAGCTCCATTCGAAATGCAGAATATTGTGGAAAAACAGCAGAATGGAAAGTTTAGGAGTTAGTTTTGTGTCTATAATGAGACGTAGAAGTCATTTATTCAACGTTCTACAGCTTAAATCTTATCATCATAAAACAAAAAAAATAGCAAAACTTCCCCAGTAGCACAAAGAAAAAGTCTCCACGATAAAAACTAACCCCAAAAAACGACTGATCCATCGTCATTTACTCAATGATAATTCAACATACAGAGAGTCTATTAAGTCTTTTTACAATTTTACAATGAATTTACAAAAGGGAAATGAGAAGATTTATTAATTCGATTGATTGTTCTATTGTACTCAGTGGTTATAAAAGTTTTTAATCATGTTGTTCTGTTTTTGAGGCGTCCTGTTGATTAAAGATTTGGGGGGCGTCACTTATTTTGTTAAAAAATGTCAAATTTATGATATAACTGCTGCCTTTTAGTGTGATAATAATCTTTACATTTTTCTAGTCACTGTCTGTGCGTTTTATCTCACAAAACACTGGTGTAAAGTGAATTATGCACGATGGGATTTACACTCGGGGCTTCTCTGGTATTAAAATGTGGACGGTAACACCGCTGGGTTTGTGAATTTGACCCATGTGACTCAAAGTACCACTGTACAATGAGGGTTCGTTCCTCGGTGCTGTATTTGCTCAGATTAATGTCGGAAGAGTCGTTCTAAATGCTCTGAAAAAATAAAAGAAAAATATTCACAGACAAAAGAGTTATGACTTTTTTTCAACCGTCAGTGACTTTTGGGCCACCCTGTACAACGTCACCTACAGCCTCCTATGAGACTAAAGGATTTGACAAAGACTCATGAGGCTTTAACGCTTCTTCCAGTGAATCTTAGACAAAATAAAACTATATATAACTCTATAATAACATTTGTACCACACGAGAAATCCAGCCCAAAGCCTCGATGTGCTTCATGACACGAGTATTTCCCATAAAGAGGCGTAATAAATGAGGTAAAACACTTTGGAAACCACTGATCCAACAGAACACGTCTGATTAAGGGATCTGCCTTTGTAATAAATGTTTTAAATCGTAAAGAGCCTTAAGGGACTCTGTATTAATTATCATTCAGGTCTAAGTGCACAGAGCGGATCATAAACCTGCTGCTCACATCTGAACAGGGCTGATGCTCTTCTGCAGGAAACAGTTTCACTTCTAAACTCCTCGATTCTCAGGGTTTAAACACATTTGTACTTTACTTATCCATCGCTCACGGCCGTCGGTTTACAAGAGTTCAAAACTGGAATAATCGGACAGTTAACATAAATATAACAGTTATGTGTCGTGTGCGTGAACAAAAGAAACAGGAAGGAGACAAACCTCATAAACCCTGCTCCTTTTTCACATCATTAAAATCACTTTTCTTTCATAATCTACGACTGATCAAACTATTTCAGACACAAAATCAAGTTAGTCATTTTTTAATTAAAAAAAAAAAATCTATTTCAGTGTATCAAAAAAAAAAAAAAAAACTAGAATATTGCGTTTATAAATTAAAAAAAAAAAAAAAAAAAAAAAAAAAGACATTTTGTAAGTTTTGTTTCTGTTGCTATAAAAAAAAAAAACAGAAAAAAAAACCTCAGATCTTGTGTCAAGTTTATCTTTTCTTATCAGTTCTCCGGAGCCAGAAACTGCAAATTGTGAAATAGTTTCGCCTTCAAAGAGTTTGTAATGAAGTTACAAACTCGGACTGAGCCTTAAAACAAAAAAAAGAGCAACCTCCCGACAACATTTTAGGATTAACTTAAACAGAGCGAGAAACTCAAAACCACAGACTGTTTATATAAATGGACGTAGCTAACCTGTTAGCCGCCACAATACAGACAGGAAGTGATCATGGTGCACTTCCTGCTCCATCGACTCTGGCTCCAATTCACTTTCTATGTAAAACCTGTGTCTCTCTCTCTGTCCCTGCGGCTGTCAGACTCATTTTGGTCTTAAATGTTCGTATTAACCCTCTACATGATCCTGGGTTAATTTTGTTTTTGTTATTTTGAGTTTGTTTGGGTTTTTTTTTTTTTTTTTTAGTTATCTTAAGTTATTTGTATTTTATTATTTTTTTGAGTTATTTTGAGTTTTGGTTTTTTTGTTTTTTTTGTTTATTTTCTTCATTTTTCTGAGTTATTTTGGGTTTATTTATTTATTTTTGACTTATTTTGAGGGTTTTTTGTTTGTTTGTTTTTTTGTTATCTTGAGTTTATTTATTTATTGTTATATTGAGTTTTTTTTTTTTTTTACTTAATTTTTTTAGTTATTTTGAGGGGGTTTTTTTGTCTATTTTTTGTTTTTTGAAAACCGTGTCCTCTCTCTGTACCTGCTGCCGTCAGACTCGTCATTTTGGTCTTAAATGTTCATAATAATCCACTCTACATAATCCTAAATTGTTGTTTTTTGTGTGTTTTCTTTTTCATTTTTTTTTTTATTTATTTTTAGTTATTTGTATTTTTATTATTATTATTATTATTATTTGTAGTTACTTTGAGGGGTTTTTTGTTTGTTTTTTTTTTTTATTTTCTTCATTTTTTTAAAGTTATTTTTAAATTTTGGGTTTATTTATGTATTTTTAGTTATTTTGAGTTTTTGTTTGTTTTTTCTAGTTGATCCTGGGGTTTTTATTTCACGTCTGTGTCTGTAAATCAACATATGAACATTAATCACAGACACATCAGGTCCTTATTCCCCGACGTCGCTCCTGTTAGCGTTAGCAACAGGTTTGATTGACAGAGCTGCTAAAGGAAGGGGCGTTACCTTCAACATCCTCGCTCTGGATTGGCTCTTTGGTTGCTATGAGTGAGTGTGACGCCTCCCACAGATCACGAGTATCAGTCACTTCTTTACACAGTCTGTGGCCTTATTGGTGTTTTATTGGTGTTTTATTGGTGTTTTATTGGTGTTTTTTTTGTTTTTATTGTTGGTCTTTGCCTATGGATTGTTTTATTTGAACCACTTTGGGAAGCTTACGTTGCCTTTAAACTCGCTTTATAAACTCTAAACATTAGCGAACATTAGCGTCAAAGCATTGCCTAAAGTAGAAGCCATGTTTCTAGCCGTTTCATTAGCATCTCACACCTAGATATGATCCACAGCAACAGAAAAACTCAACTCTAACTGGTCCCATTACTGCTGGACGCGGCCTTAAGTCTGTCTGAAGGGAGGAGCTAACGACACAGACGCTAACACGAGTATTTCTTTCGTTTCCGTCTGTGTGACGTGTGTCTGACTCATCGTTCCGTCCTTAATGCTGCTGTTCTATCGTTTCCTTTGTCTAGATCTACGTTTGAAGATGGAGTTATGACATAAACGGGAGATAAATAAAGACGTTTTGAGGAGGAGCTTAGACGTCATTTAACTTTTAAAACACAAACGCTTCTTCGCTGTCAGGCCAGAACACAGAACAAACCTTTTTGATCTGGCTTTTCGCTGGGGTAAAATCGGCCTGGACTTTGAGGCATCGGTGAAACTGGATGAGCGCTTGCGTCTTCTGACCCATTTCCAGCAGCGCGTTCCCTTTACGAAACAGGCCCTGCACAGACAGAGGATGAGCTGCAGCTGGAGCCACAACAAGCCATTACACGTCCAAAATTATTACACGGAATAACGTAATTAACCGGAACGCAGAGGCTAATCTGCGCTAGTGCTGTTAACCCACTGACACACACAGATTAAATAACCATAAGAGGAAGTTTGCGTAACGCTGGCACAGATGACATAACTGCAATAAAACAATCATACCTGGAAACAAACAGTTTATCGGTGCCGTGGGGTTACTGCCGTTCAAACTCGCACAGCTCACACACATTCTGCTTTATTTTTCAACTTTTTCTACATTTTATTCACATTTTCTTATCGTATTTCATGCAAACTTCTTCTTCTTTTTGTCCCTGCGCTGAAATATTCAGAGAGATCCAGCTCTTTCAGGTCAAACACGATATCAATACTTTTGTTTTTAATCAGATTTAAGTATCTGTCGATGCCCGATATCGGAAAAAATGTCGTTTATTTCCCTAAAACGCAGTTAACTTATTACATAACAGACCTAATTATGTTACACAACTGTGTTTACCCTTAAATAACTGCACTAAACAGCTGCATAAGGATCAAAATTCAAACGTTATGACATGATCCAAGCCAAACTCAGCCTGTAAAATCGTCTTATTATGTCACAACTAAAGAGCAAACCAGGAAATGGACTGAAACGATATCGGTTTAAACGATATCCTGGAACCGATACTCGATTTTTGAGATTTTTTAGCTCTGTAATCCTTCTTCTGACCAAACTCAGACTGTAACTTGTCTTATTACGTAAAATTAAAGAGCTAACCAGGATATCGGCTGAAACGATATCAGCACAAATAATATCGGCTGAAACGATATCCTGAAACCGATACTCAATCCAGCAAATTTTTAATATTTTTTAGCTCTGTAATCGTTCTTCTTACCAAACTCAGCCTGTAAATACTTTATTACTTACGGTTTAACACCCGTCAGGATATCGGCTGAAACGATATCGGCAGACACGATATCATGGAACCGATACCTGAATATTTCTGATTTTCTGTCTCTGATGATTCTGACTGTTACAAGCAACTGACAAACTCAGACTCAACAAAACTGACAAATTTAATTTTCTTCTGTTTCACACATTTATCTGTGTCATTGTGTTTGTTTTGTTTGTGTTTTTGTGTGTCTGTTTGTGTCGGTTTGTTTTGTGTTTGTCTGTGTGTCTCTGTGTTTCTTTGTGTTAGTTTTGTATCTGTTTGTGTCTGTGTCTGTGTTTGTCTGTGCTTGGTAGTTTTGTGTCTGTTTGTGTTTCTTTGTGTCTGTGTCTGTTTGTGTTATTTTTGTGTTAGTTTTGTGTCTGTTTGTGTGTCTGTGTTTCTTTGTGTTAGTTTGTGTTACTTTTGTGTCTGTTTTTGTGTCTCTTTGTGCCTGTTGTGTCTGTTTGTGCTTGTTTGTGTCTGTGTTTCTTGGTGTATGTTTGTGTTTCTTTGTGTTAGTTTTGTGTCTGTTTTTGTGTTTCTTTGTGTCTGTTTGTGCCTGTTTTGTGTTTCTTTGTGTCTGTTTGTGTTTCTTTGTGTCTGTTTGTGTCTGTGTTAATTGTTTGTGTTGATTCACCTCGGTCCAGTTGGGTCGAAGGCAGCAGAGGTAGTCGAGTTTGTGTTAGTTTTGTGTCTGTTTTTGTGTCTCTTTGCGTCTCGTTGTGTCTCTTTGTGTCTGTTTGTGTTTGTTTTTGTGTCTCTTTGCGTCTCTTAGTGTCTGTTTGTGTTTGTTTTGCGTCTCTTTGTGTCTGTTTTGCGTTCCCTCACCTCAGTCCAGTTGGGTCGGAGGCAGCAGAGGTAGTCGAGGTCGCTCAGAGCGTCGGGTACTCTCTGGAGGCCCGTGTTGGCTTCAGCTCTGAACAGTTTCAGACTCAGATCCTCGGGGACTGTGGAGTTACACTGATGTTATAACCACATCACCTCGTGTCAGGTGGAACATTCAAGTCTGTGCAGTTACAACATTACAACACACTCGCACAACACAACACGAGGGCGTGACGCTGCAGGGACAAAACGAGGTGTTTTCTGCAGATTCTTGCCTCTGACTTACGTTTAAACACAGACTTTTCAAAGGAGATGTCAGAAAAAGCTCGATACTTAGTGTAAACTTGAGCTTATCTCGGGCAGGACTCTGGTGTCCCTGCAGGAAAAGGTCAAACGCACCTTTAAAGATAAGTCCTGATAAGTGTCTGGGTCAGTGGGACTAAACTCGGCACATGGTCTACAATAAAATGACTTTAGTTGATGGTTTCCTCAGACTTTTGTAAATACAGGGCGGCCCAAAAGTCACTGACACTTTTAAATCTTCAGTAGCTCCTTTAATTCTTAAGTTATGCTCACGAAATTTTAGCAGTAGATAAACTGAACCTTCCCAGATTTTTGGCAATATATACGGTTATAATTGTTCACTGTTCCGGTTTAGTCTTATCCAACACACTTTGCATAACATTTAAAACATTTCCGGCTTATGTCTCTGATTTGATCCTCGTTTGAAGTGGTTTATTGTCTGAGGTTTATTCACAAACACCTTTTCTTTAAGATAGACCCACAGGAAGAAATCAGGACGAGTCAGGTCTGTGGAGATCACATACTGCCCCCTGTCTGTGAAAAACACTTATTATTCCTTTAATGGCATTTACTCTTGGGGCATCTCTGGTATTAAAATGTGGACGGTAACACCGCTGGGTTTGTGAATTTGACCCACGTGACTCAAAGTACCACTGTACAATGAGGGTTCGTTCCTCGGTGCTGGATTTGCTCAGATTAATGTGGGAAGAGTCGTTCTAAATGCCCTGAAAAAATAAAATAAAAATATCTAGAAACAAAAGAGTTATGAGTTTTTTTCAGCTGTCAGTGACTTTTGGGCCACGCTGTATAAGTGACATAAGGCCTGTTCTGTAAGAGGAAAAACACAGGCCAGAGGTTATTTATGACCTACTTTTGATTATAAAGCACCAGAACAGAGCATTAGTGAGTAAATTGTGCTGTGAGGTGTGTGTTTGAGCGCGGCTCTCTGAGGCTCTTACCCTGCTCTAAACCCTCGTTGGTGATGCGTAAAGCCTCCAGGAAGTGTCCAGACTTGAGCTTCTCCTGGATGTTGCTCTTCATCTTCGTCTCTTGGGGCCAGCACTTTTCTGCCACACCGATGAGCAGCACGTTGTTCTTTATGGCCCGCGTGTCTCTGGGTTTGAGTTTGTCTTTGCACTGGGGACATTTGGACGGGAGGAAAGTCCAGACGCACCTCCTGCAGAACGTGTGACCGCAGGAGACAGACACCGGCTCCACCATGAGGAAGAGGCACAGAGGACACTCCAGCAGCTCCATGGGCGAAGGGAAACTCTCTGCGTCTGTGTCTCTGTCTGGATCTATGTCATACAGGTGGAAATGTGCCCGGTGCGAAGTGTGACCAGGCTGTAGCGCTTCTGGATGAGCCACAGAGGCGCTGCATCGACACTTTACGCGCGCGCACGCAGCTCTGTGGACATCTGCTTCTCCAAAAATAATTCAAAAACGGAAAAAAGCAGCTTGTGTCTGAGCTGGAGACAGTCTAACCTGCTCTAACACTGCACTTTAGTCCTGGTTACGCGCTGACATCATCCCCAAGGCGCACAGAGGAGCCCGTTTGCGTCCCCACTCCTGCAGAATGAATAAAAACTCTTCTTTTGTCTGTTTTTTCGTGTCGTGCGTCGCTGTTTTTCGGCCCGGACGCGACACTAAACCTCTGCACAGTCATCAGGTCATCCACGAGCAGCGTTCACCCGCGTTTACCCCGGACAGGACGCGTCTCCGGCCGCAGGAGGTGACTGTGTAACACCATTACGTTACATAAATACAGACCACGTGACGCGCTGCGGGACACGCCATTGGACGAGCTCGGCCGGCCCCGCCCTGTTGTGAAACGCGACCAAGCAAGTTTCATAACCCCAGTCCTCCCACTAAAGTCCACAGAGCGGGTTAAAACAGGGGAGAAGAGCAGGAAAACACGGAAATACAGTTTATGATTACACAGGGACAAGAGAGGAGAGAGGAGAGAGAGAAGAGAGGAGGCAAGAGAGGAGAGGAGACAGGAGAGGAGGAGAGGAGAAGAGAGGAGACAGGAGAGGAGGCAAGAGAGGAGAGGAGAGGAGAGAAGAGAGGACCAGGCAAGTTTCATAACCCCAGTCCTCCCACTAAAGTCCACAGAGCGGGTTAAAACAGGGGAAGAAAAGCACAGAAATACAGTTTATCATGAGACAGAGACGAGTTTGAGGAGTTTAAAATGAAAATGTGAGTCCGACAGAAGCAGGAAGAGGAGAAAAGAGGAGGAGAGGGGAGGAGAAAAGAGGAGAGGAGAACAGGAGAGGAAAGGAGGAGAGAACAGGAGCGAAGAGGAGAAAGGAGGAGAGAAAAGAAGAGGAGAGGAAAGCAAAGAGGAGGAGAGAAATATGGAGAGGAGCAGAGAACAGGAGAGGAGGAGAGAAGAGGAGGGTGAGGAGCGAAGAGGAGAAAAGAGAAGAAGAGGGGAGAGGACAGGAGAGAAGAGGAGAGGAGAGAGGAGGAAAGGAGAGGAATAAGGAGAGGAGAGGAGGAGAGAACAGGAGAGGAAAGAGGAAAAGAGGAGAGAAAAGAACAGGAGAAGAGAAAAGAAAAGAAGAGAGGAGAGGAGAGAAGTGGAGGAAAGAGAAGAGAAGAGGAGAAAAAAGAAGAGAGGAGAAGAGAAGAGGAGAAAAGAGAAGAGGAGAGGAGGGCGTCCCAGAGCAGGACAGTGTGCAGGGGGCAGGGGGCGGGGTCTATCTTACTCTTATTAAAAACTATACAAAAAGTGTTAAACCTGAACCTGCAGGTGGACGTTCTGTGAAGCTCGGCTCTTTCCATCGTTTGAGGTTAAACTAAAGATTTGTTTCACAACTGATTTTCTGCCGTGTCATAATTGTGTTACACAAGTTTGTTTGGTTTGTCAGATGTTTGGATAAATCCACAGGTCAGATCAGACGGACGGCTCCAAACTTTCACGTTTAAGTAACAGTTTCTATAATCACTACATCCATTTATCCAGTTTATAAAAGCAGAACACAGTGTTTTTTAGGGTCAGAATTTCTCATGCTACTTTTTCTTTGCACTTTTGAGACATTTTTGGTTATTTTTTGTCAGATTTAAGCCATAAAAAGTTGAATAAATCACCTGTCTGACTCATTACAGGCTGCAGTTCATGATTTTTCAGCAGAATTGTAGATTTATCGTCGTTTTTGTGGTTTAAATCTGCTCTTGTTCACTGTCAGTGGCATAAATCAGTGTCAGTCTCATCATTTATCGTCAGTATTTACCTCGGTGACATGTCAGAGTTGGTCCGTGTGATCGTGACAGTCCTACACGCTGCTAAAACCGTCCTCATCAAACTCGTTATTAGTTTTGTAAACATTCTTATGTAATGATTATAAACCCGGGGCAGAGGCTGGTTCAGGGCGTGTGTCTGTTCACTTATATGATCAGAATTCCACAAGAGTCGACCAAATGTTTCACCAGGACTTTATTTGGAGCAACAAAAACAGTGATTTCGATGAGACGGTGGAAGAGTTTAAATCAGACGTTTGTGCTCGAGTCGCTCTGGAGGTCAAATCTGTGACGCTCGTGGATCTTTATCTTAGAATTTACACATTTTAAATCTCAATATTCATCTAAAATGAGTTAATAAAAGAAACAAGTCCAGCTGATTCAAGTTGGAAAACTGTGGTGTCCAGTGGAAGCCGTCAGCGCCCCCTGTGGACAGATGCATGTCACACTAGAGCGGAGAGGAGACGAGAGGGGAGACGAGAGAGGAGGAGACGAGAGAGGAGGCGAGAGAGGAGACGAGAGAGGAGGAGACGAGAGAGGAGGAGACGAGAGAGGAGGAGACGAGAACGAGGAGACAAGAGAAGAGACGAGAGAGGAGGAGACGAGAGAGGAGGAGACGAGAACGAGGAGGCGAGAGAGGAGACAAGAGAGGAGACGAGAACGAGGAAGCGAGAGAGGAGACAAGAGAAGAGAAGACAATGAGGAGTCAAGAACGAGGAGACAAGAGAGGAGACGAGAACAAGGAGACGAGAACGAGGAGAAGAGAACGAGGAGAAGAGAACGAGGAGAAGAGAACGAGGAGAAGAGAACGAGGAGAAGAGAACGAGAAGAGAACGAGGAGAAGAGAACGAGGAGAAGAGAACGAGGAGATGAGAGAGGGCATGTACATCACAGTGGGCGTGTCACAGTGGAGGTTAAATGGGGCAGATTCACAAAATGGCGTCTTAAAAATAACCAAATAACTGATGAATCAGTCCAAATACAACTTTGACTGAGTAAATGCTGAGGAGAAACAACTGGAACATGGATAAAAACTGAAAAGTTGCATTTGCAGAATCGGTCTGATTTAAAAATGACCCCAAATCTCATTCAAACCAAAACACATTTACATTTTGTGAGAGCTACGCGATTTCATCAATAATACTACACATGGCTGCGTCTTTGTCCCAGATCTTGTCCCGTTTCAGACCCGTCGTGGGTTTGTCCTGTTGCGTCGCGGACATACAGCCGCCGCCCGCCTCCTCCACGTCCATGGGCTCAGGCATCATCCCGGGAGGAGCCGCCACGGGGGCCAGAGCCGCGGGCGCGCTCCGTACCGCTTCACCGGAGCAGTCGGCCCCGTCCATCTGCGGCAGGTCGTCGGGCAGCGAGGCGAGGCAGCCCTGGATCATCTCCACCACTCGCTCCAGCTGTTTCTGAAAGCGCTCGGCCGTCTCCAGCCTCTGTCGCTTCTGCACCTCCATCATCACCCTCAGTGTCTCTCTGGCCTGGTGTGGTCTGTACTCGTTTATCAAGTGATGCATGTGAACAAACAGAAGCTTAATGTCCTCCAGCTTCTCCTCGCGCTTTATACTCCCAGGGCTTTTAATAAGAATGTCCAACAAGTCCAGGAAGTTTATGAGAATGGACATGTTGAGTTTCTTGAGTTCTCGTTTGTGGTCGAACTGGATCGGGTGCAGTCTTTCGATGCCCTGACTCTCCAAAGGCCGAATGATCAGGTCGTCGCACTGGAACTGGTTTCCGAACATCATGTAGCTGTCTCTGATGGGCGGAGGCGGCTTCGGGGCCAGACCTTTGCGAATGTTTTCGTCGGTGTATTCTTTGATGTACTGCATGGGCGGGGGCGGGAGGGCGCTGACCTGCTGCGGTTCCCCCATGACGCTGATCTGGAAAAAACGCAACAAAACAAACAAGAAAATTATGATGTTATTGTGAGTACTGTGATATTACTGAGGTCACAAGTAGCACAGTCACGATAACAATTCCTGAAGAGCGATAGATTAATGAAGTACATAAATGAGAATAATGAAACCAAACCGTGAAGTAGAAACACTTTTCACTATTCAATTCACACTGGTCTTTACAAAACACTGTTGTAAATGTACAATATTTAAAAAAACATGATCTAACGAAACAGTAGAATGCAACACTTTTCTGAATATTGACTCCCAAAAAATACTGTCCCATGTTTCCTATGTTAAACGATAAGTCGATAACGATAAATCACAAGCAGTGATCGGACTTTCGGCTCTTTTAAGGGATCGGAATCTTTTGGATCCATTAATTCCAGAGCTGCTCAAAAGACTGGCTCTTTTTTATTTATTTATTTGACAGAAAATGTGAGAACTGATTTTATCAAAAAACTAATCACACAGAGAAAATACCACGGCTCAGATGTGTTTAAACTGGTTCAAACTGGGTGTGTTTAACCTTTTAGAATGATGAAAATAGAAATAAAACGTCGCACAACAATAATATTAATTTAAAAACTAACTGTTATAATGACGCCACATATGTGTTTTTGTGCACAGATCTCTCCCTCGTGTCGTGGCTCTGCTTCTGTCCTGATTCTGTCCTGATTCTTGTGTTTTATCCTGATTAACTCTGAACCAACACAAGAAAATTAAACACAAAACAAGATTCGGAAGAGAACAAGATCTTAAAAAAAAAAATACAAAAATTAATAAAAGATCGTTCACAAAACCGGTCAAAAGAGCTGACTCGTTCACGAACTTCACATCACTGGTCACAAGTGTCGGACCCTCATCAGAAAACTATGAATACAGTCCACCTTAAAGTATGAATACAGTCCACCTTAAAGTATGAATACAGTCCACCTTAAAGTAAGAAAACTATGTCAAATGCAGTCCACATTAAAGTATGAAAACTATCCACCTTAAAGTAAGAAAACAGTCCACCTTAAACTATGAACACAGTCCACCTTAAACTATGAACACAGTCCACCTTAAACTATGAATACAGGCCAGATTAAACTATGAAAACAGTCCACCTTAAACTATGAAAACAGTCCACCTTAAAGTAAGAAAACTATGAATACAGTCCACCTTAATGTAAGAAAACTATGTCAAAAATACAGTCCACCTTAAAGTAAGAAAACTATGTTAAATACAGTCCACCTTAAAGCATGAAAACAGTCCACATTAAAGAAAGAAAAGTATGAATACAGTCCACCTTTAAGTATGAAAACAGTCCACCTTAAAGTAAGAAAACTATGACACAGTCCACCTTAAACTGTGAATACAATCCATATTAAAGTGTGAATAGAGTCCACATTAAACTCTAAACACAGTCACATTAAAAGCACTCTTTTCCTCCTGTCCGTGTGTAAAATCACTGTGTACACATCATTTACAGACTGTCCGTGTGTAAAATCACTCTGTACAGATCATTTACAGACTGTTCCTGCCAAATATGAACAGTTCAGGTTTTAAAGTCCAACAAAACAATTACACAGATGAATATAAGACAGAAAAGCTCGTCCTGGAGCCTTTTCCATCTCAGAGTGAGCTAAATGAAGCTAGCACTGCTGTTAGCTTTAGCATTAGCATGTTAGCTTTAGCATTAGCATAAACACATCCAGGTCAAACGTGAGATTTGCGTCAGCTCAGAAACAGCCAAAGTGCCACAAACCTCGTATCTGCCTCCGAACCTCTGAATAAAAGTGTCAGGAAAGATCCAAAAACGTCCTAAACTGCGTCAGAAGGACAGATTTATCTCATTCTTAGCTCAGTGCGACTCTTTCACATCTCTCACACACAAAGCACAGACTGGAACAAGCTCGACGCTCATTGGCTGATTGAGCAACGAGTGATTCAAGCTGGACGCTGATTGGCTGGTTGAGCTAGACATGTGAGCAGCGCGGCTTGTGATTGGATAAAGTCTTTTACATTGAGGTCGGTTTATGAATCACAGGAGTCTTCGCTCGGTCAAAGTGCAAAGTTTGTCTTTATTCATATATATATTTTATTGAATTAATAAAATTACATTTATAATAATTTAAGGGGACTGCAACTCTTTAAAAAGCTTTTGTTTTTCAGTTTGTGGGGTCAGAATAAGACCAAAAAAATAAATAAATAAATAAGAAAAATAAAAGATAAATAATGTAATAATAATAATAATAGTAATAATAATAATAATATACATACATACATATTTTTTAAATTCCCAAATATGAAATTGTTTAAACAAATAAAGAAGTAAAGAAATAACTGTTGCTTAGTATTGCATGTAGAAGAAGGAACTTAAGTGAATGTGTGTAATAAATGCAAACTAAAACATTTTGTGTGTGGAGTGAAGTGATTTATTGTTGTAAGAGTCTGTCAGAAGGAGGTGGGGGAAAATAAATGTTTGTTTCTCCCCGCTCCCCTTCGGAATTTTTGATTTGAAATCTGTTTTCATGACTGGAAAAGAAAAAAGAAAAAAAAATGCCTATATGAAACTGATGATTATTGTTTATTTGAACATAATCTAATTTATCTAATTTTTAATTAACTATTTTTTATGTTATCTATCTATCTATCTATCTATCTATCTATCTATCTCTATCTATCTATCTATCTATATCTATCTATTTAGTCCCATGATCCCAACACAAGGAGCCAAGAAAATCAAAACAACACAATCAACCATCAAAACCAGACACAGGTTTATTTATTTTTGGAGTGAATTATTTTAGCATTTATATATAACTTTACTTATCCATTTTTAAACTTAGTGTTGAAATTCTAGTTTGTCTGGAATTTCCCCACTGTGGGACTAATAAAGGCTTATCGTTATCTTAGTTTCTTTTTTTTTTTTACCTGCAATATTTATTTTTTCCAGGTGGTGGAGCCAGATCCTCTGCGCTTCACCTCGTCACGTTTCCCTCACAGACGAAGCTCTGATCATGTAAGTGACATTTATTTAAGTTGTGACATGTGCACACACAGGTCGTGATGTTACTGTGACTGAATGAACAGGTTTGATCCGTCTGTGATAAGAAACAGCTGTTTGTTCACACCGTTTCCCAGAAGTAGAACGTATTTCAAGAACATGCAAAACTGGTTATGTAGGTGCCACTAGTGCACTTAAATCTTGAAATTAACATTTATATTCACACCTGGTCTTGTTTTTAATGTTTTAAAGAGACATTTGCATTTATTTGGTGTGTTGTTTGGGATCTCCCTGCAGACACGAAGATAAATGAGATGAAAACCTGCAGAAAACATGCCTGAAGGATGTGGTTAACCAGGAGCAACAATTATGCCCGGAAGCTTTCTGTGAGTTGAACAAGTTTGCCGACCTTCAGCCTCAGATAAACCAGGTGAACTGCTCTGTGAACGTGTTACTTTCAGATGAGTGGCTTCTGTTGTGGTAGAAGCTGTAGCCATGTTCCCGAGGGTCATTTTAAACGGGAAACTGATCAAGAAATCTCAACAAAAGAAAATTACATCTCCAGAAAATTACAAGGAAAGATTCTTTGTGTTGGACACTAAAGAACTGAAATACTCCGAGTGCCGCCCCGGGGTGAGTGAGCCGGCTCTACTGTCATTCTCTCAAGTGTTTCAACTCAAAATACTGTCTCGTTTTTCTTGTTTTGTCGTAGAGAAAGTTAGTGTCAAAAGGATCGATTCAACTGAGCAAAATAAAGTGTGTAGAAGCTGTAAATTCGGAGTACCCGATACCGTGCCATTATAAATACCCGTTTCAGGTATGGATCAGGACTTTTCCTTTTGCTTTTATAATATAGAACAATTATCTTTTATGTGAAACACTCAGTGGTGGAAGTTCACAGAGTTTTTGTGTATCTGTGCTTTACTTAAATCCACTACATCTTTGAACAGGACTGAAAAGTAAAAAGTACTTTTCTTATGACTTGAGGGGTTGTTTGGAAACATCTTGACTAAAGTTGTTTGCTTTTTTTTTTTTTTGGTGCAATTATCAATTATCTTTTATGTGAAACACTCAGTGGTGGAAGTTCTGCACTTAAAGAGTTTTTGTGTATCTGTGCTTTACTTAAGTACATTTTACAGTAGATACTTTTTACTTTTACTTCACTACATCTGAGAGCAGTATCTGTACTTTCTACTCCACTACATCTTTGAACAGGACTGAAAACTAAAAAGTACTTTTCTTATGACTTGAGGGGTTGTTTGGAAACATCTTGACTAAAGTTTTCAAGTTCAGGCTTCGACTTCGAGCAAAACAAAAATAAAAAAATCACAAAATTCAGAACAAAATTTAAGAAACTGATTCATTTTGTTACTGTGACCAAAATATTTACATACTACATTTACAATACTGTGTGTGAAATACTTTTTACTTTGTACTATTAAAGTAAAATTTTAAACCAGTACTTAAATACTCAAGACTACTACTACTTAAATAAACTTTTTCATGTGATACTTTTACGTTCACTTGAGTAACTTTGTACCTGTGTATCTGTATTTTTACTTGACAAAAGTGAGTCCTCGATCCACCACTGGAAGAACTGTGTTTGTTTGTTTGTTTGTTTGTTTGTTTGTTTTTTCATTCATTCTTCATTTATCCCTTCATTTATGTATGTATGTAATTTATTTATTTATTTGGGACAATACATGTTTAATTTATTTTATTCTCTCATTTATTTATTTATTTATTTATGTTTTCATTTATTTATGTTTTCATTTATTTATTTATACATTTTTTTTCATTTATTCCTTCATTTATGTATGTATGTATTTTTGTATTTTATTTATTTATGTATTTATTTATTTTATTCACTCATTTATTTATTTATTTATGTTTTTTTTAATTTATTCATGTATTTATTTATTCTTTTTTTTTCATCCATTCCTTAATTTATTCTTTCATTTATGTATGTATGTATGTAATTTATTTATTTATTCATTCATTTATTCATTTATTTATTTGGGACAATGCATGTTACTGAACAGACATGACTCAACACCTGTGAATCATCTTGTTTTAAATGTGCTGCAGAAAAAAACCTGAACTGATCTAATGCTTATGTCTTATACTTAGATTTATTACGACAACTATTACCTCTACATCTTCGCTCCTGATGACGAGTGTCGGCAGCAGTGGGTAAAAGCTCTGAAAGAAGGTAAAGAAACGGAGAAAAACACAGGAAAAATCACGTCTTATGAGCGTTTTTTTTTTTTTACATTTTTCAGAGACACAAAATAATACTTTTATTGGCGAGTACCACCCGGACATGTGGATGGACGGGAGGTGGAGATGTTGTCAGCAGACGGACAGAACGGCAGGAGGATGTGTGCGCAGTACTACCCCACAGAGATGAAGAAACACACCCCTCCTCCCAGGACGGCTCCACAGGTGAAACATCACTTGTTTGGGACGATTGTGTTGATAAAAATGTGTTTTGTAACGTGTATTCTCCTGTGATTTGTGTCAGATAAAAGAGTCTGACGCGGTGAAGCTGGTCATAGCGATACAAGACTTTACCCCGGTGGAAGAAGGAGACATACAAATCCAAAAAGATCAGAAGTATATTTTAATCGACGACTCTGATCTGGACCGGTGGCTGATCCAGGATTTTGAAGGGTACATCACCTTAGACTGTTTATATAAGTGGACGTAGCTAACCTGCTAACCGCCGCGTTACAACAAGGAAGTGAACATGTGAGACTCTGGCTCCAATTCACTTTCTATTGAAAAACTGTGTTAGACTCGTCATTTTGGTCTTAAATGTTCGTATTAACCCTCTACGTGATCCTGTGTTCATTTTTTATTTTTTAGTTTTTTATTTTATTTATTTTTGAGTTGTTGCTGTTGTTTTTTATTTGTTATTTTGAGTTTATTAAATTTGTTTTGTTTATTTCTTTTTTTTTTTTTTTTTTTTTTTTTTTTTCTTTTTTTTGAGTTATTTTGAGGTTTGTATGTTTCGGGGGGTTTTTTTTGTTATCTTTAGTTTTATTTTTAATTTTTTTTTTTTTTAATTATTATTTTTAATTATTGTTTATTATTATTTTTTAGGTATTATAGTTGGGTTTTTTTTTTGTCTACTTTTAGTTTTGCGTCCTCTCTCTCTGTCCCTGCTGCCATCAGACTAATTTTGACCTTAAATGTTCGTATTAACCCTCTACATGATCCTGGGGTTTTTATTTCACGTCTGTGTCTATAAATCAACATATGAACATTAATAACAGACACATCAGGTCCTTCTTTCCCCGACGTCGCTCCTGTTAGCGTTAGCAACAGGTTTGATTGACAGTGTTGCTAAGCGCTCACTCCTTTCTAAACTAGTGGTGTGTGTGGGAAGGGGCGTTACCTTCAACAGCCTCGCTCTGGATTGGCTCTTTGGTTGCTATGATACTGTCGGGCAGAACTTAGCTCCAAATTAGCCGCTTTAACTGCTAGCCTCGATGAGCATGAGTCCACTTCTTTATCCAGTCTTTGTTCGCGCTCTGTGTTCTTGCTGTTTATTTCTACACCTGTCTTGTTTTTTGTGTTAGAAACGCCGGTCTCGTCCCCAGCACGTACGTCGCTGGGAAATTTGAAACCGACTTCAGCCGTTTTGAGTAAGTATCTGTTGTAGTTTGGCCCAGCTCTGTCTCCTTTGGTCGATCTTTATTAAAGCTTTGAATCCTTTTGTTTTGTTTGTAGGTGGTTCGACGACGACATCAAAAGTCGTGAAGCTGCGCAGTTGCTGGCAAAAGACGTAAAGAAAAGTTCTAACTATATTTGCCTTTAAAATCAACACGGATGAGTGAGACTGAGCTGTGTTTTAGGGTAAAGAGGGAGCCTTCATGCTCCGCAGATCCAGTCGACAAGGACAGTTCACTTTGTCTGTTTTCTCCAACGCCCCCGGGTTTGTCTTTGTCTTATTTTGTCTCTGTTACAGCTGATTCCTTCTGGTAAATGTTGTGACTTTCTCTTCCTTGTGTGACTTAGGCCCGATCCTGGGAAGCGTGTGAGGCATTACCTAATCCGACAGAAATCAGACAGTGAGGCGCCGTTTTACGTGGCAGAGAAGAAATCGTTCAGCACCATCCCTGAGCTGGTCCACTACCATCAGCACGACTGCGCAGGTAAAGCCCCAAACGTGGAGGCAACAACAGGCCTGTCACGACAACACAATGTGAAGCACGAAACAGTTGCTCCTCACGATATCGCGGTTCATCTTTCATGGTCTCGCTGTTTTGTGGATTTATTTAGTGCAATTTTTCATGCTTTTTTACAGTGAATGAACATGCATTGTGTTCTGCGTCCTGATTGGCTGAGGGACTGTAGGCCATTGTGTTCTGCGTCCTGATGGCTGGCTGAGGGACTGTAGACCATTGTGTTCTGCGTCCTGATTGGCTGAGGGACTGTAGACCATTGTGTTCTCGTCCTGATTGGCTGAGGGACTGTAGACCATTGTCCATCAGTCTCCTCCGTGTCTCCTGTACAGTACAGAATGTGTCAGACAAATTTACATAAATGTTGGATCAGTGTGACTCTGAAGTGCTGTATGTTTGCAAGTTTTCTCCCCGACAAAACCCACAATGTCGATGAAACGTTCTGCACCGACAAAGGCACCGACGAAGGTTTGAACTTTGTGTTTAAACAAGAGAGAAATGTGAGGTCTCTCCTGCTCGCGTTAGCAACAGCTGTGATTGACAGCGTTGCTAACCTGTTAAAACAGCTGTGCGGAAGGGAAGGCACGTCACCTTCAACAGCCTCGCTCCTGATTGGCTCTTTGGTTGCTATGATACTTGCAGTCACAATTCCAAATATGGCTCTTTGCTCCAAATTAGCGAAATAAAACAATAAACGATATTACTGAAACTACTTTATGCCACTGACAAACCAGAATGAGGCAATAATCCGCCACAGAAGCGATTTATCCAACCCTCTGCAGCTCAAATCTTATTGTAACGCAACAAAAATAACAAAAATCTCCCAATTATCGCAAATAAAAGCTAGACACATGTTCACACGTTACATATGGAGCCTTAACGTGTATTATTTCAGTGTTCTTTGTTTTTTGTAGGGATGGTGACTCGACTGAGGCATCCCGTGTCCCGGCCTTACTCCCGACGAGCCTCTGCCATCTGCACAGATCAGTTTGAAGGTTCACATCTTCTGAAAGTTCATGTTGGGAGCGGTTCAAACGTCAGAGCGTCAGAAACTCAGTCCCTCTGTGTGTCGGGCAGGTCAGTGGCAGATCGACCCGTCAGAGCTGAAGATGGAGGAGAGAATCGGCTGTGGGCAGTTCGGTTTGGTGATGAGGGGAAAGTGGAGGGACAAGAAAGTGGCTGTGAAGACGATTAAAGAAGGAGCGATGTCCGATGAGGAGTTTAAAGAGGAGGCCAAAGTCATGATGTAAGAGCCTAAAGTCACAGAATCAACAGACGATTTGATAAATATGAACTTGTTCCCAGCGCTGGGGAGATTAAATGCATTAAAAGTAGTAAAGTACTGCATTTAAGTATACATTTCAGGTATCTGGATATTTTTACTTCACTACATCTGAGAGCAATATCTGTACTTTTACTTGAGTATTGTTTTTGTTCCAGTATCTGTACTTTTACTTGAGTATTTTTTGCCCTGCTTTCTGTACTTTTACTTGAGAAACAAACAAAGTACTTCCTCTTCTTTCTTGTTTTCTCCTTTATGAAACTGTTCCATCATAAGCTACTGCAGCTGTATGGTATCTGTACTTTTAGTTGAGTATTTCTGCTCCAGTGTCTGTACTTTTACTTGAGTATTTCTGCTCCAGTATCTGTACTTTTACTTGAATCAGAATCAGAATCACTTTTATTGATCCCCAAAGGGAAATTCTCTTAGTTAACAGATGCCACAACCACAGGATAGAAATTTAAGAATAAGAATAGAATGTAATTTAAATAAGAATCAAATTTCGTGCAATAAGAATTTTGCACTGGTTTCTGTATTTTTACTTGAGTAACAAACTGAGTACTTCTTCCTCTTTCTTCTTTACTGCTTCAGGAAACTGTCTCATCATAAGCTGGTGCACGTGTACAGTATCTGTACTTTTACTTGAGTATTGAGTATTCTTGTCCCTCCTGTAGGAAGCTGTCTCATTTTAAGCTGGTGCAGCTGTACAGTATCTGTACTTTTACTTGAGTACTGAGTATTCTCGTCTCTCCTGTAGGAAGCTGTCTCATTTTAAGCTGGTGCAGCTGTACGGCGTGTGCACACAGGGCTTCCCTCTCTACATGGTGTTTGAGTTCATGGAGCAGGGGGCGCTGTTGGACTATCTGAGGGCCCGGAAGGGGGCCCTGTCCCAGGACACTCTGCTGGGGATGTGCCTGGACGTTTGTGAGGGAATGACTTACTTAGAAAGCTCCAATTACCTGCACCGGGACCTGGTGAGTCTGTGCTTTTCATTTCCATGTGTAAAAGATGAAACTATATTCTGTGTTTAAACAGGCAGCGAGAAACTGTCTGGTCTCAAAGAACAACGTCGTCAAAGTGGCGGACTTCGGCATGGCGAGGTGGGTCTCCTTGAGGATCGTGTTGGTATCAATAAAGCTCTAATGTGGGTTTTTTTTCATAGATTTGTATTGGATAATGAATACACGAGCTCTCAAGGCTCAAAGTTTCCCATACGGTGGTCTGCCCCGGAGGTGATTCGATATGGGAAGCACAGCAGCAAGTCTGACGTCTGGTCTTTTGGTGCGTTTCTTTGGAGTTGGGTTTTGTTTTTGGGGGGTGTTTTATATCTGTTCCAGGAGAATGTCCTGAGAGCGTCCTGAGAGCGTCCTGAGAGCGTCCTGACAGCGTCCTGACAGCGTCCTGACAGCGTCCTGAGAGCGTCCTGAGAGCGTCCTGACAGCGTCCTGACAGCGTCCTGAGAGCGTCCTGACAGCGTCCTGACAGCGTCCTGACAGCGTCCTGACAGCGTTCTAAAGATCTAAAGTGTCGTTCCAGGCGTGCTCATGTGGGAGGTTTACAGTGAAGGAATTCTGCCGTATGAGAAGAAGAACAACATGGAGGTGGTGAACTTAGTGAACAGAGGACAGAGACTCCCAAAGCCCGAGCTCGCCCCCGACGACCAGCACGTGCTCATGACGTGGTGCTGGAAGGAAGTACGTGTGGTATTTAAGAATAGTATTTAGAATATATTCAGCCTGCACTATTTAGAATATAACCCTGCAGTATTTAGAATAGATGCATGCAGTATTTAAAATATATCTAGGCCGCAGTATTTAAAATATATTTAGGCCGCAGTATTTAAAATAGAAGCCTGTAGTATTTAGAATATCAGTCTGTAGTATTTTGAATATAATCAGCCTGTAGTATTTAGAATATATTTAGTGTGTAGAATTTTGAATATATTTAGCCTGTAGTATTTCGTATACATGTACTCTGTACTTAGTATCGTTGACATTGTGTGTTTTGTTTTTCAGGATCCAGACGATCGTCCTCTTTTTGCTCAGCTGCTTCATCAACTCTCGATTCTACAGGACGATTGAACAGAACCTCGTCACTTTGCACTCGACTTTGTACTTTACACTCGTGTTTGTACTTTACACTTGTGTTTTTACTTTACACTTGTGTTTGTACTTTACACTTGTGTTTTTACTTTACACTCGAGTTTTTACTTTACACTCGAGACTTTTCATACAGAGATGAGATACAGACTTTTATGCAGTGATTCTTCAGTCGACAGATGTGTCTCTGCTCAGATGAGTTTGAAGTATTTTTGTACTAAACTTTTGTTTCTGTCTCTAGTTTTGACTTTTTGACACTCGGGCCACAGTGGCTCTAAAATGTGACAGAGGGCGGGGCCATGATATAAATATATATATATATGTATATATTACATTAGATAATAATTCATGTTTTCAATTTCAGTTAAATAAACACAGTATTTGATCACGTTCGGCCGGATTAATAAGCCCAAAGGGCCGTGTGTGGCCCCCGGGCCGTAGTTTGCCCGTGTCTGGACTACTACACAGTAGTAGTACACAGTAGTAGTACACAGTAGTAGTACACAGTAGTAGTACACAGTAGTAGTAGTACACAGTTGCCTCGGGAACAACAGCACTAAACCTGGAAATGTTCATTTAATAAAAAATAAATGTGGAAAATGTGAATATTTCAGACAAAAACTGCATTTTCAGCATCATGGATCATTACAGGAATACTACTACGTTTACTTCTACATCTACTACTACTACTACTACTGCTGCTATTACTACTACTACAAAGACAGCAAAGACTACTACTACTACAACAACTGCAACTACTACTGCTAGTACTAAAATAGACCTTTTATGTCTGTATTAATAAGAATACAATACAAAACTTAATTATCTTACTACAACTAGTACTACTACTAATACTAATAGTACTACTACAACTGCAACTACAGCTAGTACAACTACAGCTATTACAACAACAACTACCACTACCACTACTACTACTGCTACTACTACTACTACTACTACTAGTGCTGCTATTACTGCTACTATTACTACAACAAGCACAGCAAAAACTAACACTACTATTACTACTACAACAACAGCAACTACTACTACTCCTACTAAAACAGACCTTTTCTCTCTGTGTCATACAGTTTAAATAAATGAAGGTAAAACATCTGAACTGTTTGTTTTTTCCTGTTTTTTTGCGCACGTTCACCGGAATAATATAACGAAAGTGATGCAAAAGTAATCCAAATGTAATCCAAACGTCCTAAACGACATTAAACAGACTAAAAACACATAAAACCTCCCTGAATGCTCCTGTCCGGGGCCCCTCACCCTCTCCCCTCTCTCCCCCGGCCGTGAGGCGGCTGTCGCTTTAAGAAAATGCACTTGCAGCCATTTTCTGCTCTTTGTGTGGGGCAGATCAGCGCTCGCTCGGCACTGGGCGAAGCTACAGCATCAGTCTGCGGTGAACACGAACCCTCGGCCCCGCGGTGGAAGCTGTGGCCCCAGACCCGCGGCCCCGTCCCGTCTCAGCCTCTCTGCCTCCCCCGGACGGACAGGTACGTGCGTAAAAGAGCCGTGGATCCTTGGCGCAGAGGAGATGGAGCGGCAGGAGCGCGCGGGGGCTGCGCTGGGGATGTGCGCGGTGATGAAGCCTGGAGACGAGGGGACCAGTGCATCTGTTTTTCCTCTCATGCATGGGCCCCTTTTCTCAGGAGCCACGGCGGAACCAGGAGCGGGCCGTGGATTGTGCAGGAGGGGGTTTAAATGTGGAACAAAGCGCTGGTTTTGGTGCGTTTTTTTGGAAAGGCGCATGAATGGGAGTCCCGTTAGCTTCAGTGTAGCTCACACTGAGATGGGTGGGGTGAGGAGAGGCGTCCACAGAAGCGACTGCTCTCGTGTATCCGTGTCATTTGTGCAGTTTGTGTCGTTTTTTCAGTTGATCTCGTGTATTGTTCGTGTTGTGGCCGTTTCCGCCTCGTTTGGACCGAGCTGTGGAGATTGTGAGCGGTGTTGCGCGTCCATCAGGGCGGCCTCCTCATGTATGTGACAGGTTCACCTACTTCCGCTCGTTTTCTGTGTGATGCATCCAGAGATTAGAGGCTACGGCCAGGCCCCCGTGCACTCCGGGCTGACAGGGAGGGCATCCGAGTCTCTAAGAGCGGCAAACACAGAGCTCTTACATTAGGTGTGTTTATTTTACAGAGCTATGACTTTAAATGAGGACGTAATCAGCCTCATGCCCAATGTGCCCCCCTGTAGACCCCCTGTGGACCCGGGCCTGGCACTATGAGGGTCTGAGCTCACAGGGAGGGCATCTGAGTCTCAAAAAGCTGCAAAAACAGGGCTATTAAGTGTGTTTATTTTATTTTACACTTTAAACGAGGTTGGAATCAGCCCTGTGCCCCCTGTAGGCCCCCCTTTGCCCTCCTTTACCCCCCTGTAGACCCCCTGTAGACCCGGGCCTGGCACTATGAGGGTCTGAGCTCACAGGGAGGGCATCTGAGTCTCAAAAGGCTGCGAAAACAGCTCTCTTAGGTGTGTTTATTTTAATTTTACACTGCTATAGTTTTAAAACGAGGATGGAATCAGCCCTGTAGACCCCCCTGTAGACCCCCCTGTAGACCCCCCCTGTAGACCCCCGTTTGCCCTCCTTTTTACCCCCCTGTGGACCCGGGCCTGGCACTATGAGGAGGTTCATTTTGTACTTAGATTCTCTAAAGTGTGTTTGTCTGTAATTAGTGATGGAAATATGTGAGTACAAGTACTGGAAATACATATTCTGAATACTATTTATGAGTAACTGTAATCTACTTTTAAACAGTAAAAGTATAAATTGTAGGTATCTGTACATTACTTAAGTACATTTACAGTGGATACTTTACTTTTACTTCACTACATTTGAGAGCAGTATCTGTACTTTCTACTCCACTACATTTATGAACAGGACTGAAAACAAAATTCAGCTCAAATCTTTAGCAAAATCTCCACATTTGAAGCTTTATAAGACTCAAAATCAGCGTGAAATACTTTTACTTTTTACTCTTTAAGTACATTTCTCAACAGGTACTTTAATACTTTAACTTTAGTAGATTTTTCATGTGACACTTTTACTTTTACTTGAGTATTTCTTTGCTCCAGTGCCTGTACTTTTCCTGTTCGAGCTCTGTCACGACATTCTGAAGTTTGATACATCACTGAAGTAAATACAGATAATAAACGATCATATTGAAACTAGAAATATTCACAAAAAACTATCTAAAAGTACAATATGTGTTAAGTATAGTTGATGAACAGCAGAACGCAACACTTAAATCAGTCGTTTGGTTCATTTTTCTGCCATAATGTCAGATTTGAGCTGTAAAAGTTTGAATTCTGAACTAAAATATCTCAAGACGACACAGAAAAGTCGCTTCAAAATACTGAAACGCAAGAAAACCCGTTAAATTTATCATTTATTAACTCGATTTAGTGATTATAGTGACAGAAAAGTAGGTGTATTCTGAAGCTTCAGTGTATATTTTTGGCTTTGAACTGCAGAGTTTTATAGAGAGAATCAGAAAACACAGGTCTTACAGTGTGAGCGAGTGTCATTTTTCTGTCTCTAATTAGAAATAAATGGGCGCATTGCAACAAAAATGTAAAATGCAAGAACTGTTTGGCTATTTCTGCTTGTTCTAAGATTAGTTTATTATTTTTGTTCATGGAAAATCAATTTACCAGCTTATTTTTGGGTTAATTTGTGCATTTATTGAATTTTTTGCTGTTAATATTTGGTATATTTTGCTTGTTTGTTCACCTCAGCACTTTCTCTGTCCTGGTTCAGTCTGAGGGTGTTTCTCGTAGACCAGAATGCACCTGGGCAGGTCGATGTTTCTGTTTCCGTTTAGTTCCTCACCGCTTTTGTTTGTTAATTTTTGTTTTCAAATACTCATTATAATCACTAAAGCGACTTCTCGTTCTATAAATAGAACCTGGAAGTGTGTTTTTGAGGGTACATTTGTCTGGTTTTGCACAGTTTCTTTGCGATAGTGAGGAGGTTTTGAGTTTCCATCCATCCATTTTCTTCCTCTTATCCGGGGCCGGGTCTAAGCAGGGACTCGTGGACTTCCCTCACCCCAGACATGTCCTCCCGCTCCTCCGATGGGACCCGAGAGATAAGATTTGAGATGTGGAGGGTTGAATACGTCTCTTTTATGGCTAATTATTACCTCATTTTGCTGTTAAAATGTTGTTTGAATGATATTATCTGTTTGAAAAATGGTTCACTGCGGTTAGTATTTTTTATCGTGATATTTCTCTGTATAAAGTGCTTCAAGCTGCTTCTATTTATAATAATATGTCATGTTTTTTCACTGTAATATAACTCGACTCGAAGTAAAAGTCGTCTAAGTGTTCAGAATACATTTCTCTGGCTCCAGTTCACTTTCTATTGAAAAACTGTGTCCTCTCTCTGTACCCTGCTGCTGTCAGACTCGTCATTTTGGTCTTAAATGTTCGTATTAACCTGCTTCTTTCCCCAAAGTTGCTCTCCGCTAGCATTAGCAACAGGTTTGATTGACAGCGCTGCTAAGCTTACTGCTAGCTGCTAACTGCTAGCCTCGATGAGCTGCATTTGGCGCTCACTCCCGTCGCTCTTTGTACCATGTAGCGCTCTAGCTCGTGTTTAAAATTAAGTTTATCTTGGCTAAATGGGAATTCGAGCTTTTCGAACCTAAATCAGTCAAACTTTGAAATGCCAAACTGGATTTTTACATTGACTTGATGCTGTTTCTGTCACGTCCACAGTTTAAAGAAGCATTTTCTTACTGAAGTCGTCACTGTGGGTTTCACAATGCGACGTAATCAGAAGTTTGTGTTTGTAGAATCAGCATTTCAGCAGAAAAAAAAAACATCACACACAGTCAGCTATAGTAATTTTAATTATAATCTCGACCTGCCACGATAACACGCTTGAAGTTTGATGTATCGCCGAAGTAAAAACAGACCATAAACGATTATATTGAAACTAAACCATAAAGCAGATTATTCAGAAGGAGCCTGATTTGTCTGGATCATGTAGAGCAGGTTAATACGAACATTTAAGACCAAAATAACGGCTAGCGCATTAGCTATGTCCCATTTATATTTACAGTCTATGGTTCTAAATGTACAATGTTACACTAAAGTAGTTTACATCTATAACGAGTCATTTACGTTCATAATTCAACCTTCTACAGCTCGAATGAAAAGAAAAAGACGACATTTTCCTTTTTAGTGCAAAGAAAAAAGTAACACGGTAAATACTGACCCCTAAAAAACATCGTTCCATCTCATTTATAGAAGTAAAAGTCGATATCGTGATCAGTAAAAGTCGATATCGTGATCAGTAAAAGTCGATATCGTGATAATCTGAAAATATCTGATGCCAAACACAGAAACGCTCCGTCTCTGGTCCATTTCTGCTTTTTTCCAGGGCGATGGTCACTTGTTTTTTTTTTACACAAATTATTTATAAAGCCTCAGAAATAGGAACTGGGTTATAGTACAGATGATTAATATTGTATTTTTTGCTTTTGGACATTCCCCACAGTGATTATAACACAGTGTATCTCTGTAGCGACTTCGCCTTCGATATTTGAAACATAGGCGATAATTTTTGGGGTCATTATTTATCGTGGGCACTTTTGGGGAGGTTTTTGTCGTTTTTGTTGTGTTACTGGAAGATTTGAGCTGTAGACGGTTGGATAAGTCACTTCTATGGCGGATTATTGCATCATTCGGGTTTGTGGTCAATTTTGTCAGTGTCAAAAAGTAGTTTCAGTATCGTCGTTTATCGTTATATTTCTCTGTAGCGATTATAGACTGTGTAAAGAAGTGACTGAGTGAGCTGCAGTCAAATGAAGCTCATCGAGGCGAGAGCAGGTATAGATTTCCATATTTGGAAGTCCGAGCGTGAGTATCATAGCAACCAAAGAGCCAATCAGGAGCGAGGCTGATGAAGGTAGGGAGGCCGGCGCTTGGCAACACTGTCAATCAAACCTGTTGCTAACGCTAACAGGAGCGACATCAGGGAAAGAAGGACCTGATGTGTCTGTTATTAATGTTCATATGTTGATTTACAGACACAAAAGTGAAATAAAAACCCCAGGATCATGTAGAGGGTTAATACGAACATTTAAGACCAAAATGAGACAGCAGCAGAGACAGAGAGAGGGGACACAGACATAAAACTAAAAATAGATTAAACAGAAAAAAAAAAGAAAAAAAAAAAAGGTGATACCTAAAAAAAATAAAATAAAAATAAATAAATAAATAAATAAACCTCAAGATAACAAAAATAAATCAACTCAAAATAACTAAAAACAAACAACAACAAAAAGTCAAAATTACTTAAAAAAAATTTAAAAATACATTCAGAATAGCTCGAAAAAAATGAAGAAAAAAAAAAAATCATAAACTCAAATAAATAAAAAATAAAAATAAATAAATTTAAAAAGCAACACTCCAAATAAAAAAAAAAAAAATAACCCAGGATCATGTAGAGCAGATTAATTAAACATTTAAGACCAAAATGACGAGTCTGACAGCAGCAGGTTCAGAGAGAGGGGACACAGTTTTTTCAATGTAAAATGAGCTGAAGCCAGAGTCAATGTGAAGTGACACACATGCTCACTTCCTGTTTTGTACTGCGGCGGCTAGCAGGTTAGCTAGCAGGTTAGCTAGCAGGTTAGCTAGCAGGTTAGCTATGTCCATTTATATAAACAGTCTATGGTGGCGATATTTCTTGTGACTTAATCGTTTTTATTTTCATAGTTTTTGTCGGGTTTTGTCACGTGACTCCAGCCGCGTTACGTCTTGTGGAAGATGAGGCTACGGCAGATTTTGGGGACAAACTTGATCTCAGTTGGCCTGGGAAATAAAATCAGGCGGCATCTGCGGTTGTTAAAGTGACGTGAAAAAAAATCTATTTAAATAAATAAATAAATTAACTTAATAAAAAATAAATAAATAAATAAAATAAGCAAAAACATAAAATAAATAAATAAAATAAATAAATTAACTCAATAACAAAACATAAATAAAAATAGCGAAAACATAAAATAAATAATAAATACATTAAATAAATAAATGAACTTAATAAAAATAAATAATAAAAAATAAGAGAAAACATAAAATGAATAAAATACATAAAATAAATAAATTAACTTAATAACAATAAATAAATAAATAAAATAAGCGAAAACATAAAATAAATAATAAATAAATAAATAAATAAATGAACTTAATAAAAAGAAAATAAAAATAAAAAAGCGAAAACATAAAATAAATAATAAATAAATAAAATAAATAAATGAATAAATAAATAAAATAAATGAAAGTATGAAAGTACCTGTTTAAAAAACGTACTTTAAGAGGAAAAATTTAAACTGTTTCACGCAGATTTTGAGATATAGTAAAGCTTCAAATGTGGTGCTTTTGTTACTACTTGTTCTTAGCTGCGTTGCACCTTTGCACACTTCTTACCACATGTGATACCGGTGTCAGTCTCTCCGCTCGTGTGCGATTATGACGACATACTTCCACTGATCAGATCACAGCTTATTGTCGTGGTGAGAGCCTGAGGGGCCCATTCACAAAACATGGCATTAGATTTACATGCGTTTCTCTGGCTCTTTCTCGAGCGCAGTACGGCAGAAATGGGTTTTAAACGACTCCGAATGTAGTTTACTGAATACTGAGGCTGGTGTAAAGTAAAGTGTGAAAACCAATCTGCGTCGTGTACTGACAAGTGTAAAAAAAAAAAAAAAAAAAAAAGAGAGAAAAAGACAAAGTTTGCATTGGCTTTTGTCTTTATAGCTAAAAACTGTGGATCTTTCTGTTATAATTTACACATTTTAAATCACAAAAAAAACGACTAGAACATAAATAAAAACGAGAAAAAAGTCCATTTTACATCTCTCTCTGTATTAGTCAGCACGTACATGTGTGGCCCTGCCGCTTCCTTTTTCTTATTTTACCTGAGCTATTTTGGTTTGCCGTCCTGTCGTCCTGTGCCTCTTGTTGTTGGTGAAGTTCCTTTATGAAACTGCTTTTGAGGCTCTCGGACACAAACACGAGCTGCTTTCTCAGTAGTTGTCCAGCTGGGGGCAGTTTCCTCTCCGTTTCAGTGATGCGAGGGGTCCTGACATGGAAGAAGCCTGTATTTTGCTCACTGCGCTGGTCATAAAGGGGCTGGTTGTCTTGCGCTGCGTCGCTCCGTTGTTCTGCTTGTGTAAAAGGTCTGTAACAGGGGCCAGAAGGGGATAAAGGGGTTCTTTGCTTTGTGAAAAACGCACACACGCCAACTGTTGAAACGAGCCGTGTTCAGGCTGGGGAAGTTTATTCAGCCGTCGGAGCGTGGCTGTGTCCCCGAGAACAGATGGGTCAGTTTCTACACAGATAATATCTTTTTATGCCTCTCAAAACCTCTGTGGATCCTCATTGTTCGAGCAGAGAAATTAAAGCAGTCGTCTCTGAGTCTTTGAGTCGCTGAGTTTACAAGTGGAGAAAAGGCACATCCTCTATAACTCTGGTGATTTCAGACCAGAGCTCGGATAAAACCACAGACTATGTCAAGACGTGGGACTGAGTGAGTGCGACGTCACAGCGTTCGGCTCCAAATGAAGCTCATCGAGGCTGGAGCAGGTTTAGCGGCTAATCTGGAGACGAGTTCCACATTTGGAATTCTGACCACGAGTATCATAGCAACCAAACAGCCAATCAGGAGCGAGCTTGTTGAAGTTAAAGCCCCTTCCCGCCTGCGCCGCTGGTTTAGCAGGGAGCGGGCGCTTAACGACAGGTTTGAGTGACAGCTTTGCTAACGCTATCGAGAGGGATCTCAAGCAAACAAGGCGTGGGATTTATCTGTTATTAAAGCTCATATCTTGAATTACAAACAAAATAGCGAAATAAAAACACCTTGATAAAGTAGAGCGGATTATACGAACATTTAAGACCAAAATGACGAGTCTGACAGCAGCAGGGACAGAGAGAGAGACACAGTTTTTTCAATAGAAAGTGAACTGAAGCCAGAGTCGATGGAGCTGGAAGTGCGCCCATGATCACTTCCTGTTTGTACCGCGGTGGCTAGCAGGTTAGCTATGTCCATTTATATAAACAGTCTATGGTTTAGAGCAGACATGTCAAACTCAGGCACGTGGGCCAAATTTAGCCCTTGATATAGTTATATTTGGCCCTTGAGATCATATCAAATATCTATTAGAGCTGCCCGCCGGACGCACCAGTGTAGCACGAATAAGATAAGATAAGATAAGATATGATAAGCCTTTATTAGTCCCACAGTGAGGAAATTCCAGTATTGCACCGCACAGTTAAAGAACAGAAGGAAAATGGTACATGCAATAAAACAAGAGAATAGATAAATAGCTTAAAATAATTTAAAAAATAGACTTAAAAAATAAAAATAGACTGATGTAACAGTACTACGAATCCCAGAATGCTTTGCCCTCACCACTTCGATTGACTCATTATCATCTGCTCCTGTCGCCTCAGATTTAATCCACCTCTTCTGAAAAACGAGCAGATGTTGAAAGTTTTCAATAAATATTTAGTTTTGCCCACGACTTAGTCCCAGCTTTTAATTTAGTCCCTGTGTGAATGTGAGTTTGACGCTCCTGGTTTAAAGGCATTTTTATCGCGGGCTCTGTTTAAGTTTAATGATCAATCTATTTTAAACCCTAAAATGTGACATAACGGTCGTCGGGAGGTTGCTCTTTTGTTGTTTTAAGACACACTCTGAGTTTGTATCTTCATTACAAACTTTTTAAAGGCGAAACTATTTCACACTTTGCAGTTTTCAGAGTCACACTGTAAACCACTCCAATCATTAATATATTCACAAAAGACTGAAATATGAACTGATGCAAGAATCTGAACACGGCGGCGCGGGTTTTTTATTTTTAGTTTTTTATATTTACTTTGTTTACAGAGACGTCGTTTTTACATATCTGCGGTTTTTTGGGCTGTACATAACGATCTCATTATCTCTCGCTCAGACCACGCCCTGGATGTTTCTGTACCACTTAATATTCTGAGGTTTGTGGTTGATATAATTTCTGTTTTGTGACTGTGAACCGACCGGAAGCTCCGCCCTCGCGCTGGTCACCGAGCGCCGCGTCAGAAGTGGAAATGATGAGTTTAGATCAAATATGTTTCTATATAAAACAGCTGAAACTAGACACACACATTCGCTATATAAAAAACACACATACGCTTTTTTTTCTCACCGTCTGACATGAAACCAGATGAAACGTTTCCTGTTTTAGGTCAGTTACAATTAATAAAATAATTTCTTTTTGCTAAATGTCAGAATAATAACAGCAGGATTTTTTTCTAGACAATTTTTCATGATTTTCTTCAGTTAGTTATGTATAAAATATAGTGGATTATGTCACCATCACACAGTTTGAAGTTTGATATTACCCCAGAGCAGATTTAAGCCAAAAAAAACCTATTTTAAATCTAAAATATTGTTAAAAATCATGAGCGTCACTAAATATAAACAGCAGAATTAAAACAGTTTAGTCGTTAGTTTGAGTCAGAGAAGTGATTTATTCAAAACTTTTACAGCTTAAATCTGATCATATAGATGAAAAAAATAACCAAAAAAATTCCCTGTAGTGCAAAAAAAAAAAAAAAGTAGCATGAGAAAAAAAACTGACCCAAAAATATCATTCCAGCTTCATATTTCATGTCCTGAACGATACGTCGCTTTTATCACGAGGCTTAAAGTCACTTCTGTCTCACAAAAAAAAAAAAAAACAGGGCTGAGGAGAAGGACGAGTCTGTCTCCAGTTTTTTAAGGTGAAAACTTATATTTTTAACTTAAATAAAGTCCTGGTGTTTTAAAATGACACTGGTGCTGTCAGGTTAGTTTGAGTGACGCGAGCAGGAGCTGATGGAGCGGATGGAGGTCAGGAGGAGGAGGAGGTGGAGGAGGAGCTTGTTGGTCATATTGAACCACTTCACTGCTTCATTTTTTGTTTTTTCAGTTCTTCGTGGCATTTTTCCTTTAAAAATGTGTAAATACAGGGGCAGACGATGCGTTTGTCCTGATTGGCTGATCCACCTGTCAATCACTCACATCTGAACTCAGAGATCAGACGGTGAAGAAGTGAGTCTGACGTAAAGGTTTAATCTGAACATTTAAGACCAAAATGAGTCTGACAGCAGCAGAGACAGAGAGAGAGAGACACAGTTTTTACATAGAAAGTGAATTGGAGCCAGAGCGGATGGAGCAGGAAGTGCGACATGATCACTTCCTGTTTGTAACACCTCCTCCTTCTCTTTTTTCTCCTTCTCCTCCTTCTCCTTTTCTTTCTCCTTCTCCTCCTTCGCTCTCTCTCTTCCCTTCCTCCTCCTTCTCTTTCTTCTCCTTCTCCTCTTCTCCTTTTCTTTCTCCTTCTCCTCCTTCTCTCTCTTCTCCTTCTCCTCCTTCTCCTTTTCTTTCTCCTTCTCCTTCTCCTCCTTCTCTCTCTTTCTCCTTCTCCTCATTCTCTTTCTCCTCCTTCTCCTCCTTCTTTCTTCTCCTTCTCCTCCTTCTCCTTTTCTTTCTCCTTCTCCTTCTCCTCCTCTCTCTCTTCTCCTTCTCCTCATTCTCTTTCCCCTCCTTCTCTCCCTTCTCTTTCTTCTCCTTCTCCTCCTTCTCCTTTTCTTTCTCCTTCTCCTTCTCCTCCTTCTCTTTCTTCTCCTTCTCCTCCTCCATCTCCCTCTCCTTCTCCTCCTTCTCTTTCTTCTCCTCCTCCTCCTTCTCCTTCTTCTTCTCCTCCTTCTCCTCCTCCTCTTTCTTCTTCTCCTCCTTCTCCTCCTTCTCTTTCTTCTCCTCTCCTCCTGGTTCTCCTCCTTCTCTTTCTTCTCCTCCTTCTCCTCTCCTCCTTTTCCTTCTCCTTCTCCTCCTTCTCTTTCTCCTTCTCCTCCTCCTCCTTTTCCTTCTCCTTCTCCTTCTTCTCTTTCTCCTCCTCCTTCTCCTCTCTCCTCCTCCTCCTCTCTCTCTTTTCCTCCTCCTTCTCCTCCTCCTCCTCCTCCTCTGATCTTGTAATGCTAACCACTAACATGTTTAAAAATTCCCTCTGAACTGAAACTTGCTCCGTGTCTGAAAACTTCGATTTTTTTTTTTTTTTCATCTTTAATCTTCCTCCCAGATCTCCTCCTTTATTAGAATCTTAAACAAACGTGTTCTGTCGTTCTTGACCCTCTTTCTTTCTCTCCATCTCTCTCTCTCTGCGGCTCGCTGCTCACGGTCAAAACCACAAAGCCTTCTGGGTACGGCGCTCTCACGTATCCGGCGTTTCTCGTTTGTCTGGTTCATATTTCCTCCTGGATTTTGGAGGTTAAACCAGTTTGTCGACCTTTTGAACTTTGCTTCGTTCGCGTTTTTTTAAGCCGTAGACTCGTTACCATGGCAACCTCGAACGCTCGTCACCACGGCAACCTCGACTGTTTCGATGTTTCGTAACGAGGGAAGTTGTAGGTACTTTTCCAAAAGCGAAACTGAAATGGAAACGGGGGAATTTTAACGGCGTAAACGAGTCGAAAGTATCTGAGCGACGCACAAATGAATATTCCGGCAGGTTCTTTCCAGAAAGTCGGCTCTGGATCCTCTTCCCCGATGGCGTCTTTTACAGATTCAGACATTTCCCTGTCGCCGCCGTCGCCGTCGCTCTCAGGTTTGCAGCAGAAGAATTAAAAGCCTCCAGACAAATAAAAGCAGAAAAGTAACAGCAGTCGGCCGTCCCTTTAAGGTGAGTGAAGTTTAAAGGGGAGTGGACCCAGGTGCTCAGAGATAAGAGTGAGCCCGCAGAAAATAAAAGAACCAGAGAAGAAGAAACGGAGACGCCACGATCCACCGTCTGACGCCGCAGACGAGGAGCGAGTACTGCATCTGGTACTCGAGTAAAAGTACAGACACCAGAGAGAAGGAATACTTGAGTATTTCTTTGTTCTGGTATCTGTACTTTTACTCAAGTAAAAGTACAGATACCAGAGAGAAGGAATACTCGAGTAAAAGTACAGATACCAGAGAGAAGTACTCAAGTAAAAGTACATATACCAGAGAGAAGAAATACTCGAGTAAAAGTACAGATACCATAGAGAAGGAATACTCGAGTAAAAGTACAGATACCAGAGAGAAGAAATACTCGAGTAAAAGTACAGATACCAGAGAGAAGGAATACTCGAGTAAAAGTACAGATACCAGAGAGAAGGAATACTCAAGTAAAAGTACAGACCAGAGCAAAGAAATACCAGAGTACAGATAGAGAAGGAATACTCGAGTAAAAGTACAGATACCAGAGAGAAGGAATACTCGAGTAAAAGTACAGATACCAGAGAGAAGAAATACTCGAGTAAAAGTACAGATACCAGAGAGAAGGAATACTCGAGTAAAAGTACAGATACCAGAGAGAAGGAATACTCGAGTAAAAAGTACAGATACCAGAGCGAAGGAATAATACTCGAGTAAAAGTACAGATACCAGAGAAAAGAAATACTCGAGTAAAAGTACAGATACGGAGAAAAGAAATACTCGAGTAAAAGTACAGATACCAGAGAGAAGGAAATACTCGAGTAAAAGTACAGATACCAGAGAGAAGAAATACTCGAGTAAAAGTACAGATACCAGAGAAGGAATACTCGAGTAAAAGTACAGATACCAGAGAGAAGAAATACTCAATACTCAAGTCGTAGTAAAGTACATTATAGAGAGAAGGAATACCAGTAGTACAGATACCAGAGAGAAGAAATACTCAAGTAAAAGTACAGATACCAGAGAGAAGGAAATACTCAAGTAAAAGTACAGATACCAGAGAGAAGAAATACTCAAGTAAAAGTACAGATACCAGAGAGAAGGAATACTCAAGTAAAAGTACATATACCAGAGAGAAGGAATACTCAAGTAAAAGTACATATACCAGAGAGAAGGAATACTCGAGTAAAAGTACATATACCAGAGAGAAGGAATACTCGAGTAAAAGTACCGATACCAGAAGAGAAGGAATACTCGAGTAAAAGTACAGATACCAAAGAGAAGGATACTCGAGTAAAAGTACAGATACCAGAGAGAAGGAATACTCAAGTAAAACGTACAGATACTGGAGAAAAGAAATACTCAAGTAAAAGTACATTTCAGATATCAGAGAGAAGGAATACTCGAGTAAAAGTACAGATACCAGAGAGAAGGAATACTCGAGTAAAAAGTACAGATACCAGAGAGAAGAAATACTCGAGTAAAAGTACAGATACTGGAGAAAAGAAATACTCGAGTAAAAGTATCACATAATAAAGTCTACTTAAGTAAAAGTACAGATACCAGAGCAAAAAAAATACTCAGGTAAAAAGTATTGCATGTTAAAATCAACTACAGTAAAAGTACAGGTATTGGAGCAAAGAAAATACTCATAAAAGTAAGGAAATACTCAAGTAAAAGTAAAGAAATATTCAAGTAAAACCCAAGTATCACATGGTAAAATCTACTTAAGTAAAAGTACAGATACCTAAGCAAAGAAATACTCAAGTCGATTATTTATGTGATACTTTTAATCAAGTAAAAGTACAGATACCAGGGCCAAAAATATGGAAGTAAAAGCTACTTAAGTAAAAGTATTAAAGTACTTGTTTAAAAATGTACTTAAAGAGTAAAAAGTATTTCACACAGATTTTTTTTGTGTCTTTACAAACAGGTTTTATTTGTAAATGTTGAAAGTCTGAAGTAGTGGAGTAGAAAGTACAGATACTGCTCTCAGATGAAGTACAGGTGTTACTCGAGTACAGTACTTTCCTCGTTTCCTGCTCTGATGTGATTTGCATAAACTGAGTCGAGTTTCAGGTTTTGAGTCGTTTCATTTTCCTCCTGATTTGTTTTGGGCTGATTTTAAATTCCACTGAGGAGTTTGTCCGGGTCAGAAATAATATCAGAACTTCTGACTCATGCAGCGAGAAGAAGTACTCAGTGTAGTAACTTAAGTCAAAGTACAGATACTAAAGCAACAAGTACTCAACTAAAAGTATCACAGGGAAAATCTACTTAAGTAAAAGTACAGATACCAGAGCAAAAAATAATAAAGTAAAAGTATCACATGAAAAAATCTACCCAGATACTGGGGCAAAAAATATGGAAGTAAAATCTACTTAAGTAAAAGTATTAAAGTACCTGTTCAAAAATGCACTTAAAGAGGAAAAAAAGTGAAAGTAAAATGTACTTAAAGAGGAAAAAAAAGTAAAAGTAAAAATGTACTTAAAGAGGAAAAAAGTGAAAGTAAAATGTACTTAAAGAGGAAAAAGTGAAAGTAACATGTACTTAAAGAGGAAAAAGTAAAAGTAAAATGTACTTAAAGAGGAAAAAGTAAAAGTAAAATGTACTTAAAGAGGAAAAAGTAAAAGTAAAATGTACTTAAAGAGGAAAAAGTGAAAGTAAAAATGTACTTAAAAAGAAAAAGTAAAAGTAAAATGTACTTAAAGAGGAAAAAGTAAAAGTAAAATGTACTTAAAGAGGAAAAAAAGTAAAAAGTATTTTGAGATTTTGAGTCAGAAACAACAGAATTCATCTTTTTTTCAGTTTTTTTATTTGTATTTTTTTTTTTCTCAAATTATAAACGTTGTTAAATTAAACTCTCAGACAATAGTTAAAAAAATACTTTACTTTTGAGTCCAGTTGAGAAACGTAGTGGAGTAGAAAGTACTGTCTTTTCTTCTTCTGTCTTTCTTTCTGTTTTTCTGTCTGTCTTTCTGTCTGTCTTTCTTTCTTTCTTTCTGTCTTTTTCTTTCTTTCTTTTTTTCTTTTCTTCTCATTTCTTTGTTTTTTAGTCTTTCCGTCTCGTTCCTCTGCAGCTCCAGCACTTTCTTTCTTTCTATCTGTCTGTCTTTCTTTCTTTCTGTCTGTCTTCTCTCTTCTATCTGTCTTTCCTTCTTTCTTCTTTCTGTCTGTCTCCAGCACTTTTTTTTTTCCGTCCTTCACCATTTGAAGATTATTATTATTAATCCAAATTATGTCAGAATAAAAAACATAAAAGTGAAAATCCCTGTGACCTTAAAAACATCCTGACGCTCGATTTGTCAGAGAAACATCACGACAAACGATAAAATTAAAATGACTTTACGCCACCGACTCAGGAAAAATCACAGTGTTTTATTTTTATTTTATTTTGTTTTTTTTGTATAGAATATCAGTGAAAAGCATCAGCTGAAACTTTTAAAACATCAGAATGAACAAAAAAACTTAACTTTTTCCTCCGTTTTGGTTAAAATTTGTTCATTTATTTGGAGCAGATTAATGACCACCAGGGGGCAGTGTGCAGATATCCAACTGTTTTTGTTTTATGTTTAAATAAGAAAATATGTGAAATGAGCAAGAAACTTATTTAATCCTCGTCTTCCATTAGAGCATGAGCTTTAAATAAACTATAAATACAGTTGAAATACATGACACATGACAGTTGAAAAAACCTCCTAACTCTTTGTTTCTAAATATTTTATTTTATTTTTTCAGAGCATTTAGAACGGACTCTTCCCCACATTAATCTGAGCAAATCCAGCACCGAGGAACGAACCCTCATTGTACAGTGGTACTTTGAGTCACATGGGTCAAACTCACACAACCCAGCGGTGTTACCGTCCACATTTTAATACCAGAGATGCCCGAGAGAGTAAATGCCATTAAAGGAATAATAAGTGTTTTTCACAGACAGGGGGCAGTATGTGATCTCCACAGACCTGACTCGTCCTGATTTCTTCCTGTGGGTCTATCTTAAAGAAAAGGTGTTTTGTGAATAAACCTCAGACAATAAACCACTTCAAACGAGGATCAAATAAGAGCCATAAGCCGGAATGCTTTAAATGTTCTGTAAAGTAGCGGATCAGTACGAAACCAAAACAGTGAACAATTATAACCGTATATACTTCCAAAAAAATCTGGGGAAGGTCAGTTTATTTCCTGCTAAAATTTGGTGAGTGTTAACTAAGAATTAAAGGAGCTACTGAAGATTTTAAAAGTGTCAGTGACTTTTGGGCCGCCTGTATATAAAGACATATTTATTTTCACATAAAGGGGCGACTTTCTCTTCACGACAATGACATTAAAGGGTCACTGACGATCATTTAGATGCACAGCGTTGCCATAGTAACTGTTCAACCATTTTCAGGCTGCGACAGAAAGAAAGAAAGCGGCAATGAAAAGAAGAAGAAGAATGAGCGAAATGCACAAAAACCCAGACACTGAGACTGAAAGTGCAGCGCGACACACGACGTTAAACTCGTCTTTTAAATATTTAAACTCACATTTCTGACATTTTGGCGTCAAGTTTTGTTGTTCGTTCTATATAAAATCACGTTATTCCTGCCGTGTATTTGTCTCCTTTTTTCATCCCTCGTTCCTCGCCCCTCGCTCTTGTGGAGAGTCTTACGTTCCTCCTCTCCTCCTCCTCTCTTTTCCACAGACCCGGCCTGCTGTGTGACAGCGTGACTCCGTTGCCATGACGACCCACGTGACGCTGGAGGATGCTCTGTCCAACGTCGACTGCTGGAGGAGCTGCCCCTCCCCGACCAGCAGCCCTGCATCGAGCCCCGCCCTCCTCCATCATGTACCAGGTAACTCCTCCACCCTGCGCCTCCTTCCTCCTCTCTCCTTCTCTCCCCTCCCCTCCTCCTCTCTCCTCTCCTCCCTCCTTCTCCCTCCTCCCTCCTCCTCTCCTCCTCCTCTCCTCCTTCTCCCTCCTCCTCCCCTCTCTCTCTCTCCTTTTACATCCTCTCTCCTCCCTACTCCTTCCTCCTTCTCTCTCCTCCTCTCTTTTCTTTCCTCCTTCTCCCTCCTCTTCCCTCCTCCCTCCATCTCTCTCCTCCTCTCTCCTCCTCCCTCCTCTCTCCTTCTCTTTCCTCCTCCCTCCTTCTCTGTCCTCCTCTCTCCTCTTCCCTCCTTTGCTCTCCTGATCCTCCCTCCTTCTTCCTCCTTCTCTTTCCTTCTCCTTTCTCTTCTTCTCCCTTGTCCTCCCTCCTTCTCCTTCTCCCTCTCCTCTCTCCTCCTCCCTCTTTTTTCTCCTCCTCTCCCTTCCTCTCCCTCCTCCTCCTTCCTTACACTCTTAAACTCGTTGCTAACGTCAGCAGGAGTGACCTTTTATGAAACTCCCGCTCTCTCCTCCTCCCTCCTTCTCCCTCCTCCTCTCCCTTCCTCTCTCTCCTCCCTCCTCCTCTCTCCTCCTCTCTCTCCCCCTTCTCTCTCCTCCTCCCTCTTCTCTCCTTCTCTCTCTCTCCTCCTCCCTCCTCCTTCCTTCCTTACACTCTTAAACCCGTTGCTAACGTCAGCAGGAGTGACCTTTGTGAAAACTCAACTCTCTCCTCCTTCTCCCTCCTCCTCCCTCTTCTCTTCTCCTCCCTCCTCTCTCCTCCTCTCCCTTCCTCCTCCCTCCTCTTTTCTTCCTTACACACTCTTAAACTTGCTGCTAACGTCAGCAGGAGTGACCTTTTTTGAAAAACTCCTCCTCTCTCTCTTCTTCACACAGTCCAGGGTCTAGAATCTGTGATACTTTGGATCCTGCACAGATCACAGTTGTATATGTAGGATTTTTGTATATATATGTTTTCTATCTGTGTAGTATCTGTGTAGTGTTATATTTGAACACGCCTCCATGACACACACATGACACACACATGACACGACTGACGGCGTCTCAGGTTCAGGTGTGACTGTTTTTTTTAAGAGCCTGTGTTAGCTTGTTTAACTTTTACATTTTCAATATTTTTTGTTTTTGTTAAGTCAATATTAAACCATAGTTACCTCACGGGGCTTTTCAGACACGTCCAAACTGTACGACACCAACACAAAACAGTTCGGTTGTATTCTGATAATGTTTAAGATCCTATATATTACACACACTAGACTCTCTTGTAGCTTTAAGTCATTTTCTCCTCAAAAACAGACCTGGACTTGTGTTTTGTTTCACTCACATGTTTGAGTCACACTTTATTATTAGTCTGTAACATCTCCAAAGCTCAAAACGCTCTGTTCCACCTCGTGATGTCATGAAGTGGTAGTTTTCAAGTTAACAGCTCCTTTTTTTTAACCTTTTGTTCAGTTGAAATTGTAAATTCCAGGAGCTGAAATGATCCAAATGATTCTATTGAAGGAGTGTGGAGTTTAATATGGAATGGAGTTTAAAACAGTTAAAAAAAAAAAAAATAATAAATACAAAATTAAACAATTTTTAAAAATTATTTTTATTGTATTTTATTTTATTTATTTAGGTTTTATTATAATTTTTTTAGGAGTTTTAACACAGATTTTATTTTATTTTTGAATTTTTTTTTTGTTAGTTTTTAAACATTTTTTTTTTAGGATTTTAACACATTTATTTAATTAATTTATTTTTTGTTAGTTTTTAAACAGTTTTTTAGGAGTTTTAACACATATTTATTTAATTTATTTATTTTTTGTTGTTTTTTAAACATTTTTTTTAGGAGGTTTAACACATATTTATTTAATGTATTATTTTTTGTTAGTTTTTAAACATTTTTTTTTTTAGGAGTTTAACACATATTTATTTAATTTATTTATTTTTTGTTTTTTTTTTGTATTTTTTAAAACAATTTTTTTAGGAGTTTAACACAGTGGAGCACTTCTTGTATTACCACATGATGACATCACAAGGTGGAGTGGGTTTTTTTTTCCGTTGAGAGAAGAAGAACTCAGCCTAAATCTGCAGGATTTGTGAGTTAAACATGAATGAAACGAAACACAGCTCCAGGTTTGTGACGAGGAACATTTAGCTCTGTGTAATCTGGGCCTTGACAGATCCACCATTTTGTTTTTTCTCTGTGTCTTTTGTACCTTCCTCTTCTTCACGACTTCTCTCTCTCGTCTCCCCTCTTCGTTCTCCAGGCCAACTCGACACCAACTTCGAGGACAGGAATGCGTTTGTGACGGGGATTGCGCGATACAATCGAGCAGGCCACGGTGCACTCCAGCATGGTGAGACGAAACCTGCACATGTCCTGTGTGTTTTTTCTGTGTTTTTTTCTGTGTGTTTTCCCTCTTTTTATCCAACACAAAAACTCGCCTGTGGGGAATCTGAACCTCGCAATCAAAAAGCCCATTGTCCCCCGTGGCGTTGGCGCTCGTCGGGGGCTTTAGTTTCACATTCAGCTGATGGTGAATCGGGCTGAGGCTCTTCTCTCCCGTGATGCTGGGTGAATGGAGCGTGTGAGTGGACTGGTAAACAGGGGAAGGAGACTTTTATTTAACCCTGAGTAAAAAGGAGGAGCAAAGAGGAGGTGCGGACTATCTGAGGACGCCGCTCAGGCTCAGAGTCGTCAGAGCGTCGTCTTCACTGTGGGAACGATGCTCAAGAAGAAGAACTCATCTTTTATTTTTAAGTTTAGGCTGGGTTGTGAATACGATTTATACCTTTTATGTCATTTTTTTAAGAGTAAGTGAGTACATTTAACACTGATTTTCCCATAGACTTTTAAATAAATTCACAGAACAGGGGGTCACGATCTAAAAATAACCTGAAATATACAAAACCACGAAGTATCAGCTTTATTTTTACATTATTCTCTCTGTTTCTTGTCTGTAAAACCCCTCACCACACACTTTATACACTTTTTCTCACACAGGCATTAACATTTTCTCACATTTCTCTCTCGTTTAAACTCTCAAAGTTCAAACCTTTGTAGATTTAAAAAAAAAAAAAAACTCATTTGTTTGAGAAATAAAAATATGAACGCTTTCCTGAACTGTAAATAAAAATGATGCTTTTAGAAAATACTGTAACAAATTTTGATGTTCAACCTATGAAGTTGGACACATGAGAAATGATTCATAGTGACTCATGTATTTCACAGTTCCTCTGATCGCGCCTCTTCGTCCTGGCGCCGCTCGGCCGAAGTGTCTTTTTTCCAAGTGAAGAACATACAGCACTTCAGAGTCACACTGATCCAACATTTATGTAAATTTGTCTGACACATTCTGTACTGTACAGGAGACACGGAGGAGACTGATGGACAATGGTCTACAGTCCCTCAGCCAATCAGGACGCAGAACACAATGGTCTACAGTCCCTCAGCCAATCAGGACGCAGAACACAATGGTCTACAGTCCCTCAGCCAATCAGGACGCAGAACACAATGGTCTACAGTCCCTCAGCCAATCAGGACGCAGAACACAATACTCGTTCATACACTGTGAAAAAATAATTAAAAATTGCACTAAAAACAGTGAAAGTGGAACCGTGATGTTGTGAGGCAGAACTGCATTAAGAATTCAAAGGCATCGCAGAGATTAACAAGCTACATTCACATGAAACGAACCATTAGACCAGATCAGAAAACAGCGTCACATCGGCTCTTTAAACGTCGTAAAGTCGAGTCTCTGTTCAGGTTCCCTTTTTTTTTTCCAGTTAGTTTGACTTTTCTCGTCCTTCTTTAACGTTAAAATCTTGTGTTTTCAGAATGAGATGCTGGAGGAGGGTCATGATGTACGCCGTGATGCTCTACACCTGGAGGAGCTGTTCCAGAGCCATCCCACAGGTAAACGGCTCTTTTTAACGGCTCTTTAAACGGGCTCTTTAACGGCTCTTTAACGGCTCTTTATCGGCTCTTTATCGGATCGCTCTATCGGCTCTTTATCGGCTCTTTGTCGGCTCTTTATCGGCTCTTTGTCGGCTCTCTATCGGCTCTCTATCGGCTCTTTATCGGCTCTTTATCAGCTCTCTATCGGCTCTTTTGACTCACTCAGATTGAAAGTGTTTCTCTCTTGATTCTCGTCTCTGTTTTACACTTGGCTGGTTTTGTGCAGTGTTTTAAAAAAGTCTAACCACAGAACTTCTCTTTTCTTTCTTTTTCTCACGATGTGATCGAACAAACATGAGGCAGCAGCTTATTCTCTTTGTTCAGTGTGAAGTGTGAATCCTCGATTGTGATTCAGAAAAACAAAAATTAAAATCAGAATAAAGAAATAAACATCGTCAAAGTCGAGACTGTCTCACATCTTCAGGAAGAATGTTCCAGGTTAAAACTGAACAAAACTCAAACAATGATTCAACATGTTTAGACCTGGTTTAGTCCAGGTTTATCGTTCCAGGTTTAGTCCAGGTTTAGTCCAGGTTTAGTCCAGGTTTAGTCCAGGTTTAGTCCAGGTTTAGTCCAGGTTTAGTCCTGGTTTAGTCCTGGTTTAATCCTGGTTTAGTCCTGGTTTTGAGTCCTGGTTTAATCCTGGTTTAATCCTGGTTTAGTCCAGGTTTAGTCCTGGTTTAGTCCTGGTTTAGTCCTGGTTTATAGTCCTGGTTTAAATCCTAGTTTAGTCCTGGTTTAGTCCTGGTTTAGTCCCTGGTTTAATCCTGGTTTAATAAATCTGGTTTAGTCCTGGTTTAGTCCTGGTTTAGTCCTGGTTTAGTCCTGGTTTAGTCCAGGTTTTTAGTCCTGGTTTAGGTCCTGGGTTTAGTCCTGGTTTAGTCCCAGGTTTAGTCCGGTTTAGTCCAGGTCTAGTCCAGGTCTAGTCCTGGTTTAGTCCAGGTCTAGTCCTGGTTTAGTCCTGGTTTAGTCCTAGTTAGTTTTACACTAGTCTAACTTACTGGAGACAAACATGGATAAGTTTCTCTGACTCTGGTATAAATCAATTAAAAAAACACAAAATAAAACTATTACTTACATTGATTACTGTTAATTAAAGATCCAAGTGTTTTAATTTGCATTTTGAGGCTTGTTAACGATCTTTTTTCCAAACAATATTCTCTTAACAAAGCATTGAAATGGCGCCCTCTTTGTGTTCCAAAGGTAAAATGCAACGAACAACCCAACAGAGTGGAGATCTATGAAAAAACAGTGGAGGTGTTAGAGCCTGAAGTCACCAAGCTGATGAAGTTCATGTACTTTCAAGTAAGACCTCGTTTTATTTCAGCTCTGATTGTTTTCTGTTCTTTTGCTCTGATTACGATCGGCGAGTGTTTCCTTCTTCACAGCGGAAAGCGATCGAACGCGTTTCCTGCAGCGAGGCGGCAAACGCCTGTGCCACCAATGTGCCGAGAGGAGGAAGGACTTTGTTTCGGAGGTCGTACTTACTCACTCACTCTAGGAAAATTCATAATATGTTTGCTGTGTTGGACGAAGGTTAAAAGAACATGAAGTGTAGTGCTGAAGAACGACCACTCTGCCTATAACGAGGTACAGGTTCTGCGTAACGGTTTTATCAAAAACTCCATCTACTATAAAACGTTTGTGGTGTTTTGTTCAGAGCTGCTCAGTTCCTACGAAAAATGGGCCGACCCTCAGTCATCCAAGAGTCGCAGAACCTGTCCCATGTTTTTAGCGAATCAACAACCGGATCACGCAGGTTTGGTCTCTTTAAATTATATCAATGGAGAAGAGGAGCAACCAAAGAGCCAATCAGGATCGAGGCCCGCCTACTTAGCAACGCTGTCAATCAAACCTGTTGCTAACGCTAACAGGAGCGACCCTCGGGGAAAGAAAGCGTCTGATTTGTCTGTTATTATGTTCATATCTTCACAACTTTCACTAAAAAGCAGCAGGATCATTGTAGAAAAAAGTAAAACATACATAGATCAAATCTCAAGATGTTGAAACATTTTACAACACATTTATCATATATGGCCACATCAGACTGTTTGTATAAATGGACATAGGCTAACCTGCTAGTCCGCCGCGTTGCAAACAGGAAGTGATCATGGGCGCTTTCCTGGCTCCAATTCACTTTCTATTGAAAAACTGTGTGTCTCCCTCTCCTCTGTCCCTGCTGCTGTCAGACTCATTTTGGCCTTAAATGTTTCGTATTAAAAGCCCTCTACATGAATCCTGGGGTTCATGTTTTTGAGTCATTTAGATTTTTTTTTTTTTTTTTTTAGTTATTTTCCTATTTCATTTATTTATTTTTAAATAATATATAATTTTTTTAATTTTAGTTATTTTTGAGTTTTTTTTTTAATTCATTC